>JAUIMM010000874.1:2177500-2510000 GCA_031769625.1 Taudactylus pleione
TGTGTTACATGGCTGTACGGCTACTCTGGATGAGTGTGTTACATGGCTGTACTGCTACTCTGGATGAGTGTGTTACATGGCTATACTGCTACTCTGGATGAGTGTATTACATGGCTGTACGGCTACTCTGGATGATTGTGTTACATGGCTGTACGGCTACTCTGGATGAGTGTGTTACATGACTGTACGGCTACTCTGGATGATTGCGTTACATGGCTGTACTGCTACTCTGGATGAGTGTGCTACATGGCTGTACGGCTACTCTGGATGATTGTGTTACATGGCTGTACTGCTACTCTGGATGAGTGTGCTACATGGCTGTACGGCTACTCTGGATGAGTGTGCTACATGGCTGTACGGCTACTCTGGATGAGTGTGCTACATGGCTGTACGGCTACTCTGGATGAGTGTATTACATGGCTGTACGGCTACTCTGGATGATTGTGTTACATGGCTGTACTGCTACTCTGGATGAGTGTGCTACATGGCTGTACGGCTACTCTGGATGATTGTGTTACATGGCTGTACGGCTACTCTGGATGAGTGTGTTACATGGCTGTACGGCTACTCTGGATGATTGTGTTACATGGCTGTACTGCTACTCTGGATGAGTGTGCTACATGGCTGTACGGCTACTCTGGATGAGTGTGTTACATGGCTGTACTGCTACTCTGGATGAGTGTGTTACATGGCTGTACTGCTACTCTGGATGAGTGTGTTACATGGCTGTACGGCTACTCTGGATGAGTGTGTTACATGGCTGTACGGCTACTCTGGATGAGTGTGTTACATGGCTGTACTGCTACTCTGGATGAGTGTGTTACATGGCTGTACGGCTACTCTGGATGAGTGTGTTACATGGCTGTATGACTACTCTGGATGAGTGTGTTACATGGCTGTACTGCTACTCTGGATGAGTGTGTTACATGGCTGTATGGCTACTCTGGATGAGTGTGTTACATGGCTGTATGGCTACTCTGGATGAGTGTGTTACATGGCTATACTGCTACTCTGGATGAGTGTGTTACAGGTCTATACTGCTACTCTGGATGAGTGTGTTACATGGCTGTACGGCTACTCTGGATGATTGTGTTACATGGCTGTACGGCTACTCTGGATGAGTGTGTTACATGGCTGTACGGCTACTCTGGATGAGTGTGTTACATGGCTGTACGGCTACTCTGGATGAGTGTGTTACATGGCTGTACGGCTACTCTGGATGAGTGTGTTACATGGCTGTACGGCTACTCTGGATGAGTGTGTTACATGGCTGTACGGCTACTCTGGATGAGTGTGTTACATGGCTGTACGGCTACTCTGGATGAGTGTGTTACATGGCTGTACGCCTACTCTGGATGAGTGTGTTACATGGCTGTACTGCTACTCTGGATGAGTGTGTTACATGGCTGTACGGCTACTCTGGATGAGTGTGTTACATGGCTGTACGGCTACTCTGGATGAGTGTGTTACATGGCTGTACGGCTACTCTGGATGAGTGTGTTACATGGCTGTACGCCTACTCTGGATGAGTGTGTTACATGGCTGTACGGCTACTCTGGATGAGTGTGTTACATGGCTGTACGGCTACTCTGGATGAGTGTGTTACATGGCTGTACGGCTACTCTGGATGAGTGTGTTACATGGCTGTACGGCTACTCTGGATGAGTGTGTTACACGGCTGTACGGCTACTCTGGATGATTGTGTTACACGGCTGTACGGCTACTCTGGATGAGTGTGTTACACGGCTGTACGGCTACTCTGGATGAGTGTGTTACACGGCTGTACGGCTACTCTGGATGAGTGTGTTACACGGCTGTACGGCTACTCTGGATGAGTGTGTTACACGGCTGTACGGCTACTCTGGATGAGTGTGTTACACGGCTGTACGGCTACTCTGGATGAGTGTGTTACACGGCTGTACGGCTACTCTGGATGAGTGTGTTACACGGCTGTACGGCTACTCTGGATGAGTGTGTTACACGGCTGTACGGCTACTCTGGATGAGTGTGTTACATGGCTGTACGGCTACTCTGGATGAGTGTGTTACATGGCTGTACGGCTACTCTGGATGAGTGTGTTACATGGCTGTACGGCTACTCTGGATGAGTGTGTTACATGGCTGTACGGCTACTCTGGATGAGTGTGTTACATGGCTGTACGCCTTTTCTGGATGAGTGTGTTACATGGCTGCACTGCTACTCTGGATGAGTGTGTTACATGGCTGTACGGCTACTCTGGATGAGTGTGTTACATGGCTGTACGGCTACTCTGGATGATTGTGTTACATGGCTGTACGGCTACTCTGGATGAGTGTGTTACATGGCTGTACTGCTACTCTGGATGAGTGTGTTACATGGCTGTACTGCTACTCTGGATGAGTGTGTTACATGGCTGTATGGTTACTCTGGATGAGTGTGTTACATGGCTGTATGGCTACTCTGGATGAGTGTGTTACATGGCTATACTGCTACTCTGGATGAGTGTGTTACAGGTCTATACTGCTACTCTGGATGAGTGTGTTACATGGCTGTACGGCTACTCTGGATGATTGTGTTACATGGCTGTACGGCTACTCTGGATGATTGTGTTACATGGCTGTACGGCTACTCTGGATGAGTGTGTTACATGGCTGTACGGCTACTCTGGATGATTGTGTTACATGGCTGTACGGCTACTCTGGATGAGTGTGTTACATGACTGTACTGCTGACATTGGCCCTCATTCAGAGCCGCTCGTTAGCGGCAGTACGCTCGTTCCGAGCGATGTTTGCACATCTGCGCATGCGTACGGTTTTTAGTACGCATGCGCGAACCAGTCAGTGCGGCCGAAAATCGTTGGTACGCAATATAGCGAGGGCCTGCTATTTTGAGTGACAGAATGAGGCGTATGTGGGTGGTAACAGGGGAAGGTGCTTGAAAACGGGGAGTGGAGATCCGAACGCAGGCGTGCTTAAAGGTCAAAACGGGCGTTTTATGGGTGTGCATATTTAAAACAGCAGCGTCATTGACCACGTCACTGGGTTATTTTATAGCCAGAACTGCTCGCAAATTTGTGGTAGCAAACACCAACCACAAGAATAGCGAGCAGTTCATACGCTGGTCGATGTACTCGATTAATCTAATAAATAGCGGACATGACGTAGGATGCGAGCGGCCAGGGGGCGTTTTTAACAAATAAACGAGCGTATGTTTTGCTCGCTCGTTCAGACTTAGAGGTGTGAACAGACTGCAATGTGCGTACGGATCATTTGAATAGCCACCCCTTGTTTTTAAACGAGCGACCACAAATAGCGAACGGCTCTGAATCAGGCCCCTTGTTTTGTCACTATAATTACTGAGTCTCCTGATCCCCTGACATATGGATATGCACTGTATGGATGCACTAATGTTAGTCTACACTAATGCTCTATAAATACTTGATTTTTCTTCTAAAAGACTATATATATATATATATATATAAAATCATGCTATATATTGCAGCTCTATAAAGCATTGTGGTGACCCCACCCTGCCGCTGATGGCTGGTTTGGGGGTCTGGTCAGGGAAGACGTTCCCGGCCTCCCAGTTATTGCACATAGCACTCTAACCCAACGCTTCCTAATTAGGTTACTGTCACACCAGCATCTTGGCAGCAGATATCTGTTCTCATTTAATAACCCTACATGTAATGTTGTCACCCCCCCTCCTTCAGAAAATAAACTACTGAAATCCATGTCCTTCTAAATATAAGAATAGCACAAAATCATTTCCCCCAACAAATAAAGAAATAAGCGATGCCCAGGAACTCTAGTGAAAGCAGACGTGGGAGCCCCGCATCTCACAGACAGACTGAGCCTAAAGCTCTGCACCACTGACAGACTGAGCCTAAAGCTCTGCACCACTGACAGACTGAGCCTAAAGCTCTGCACCACTGACAGACTGAGCCTAAAGCTCTGCACCACTGACAGACTGAGCCTAAAGCTCTGCACCACTGACAGACTGAGCCTAAAGCTCTGCACCACTGACAGACTGAGCCTAAAGCTCTGCACCACTGACAGACTGAGCCTAAAGCTCTGCACCACTGACAGACTGAGCCTAAAGCTCTGCACCACTGACAGACTGAGCCTAAAGCTCTGCCCCACTGACAGACTGAGCCTAAAGCTCTGCCCCACTGACAGACTGAGCCTAAAGCTCTGCACCAGTGACAGACTGAGCCTAAAGCTCTGCACCATTGACAGACTGAGCCTAAAGCTCTGCACCACTGACAGACTGAGCCTAAAGCTCTGCACCACTGACAGACTGAGCCTAAAGCTCTGCACCACTGACAGACTGAGCCTAAAGCTCTGCACCACTGACAGACTGAGCCTAAAGCTCTGCCCCATTGACAGACTGAGCCTAAAGCTCTGCCCCACTGACAGACTGAGCCTAAAGCTCTGCCCCACTGACAGACTGAGCCTAAAGCTCTGCCCCACTGACAGACTGAGCCTAAAGCTCTGCCCCACTGACAGACTGAGCCTAAAGCTCTGCACCACTGACAGACTGAGCCTAAAGCTCTGCACCACTGACAGACTGAGCCTAAAGCTCTGCACCACTGACAGACTGAGCCTAAAGCTCTGCACGACTAAAGTTGTGAAGTGACGGAAGATTTGGGGGAGGTTTTGGGCACCGATGACTTTTTACGCATGTCGCACCCAAATATACCAGGCTTAGCTGCGTGAAAGTGCTAAACCAGTCTGATGTCCTGGGTGGTGCGCCCAAACCAGGACTTTTTGCACATTTCTTTCTGCCACCTCAGGATGCTGCGAATAGAAATGTGTCCACCCGCGGCATTCGTGCCCGAACAGAGCAACAAGTGAATTGCTGCGTCAGGCGCTCATTACTCGCAGCCGTGGGTGAAAACAATTGAATGAAAGTTCAGGTGCCTGTGATTTGTGGGCACTGGCGTGATTTCGGTAATATAGCCTCCAGATTTAAATCGGCAAATAGTTTTAACGTCAAAACCACCCTGGAGCCAGCAAATCGCAGGCTGTTACATTTGGGCCTATCGGAGAGTAGAGAGATCAGCTGTGGAGCTCGGAGCACATCGCAGGCTGTTACATTTGGGCCGATCGGAGAGTAGAGAGATCAGCTGTGGAGCTCGGAGCACATCGCAGGCTGTTACATTTGGGCCTATCGGAGAGTAGATAGATCAGCTGTGGAGCTCGGAGCACATCGCAGGCTGTTACATTTGGGCCTATCGGAGAGTAGAGAGATCAGCTGTGGAGCTCGGAGCACGTCGCAGGCTGTTACATTTGGGCCTATCGGAGAGTAGAGAGATCAGCTGTGAAGCTCGGAGCACATCGCAGGCTGATACATTTGGGCCTATCGGAGACTAGAGAGATCAGCTGTGGAGCTCGGAGCACATCGCAGGCTGTTACATTTGGGCCTATCGGAGAGTAGATAGATCAGCTGTGGAGCTCGGAGCACATCGCAGGCTGTTACATTTGGGCCTATCGGAGAGTAGAGAGATCAGCTGTGGAGCTCGGAGCACATCGCAGGCTTACATTTGGGCCTATCGGAGAGTAGAGAGATCAGCTGTGGAGCTCGGAGCACATCGCAGGCTGTTACATTTGGGCCTATCGGAGAGTAGATAGATCAGCTGTGGAGCTCGGAGCACATCGCAGGCTGATAAATTTGGGCCTATCGGAGAGTAGATAGATCAGCTGTGGAGCTCGGAGCACATTGCAGGCTGATACATTTGGGCCTATCGGAGAGTAGAGAGATCAGCTGTGGAGCTCGGAGCACATCGCAGGCTGTTACATTTGGGCCTATCGGAGAGTAGAGAGATCAGCTGTGGAGCTCGGAGCACAGCGCAGGCTGTTACATTTGGGCCTATCGGAGAGTAGATAGATCAGCTGTGGAGCTCGGAGCACATCGCAGGCTGTTACATTTGGGCCTATCGGAGAGTAGATAGATCAGCTGTGGAGCTCGGAGCACATCGCAGGCTGATACATTTGGTCCTATCGGAGAGTACATAGATCAGCTGTGGAGCTCGGAGCACATCGCAGGCTGTTACATTTGGGCCTATCGGAGAGTAGAGAGATCAGCTGTGGAGCTCGGAGCACATCGCAGGCTGTTACATTTGGGCCTATCGGAGAGTAGAGAGATCAGCTGTGGAGCTCGGAGCACATCGCAGGCTGTTACATTTGGGCCTATCGGAGAGTAGAGAGATCAGCTGTGGAGCTCGGAGCACATCGCAGGCTGTTACATTTGGGCCTATCGGAGAGTAGAGAGATCAGCTGTGGAGCTCGGAGCACATCGCAGGCTGATACATTTGGGCCTATCGGAGAGTAGAGAGATCAGCTGTGGAGCTCGGAGCACATCGCAGGCTGATACATTTGGGCCTATCGGAGAGTAGATAGATCAGCTGTGGAGCTCGGAGCACATCGCAGGCTGATACATTTGGGCCTATCGGAGAGTAGAGAGATCAGCTGTGGAGCTCGGAGCACATCGCAGGCTGTTACATTTGGGCCTATCGGAGAGTAGAGAGATCAGCTGTGGAGCTCGGAGCCCCTAATGATGTAATGGAGGCCAAGCTCTTGATATCATCATTTGGTGTAAAGTCTGGCCTCCCTTGTTTCCTGGCCTCCCTGCTGCCCCGTGGACTCCACTAACCTCTGGAACACAGGGATTTTGGGGACTCCTGGTCGCTCTGACTGGCAGGAGACATAGGAGAGGTTCATTATACCCCGGTCTTTAGCTTTGCCTGCTCACATAGATGGAAACGGAAGCACACTCCCCCCGATGGATAGTATGCTACGCAAGCTTGGGGTGGCAATCCCTCCGACATGTGCTACTGACTGGGTCGCAGTGAAATGTGATTGTCTTATGACTCAGGCATGAAGGGGGAGGGTTGTTTATGGGCAACAGGAACTCCCCTAAGTGTGCCTCTGTTTGATGTACAATGCAGTACTTGCTACAAATATGCTTAGTTTCAGGTTGCTGAATTTTAATCTCACATGAGATCTGCTGAGCCTGTGAAATCCAGGTTCTGTACGCAAAGGAATATAAGTAACTGTATGATGGGATATTATGCTCTTTCAATGATAAATCTCAGGGGCACTGAAGCATTTAATGATATCTTGTAAACGTAATGGTCTATGCATTATCACCCAGCCCTAGAGATATGGGTGGGCTCTTAAGGATGCAATAATGTTTGTTTAAATGACAATGAGCTTTTCATTTTCTCTAGGCGGATAGAGATATATATAGAATGCAGTAATGTAATGTGATTGATAGTTCTGTCTTTAACCCATCTACTATGGGGACACTGGGCCTGATTCAGATCCGCTCGCGAGTGCATAGCAGGGGTGGCTGGCTGGCCAAACAGGAGCGTTCCCGAAGAACAGCCCTACTTACATCACACGTGTTCACTGGGGCTTGCGGTGGACGAGACCGTACCACAAGGGTCTCGTCGCAAGCCCAATGTTTGCGACCATCACCTGGCCGCCCGCTAAAGCTGTGGGTGGTCATCCACAGCTTAGCGAGCGGCCTGGGGGCCGACCCCCCCCCCAAAAAAAAACAGGCCGCCCTGATTCAGAGCGAGCGTCCAGCTCTGAATCAGGACCACAGTTTATAATGCATACATTTTTATTTATCATCAGTACAGAATTATCATCATGTACTACTGGCCTCAGGGGTGCTAGAGCCTTGGCAACCAGTGATGTCACTGATTCCTAGTGACTGGTTAGGCTGCATTCTCAGTGATGTCACTGATTCCTAGTGACTGGTTAGGCTGCATTCTCAGTGATGTCACTGTCTCCTAGTAACTGCATATGCTATATTCTCAGTGATGTCACTGGTTCCTAGTGAATTGATAGGGTGCATTATCAGTGATGTCACTGGCTACTAGTGACTGCATAGGCTGCACGCTCAGTGATGTCGTTGGCTCCTAGTGAGTGGAAAGGCTGCATTTTCAGTGATGTCACTGGTTCCTAGTGACTGGATAGGCTGCACTCTCAGTGATGTCACTGGTTCCTAGTGACTGGATAGGCTGCACTCTGTGATGTCACTGGTTCCTAGTGACTGGATAGGCTGCACTCTCAGTGATGTCACTAGTTCCTAGTGACTGGATAGGCTGCACTTTGTGATGTCACTGGCTCCTAGTGACTGGATAGGCTGCTATCTCAGTGGTGTCACTGCCTCTTAGTGATTGTAGAGGCTGCACTCTCAGTGATGTCACTGGCTCCTAGTGATTGGAGAGGCTGCATTCTTAGTGATGTCACTGGTTCCTAGACATAGACAGGCTGAGTGACAGGTATAAAAGGGAATATACTTTAGGAATGTGTCACAGTATTGTTGTGTGAAAGATAGAGAGTGAGAGTGGATGATGGGAGAAGTAGTGTTTTTCTGCCTAGGCACCTCTGGGGCTATAGAACATTCCTGATAATAATGGCTCCAGGCCACAACTCATCTGCTTGTTGGCGGCTGGACTCCTCATTCTCACTATAAATCTGTATCTGCGGGTAGAACAATATCTGCTATGTGCTTTTTATACCAGTTTATTTGATCGTTAGAGTTACAGGGATCAACAAGACGTGTTATAACCTGCAGGAATGTGTGGAGCTGTGTGTATACTTCTGCTATGTTACACAGATCTTTACATTTGCCTCTTATTTAAATATATCCATAACAACAGTATAACACAGACAGATATTTCCTCAGGTCTCCGGGCACTTCCAGTATTTACATTCTGAGGTTTACTGCAGTGATCTCTGTTCCCCTTTATGGGCCCAATTTACAAATTGGCAAGATTGCGTGGAACAGTGCATTTGTATATGTCTGTGATAGTGTGCATATTGCTCTGTGTGTGGTCAGACACGGGATCTCTGTGATAGTGTGCATATTGCTCTGTGTGCGGGCAGACACGGGATCTCTGTGATAGTGTGCATATTGCTCCGTGTGTGGTCAGACACAGGATCTCTGTGATAGTGTGCATATTGCTCCGTGTGTGGTCAGACACGGGATCTTTGTGATAGTGTGCATATTGCTCCGTGTGTGGTCAGACACGGGATCTTTGTGATAGTGTGCATATTGCTCTGTGTGCGGGCAGACATGGAATCTCTGTGATAGTGTGCATATTGCTCTGTGTGTGGGCAGACACGGGATCTCTGTGATAGTGTGCATATTGCTCCGTGTGCGGGCAGACACGGGATCTCTGTGATCTGTGTGTGGTCAGACACGGGATCTCTGTGATAGTGTGCATATTGCTCTGTGTGCGGGCAGACACGGGATCTCTGTGATAGTGTGCATATTGCTCTGTGTGTGGTCAGACACGGGATCTCTGTGATAGTGTGCATATTGCTCTGTGTGCGGGCAGACACAGGATCTCTGTGATAGTGTACATATTGCTTCGTGTGTGGTCAGACACGGGATCTCTGTGATAGTGTGCATATTGCTCTGTGTGTGGTCAGACACGGGATCTCTGTGATAGTGTACATATTGCTCTGTGTGTGGGCAAACACGGGATTTCTGTGATAGTGTGCATATTGCTCTGTGTGCGGGCAGACAAGGTATCTCTGTGATAGTGTACATATTGCTTCGTATGTGGTCAGACACGGGATCTCTGTGATAGTGTGCATATTGCTCCGTGTGTGGGCAGACACGTGATCTCTGTGATAGTGTGCATATTGCTCTGTGTGTGGGCAGACACGGGATCTCTGTGATAGTGTGTATATTGCTCTGTGTGCGGGCAGACACGGGATCTCTGTGATAGTGTGCATATTGCTCTTTGTGTGGTCAGACACGGGATCTCTGTGATAGTGTGCATATTGCTCTTTGTGTGGGCAGACACGGGATCTCTGTGATAGTGTGCATATTGCTCCGTGTGTGGGCAGACACGGGATCTCTGTGATAGTGTGCATATTGCTCCGTGTGCGGGCAGACACGGGATCTCTGTGATAGTGTGCATATTGCTCTTTGTGTGGGCAGACACGGGATCTCTGTGATAGTGTGCATATTGCTCTTTGTGTGGTCAGACACGGGATCTCTGTGATAGTGTGCATATTGCTCTTTGTGTGGTCAGACACGGGATCTCTGTGATTACACGCTATATTATGTGACCACCACCGCAGTAGTGATCACACGTTATATTATTTGATATGGTGGGTGCTTATGCATTTACAGTATTCCCATACTTGCCAACTCTCCCTGAAATTGAAGCAATCTCCCTGACTCCCTGAAGAGTCTAGGGCAGCGGTTCCCAATCTGTGCGCCGTGTCACCCTGGGGTGCCTCAGGACACTTGCAGGGGTGCCTCAGGTTGGTGGTCCAGCACCATATCTAATTATTTATTGTCAATGTAATGTAAATATGTGGACAAACAGAAGCACAAACCTGTCCCCATCACATACCTGACCCTGAGCATGACAGGGGAGCACAATTTACTACATTTCTGCATTTCTCAATAACAAACTTTTGGCTTAGGGGTGCCCTGAAAATATCGCTGATACTCTAGGGCGCCATAAATCAGGAAAGTTTGGGAACCACTGGTCTAGGGGATAAATTTATTAAAGTGAGAGTTATTAGAAGTGGTTGCTATAGGAAACATCTCCCCTTCTAAAACTCTCACTTTAGTAAATATACCCCTAGTAATCTCCCTGATTGCTCCATTATGTAGCTGTTATATACTTGGGGGGAAAAAATAAATCAGAGATATATACATTCAAATGGGATCATTCGTATAATTTTCCTGCATTGGGTATAAGGCACAATGATCCCTATGGCTACATGTAATATCTGATAAGTATCAGTGTGTTTTCATCAACACATAGATCTTACTGACTGCTTTGGGGCTTATTTACATTTGGATGTAAGTCAGTATTATGACACGCCTCTCAGATGTAGCAGTACACGCCTATCACATGTATGACAAGCCTCTCAGATGTAGCAGTACACGCCTATCACATGTATGACAAGCCTCTCAGATATAGCAGTACACGCCTATAACATGTATGACATGCCTCTCAGATGTAGCAGTACACACCTATCACATGTATGACACACCTCTCAGATGTAGCAGTACACGCCTATCACATGTATGACACGCCTCTCAGATGTAGCAGTACACACCTATCACATGTGACACACCTCTCAGATGTAGCAGTACACGCCTATCACATGTATGACAAGCCTCTCAGATGTAGCAGTACACGCCTATCACATGTATGACAAGCCTCTCAGATGTAGCAGTACACGCCTATAACATGTATGACACACCTCTCAGATGTAGCAGTACACGCCTATCACATGTATGACATGCCTCTCAGATGTAGCAGTACATGCCTATCACATGTATGACACGCCTCTCAGATGTAGCAGTACACACTTATCACATGTGACACACCTCTCAGATGTAGCAGTACACACCTATCACATGTATGACACACCTCTCAGATGTAGCAGTACACGCCTATCACATGTATGACACGCCTCTCAGATGTAGCAGTTCACGCCTATCACATGTATGACACACCTCTCAGATGTAGCAGTACACGCCTATCACATGTATGATACGCCTCTCAGATGTAGCAGTACACACCTATCACATGTATGACACACCTCTCAGATGTAGCAGTACACACCTATCACATGTATGACACGCCTCTCAGATGTAGCAGTACACGCCTATCACATGTATGACACACCTCTCAGATGTAGCAGTACACGCCTATCACATGTATGACACACCTCTCAGATGTAGCAGTACACGCCTATCACATGTATGACACACCTCTCAGATGTAGCAGTACACGCCTATCACATGTATGACACACCTCTCAGATGTAGCAGTACACACCTATCACATGTATGACACACCTCTCAGATGTAGCAGTACACGCCTATCACATGTATGACACACCTCTCAGATGTAGCAGTACACACCTATCACATGTATGACACGCCTCTCAGATGTAGCAGTACACGCCTATCACATGTATGACACGCCTCTCAGATGTAGCAGTATTCCACCTGCATGAAGCGGGGACTGTTCTGTGTCTGTGGCTGCCGTGTGTAGGGGGCTGGACCACTTACCTAGCTGACAAGCTCTGCATGTCCCACAATATGACGATTACCTGCTGCACACAGATCACTTATATATATATATATATATATATATATATATATATAGAATAGAAATATATATCTTTACAGAATTTGAGGCCTGTCCCACAGCTGAAACCCCCAACTGTAATATTATTAGTAATTGTTACTATGATTAGTGTATGTGACTGTAATATTATTAGTAATTGTTACTATGATTAGTGTATGTGACGGTAATATTATTAGTAATTATTACTATGATTAGTGTATGTGACGGTAATATTGTTAGTAATTATTACTATGATTAGTGTATGTGACTGTAATATTATTAGTAATTATTACTATGATTAGTGTATGTGACTGTAATATTATTAGTAATTATTACTATGATTAGTGTATGTGACGGTAATATTATTAGTAATTATTACTATGATTAGTGTATGTGACTGTAATATTATTAGTAATTGTTACTATGATTAGTGTATGTGACTGTAATATTATTAGTAATTGTTACTATGATTAGTGTATGTGACGGTAATATTATTAGTAATTGTTACTATGATTAGTGTATGTGACTGTAATATTATTAGTAATTGTTACTATGATTAGTGTATGTGACGGTAATATTATTAGTAATTGTTACTATGATTAGTGTATGTGACGGTAATATTATTAGTAATTATTACTATGATTAGTGTATGTGACGGTAATATTATTAGTAATTATTACTATGATTAGTGTATGTGACGGTAATATTATTAGTAATTATTACTATGATTAGTGTATGTGACTGTAATATTATTAGTAATTATTACTATGATTAGTGTATGTGACGGTAATATTATTAGTAATTGTTACTATGATTAGTGTATGTGACGGTAATATTATTAGTAATTGTTACTATGATTAGTGTATGTTACGGTAATATTATTAGTAATTATTACTATGATTAGTGTATGTGACGGTAATATTATTAGTAATTGTTTCTATGATTAGTGTATGTGACGGTAATATTATTAGTAATTGTTACTATGATTAGTGTATGTGACGGTAATATTATTAGTAATTATTACTATGATTAGTGTATGTGACTGTAATATTATTAGTAATTGTTACTATGATTAGTGTATGTGACTGTAATATTATTAGTAATTATTACTATGATTAGTGTATGTGACTGTAATATTATTAGTAATTATTACTATGATTAGTGTATGTGACTGTAATATTATTAGTAATTATTACTATGATTAGTGTATGTGACGGTAATATTATTAGTAATTATTACTATGATTAGTGTATGTGACGGTAATATTATTAGTAATTATTACTATGATTAGTGTATGTGACGGTAATATTATTAGTAATTATTACTATGATTAGTGTATGTGACTGTAATATTATTAGTAATTATTACTATGATTAGTGTATGTGACTGTAATATTATTAGTAATTATTACTATGATTAGTGTATGTGATGGTAATATTGTTAGTAATTGTTACTATGATTAGTGTATGTGACGGTAATATTATTAGTAATTGTTACTATGATTAGTGTATGTGACGGTAATATTATTAGTAATTATTACTATGATTAGTGTATGTGACGGTAATATTGTTAGTAATTGTTACTATGATTAGTGTATGTGACGGTAATATTGTTAGTAATTGTTACTATGATTAGTGTATGTGACTGTAATATTATTAGTAATTGTTACTATGATTAGTGTATGTGACTGTAATATTATTAGTAATTATTACTATGATTAGTGTATGTGACGGTAATATTATTAGTAATTATTACTATGATTAGTGTATGTGACGGTAATATTATTAGTAATTATTACTATGATTAGTGTATGTGACGGTAATATTATTAGTAATTATTACTATGATTAGTGTATGTGACGGTAATATTATTAGTAATTATTACTATGATTAGTGTATGTGACTGTAATATTATTAGTAATTATTACTATGATTAGTGTATGTGATGGTAATATTGTTAGTAATTGTTACTATGATTAGTGTATGTGACGGTAATATTGTTAGTAATTGTTACTATGATTAGTGTATGTGACGGTAATATTATTAGTAATTATTACTATGATTAGTGTATGTGACGGTAATATTATTAGTAATTATTACTATGATTAGTGTATGTGACGGTAATATTAGTAATTGTTTCTATGATTAGTGTATGTGACGGTAATATTATTAGTAATTGTTACTATGATTAGTGTATGTGACGGTAATATTATTAGTAATTGTTACTATGATTAGTGTATGTGATGGTAATATTATTAGTAATTGTTACTATGATTAGTGTATGTGACGGTAATATTATTAGTAATTGTTACTATGATTAGTGTATGTGACTGTAATATTATTAGTAATTGTTACTATGATTAGTGTATGTGACTGTAATATTATTAGTAATTATTACTATGATTAGTGTATGTGACTGTAATATTATTAGTAATTATTACTATGATTAGTGTATGTGACTGTAATATTATTAGTAATTATTACTATGATTAGTGTATGTGACGGTAATATTATTAGTAATTATTACTATGATTAGTGTATGTGACGGTAATATTATTAGTAATTATTACTATGATTAGTGTATGTGACGGTAATATTATTAGTAATTATTACTATGATTAGTGTATGTGACTGTAATATTATTAGTAATTATTACTATGATTAGTGTATGTGACGGTAATATTGTTAGTAATTGTTACTATGATTAGTGTATGTGACGGTAATATTATTAGTAATTGTTACTATGATTAGTGTATGTGACGGTAATATTATTAGTAATTGTTACTATGATTAGTGTATGTGACGGTAATATTGTTAGTAATTATTACTATGATTAGTGTATGTGACGGTAATATTATTAGTAATTATTACTATGATTAGTGTATGTGACTGTAATATTATTAGTAATTATTACTATGATTAGTGTATGTGACTCTAATATTATTAGTAATTATTACTATGATTAGTGTATGTGACTGTAATTGCTGCCACATTGTGTATGGCTGCCCACTGGATTACCTCCTATATATGAGGATACGCTTACTGCGAGGACACCTTGCATCTCCATCTATGTCATATTGCTGGACATTATACCGGGACTTATTTCCCTCCAGGGATTTCCATGAAAGGGCGGGATACTACCGTCACTGCACACTGATCACCAGGAACCTACAATCTGTTACATTATCACTACTCCCCATACAGGAGGTGATGGGTCATTCATGTGTCTAGTACATGCTTAGCCATGTGTATCCACATATAGTTTTGGTTTTGATACAGGGTAAATTTCTCAAACCCCACTATAGAGACCATATATGCCCCTTATTAGAGCTGTTATCTACACTGAATAAGGTGCGTATACAGTCAGGTGCATAAATATTGGGACATTGACAGAGTTTCATATTTTGGCCTCTATTCACCACCACAATGGCTTTGAAATGAAACAAGCAGGAACTGAAGACATTTGCAGTAGAGGCCTGGCAGAGCATCACCAGGGATGAAACCCAGCGTCTGGTGATGTCTATGCGTTCCAGACTTCAGGCTGTAATTGCCTGCAAAGGATTTGCAACAAAGTATTAAAAAGTGAAAGTTAGATTTAGGATTGTTTAGTTTGTCCCATTATTTTTGGCCCCTTAAAAAGTGGGAGGCACATATAGAAACCGTTGTAATTCCTACACCGTTCACCTGATTTGGATGTAATTACCCTCAAATTAAATCTGAAAGTCTGCAGGTAAAGCACATCTTGTTTGTTTCATTTCAAAGCCATTGTGGTGGTGAATAGAGGCCAAAATATGAAAATTCTGTCAATGTCCCAATATTTATGCACCTGACTGTATATATATTCATACATCAGTATTACCAGCGCATTCTCAGAAGAGCCGTCTGACTATAGGTGTATATTATGTACCCACAACGCCCTGCATAGCTTGTAATTCCTCCAACACGCCCTGTTACCACCCAGTTACGCCCCGTCATCCACAAGTGGAGATATGAGTGAGCTGCACACGATACAGGATCTCTCTCAGTTGCGTACTCGCAGCTGCGGAGCGTGCAGCGTGCGACATCCGGCGAGATCCTTCTGCTAACACTGACGTGCATTTGTCTCAGCATCAGCCCCAGTGCACGTTGTGCCGCAGACCCCCAGACACAGCATGTGTTATACATACACCCGGTCACTGGCATGGCCTCTGGTAGGTATAATGAAATGCTGGAACCTATGATGATGATGCTGTTTCCTCTCATTGCTGCTCTGTGTAAATCTATTTGCTGTGAATTCTGGGTCTCTGGCACTTCCCGGGGCCCCTGCAGTCACTAATCATTGTGTGTGATCACTGGTGAAGGGTATTAGGTAACCGCACTGTTCAGGTTATTCAGTAGAAATGGGGCTGACGTAGTCTGACACCAGTCACTTCCCACCGTCCATTCTGTTCCTACTCCCTCCTCCTACGTCTGGGTCTGCCAGGTGGTACCAGGCTATTACACGGGACAGCTGGAGAGAAGCAGGACCCTCGTTTCCTGGCCAATAAATGGGCATAAAAGTCTTTTTATAGTGATATTTACATCATGAAGTCGGCCAGTTTCTCTGTGTATTCTTAGCAATGAGACGCTGGGACGTTCTGTGATAGGAAACTGCTTTTCCTTCCCTGGAATCAGCGCAGACTCTCTTACCATTGGCAATCCTCTTCCTCTATTTTTAACAAAGCGATATTCTCTGTACCCAGTTTATGGGAAACTTCACATAATTCCTCAGTGAGATATCCTCTCGTTCTTCACCAGGTCCGTTATATCCATCTAATTAGGGGAGAGAGTTCTGCCTACTTCCAGTAATACAATGACGGCATGTCTGCCGGCCATTCCGTGTCATCGCAGCAATGTAACAGTGTCTACACGTCTCATAGGGCGACCAAGAAACCCGCACAGCCCTGAACTTCAGGTGTCACTACAGCTTCTGCCAACTTTATGTTTCCCGGTTACGTTACAATAGCCAAATACAGACTTCACAGAAATCTCCTGCAAAAGGCTAATTATCTCTGCAGACTGCACTCCCCAGTACTCTCAATGCAGACTTCAGTCTGACCTCTGTGTACCAAGTTCCAAAAGTCTTGCGATCCCTCTCTCAAAGCCTCTGGGCCTGATTCAGAGCCGCTCGCAAGCGCACAGCGCTTGCAAGCGGCTCAATGTTACCCCACTGTGCATGTGCCGCGTCCAGCGTGCACATGCGCGAGCTCCGTCCAGCGACTGCAGCTCAGTCGCTACGGGGCTCGCTACAAGACGGGGCGGCTGTTGATGGTGAGTGACAGCTCGCCCCGTTTTGTAGGCGCCTGGCGTTTGTGGGAGGCCCTACTGACATCACTAATGATATCAGTAGTTGACTTCCTGCTCTATTAGAGCAGGAAGTCAACTCAGCCTACCACAGGGTCTCGTCGCAAGTCCGATGGTCGCGATTATTGCGACGGCCTCCTAGCTGCTCGCACAAGCTTTGGGAGGTCTCCCACAACTTTGTGAACGGCCAGAAAAAAAAAAAAAACGCCCACAGACCCTGCGAGCTGCCTGCCCCATCGAGTGGATCTGAATCAGGGCCTCTGTCCACCACCGAGGAGTTTCAGGAACTGACAGTGTAGGCACGCAGGGATAATCATGTAAAAAATTGTTATTCCGCTACTGTTATACACGGGGCGATATAGCAGACGAGCCGACTGATTAGTGCGATTTGCCTGCTATGTCGCACCGTGTATGGCCCTGGTATCGGGCCGAGCACGCTCCCGAGGGGTCGTACATTGCACTCCCTGATCTGTCTGCAGGACCATGAGATCAGGGGATGCAATGTGCAATCCCATTCATTGCTATGCGGGTGAGACAGGGAGGAGCCGGCATATCGGGCGGTCAGCCACCCAATCGCACCATGTGTGCGAACCGCCCGATATGTCAGACGACGGATCCCCTATCACCTCGCACCGTGTATGGGGGCCTTAATATGGATCTAAAGAAGTCGAGGCCCCTAGGTCTCACATGTACAAGCACACATTTTAAACTGCGCTAATTAAATATATCACACTCATCTTAATTCATCATGATTAATCGTTATAGAATGGCAAGAACGGCCATGCGCGTTTCGCTGCTTTCTGTAGGCAGCTTATAGAGCGTCTGAATCGTTGGCCAGTCTTGTGTTACAATTTTCCTGTTCTCTGCATGGAAACAGTTTCTCTCCTATGAATCAGAATGGACCAAGACTAAAGACAAAACGTAACTGAACATTGTCAGCGCAGAACAGACGCTCTGTCCTGCAAAGCTTGATCGTCTTCGTGGAGAATAAGCTTTCACGCTCCGCGTCACTGCGTTGTTGTACCTAGTAGAGTAAAGATGGCCTGCCATGACTTTCCTGCTGTCACATTGTATCTCTGAGTTACCTGCTTTTCTCTTTCTGAGGGGAATCGCCCTTCATGGGTGAAGTACAGACCTCTGCAAGGACATGTAATGCAGTGACAAGAAAATGACGTTCGGCTGAGCGTAAGTGACACTAATCGGTTTGTGCGGCGTCAGTTCTCGTGATGCTGAATGCAAATTGCAGAACACTTTCCTAGAAAGTTTGAAGCCGGAGCTCCTGACAGTTTTCACATTTTGTAACTGATTGCGGAGTCTGCGACATCTTATAGGGGGGGGGGGGGGGCGGCAAATTACAGCGACACAAGGAAATCCGCGCCTGTGCTTTGCCTTTGTGGCTGCGAGGTGTTTTGTTAAAGAATTCTGTATATGTATTAAACTCGCTATTGTCAGATGATGGATGTAACCATAAATTCTTTAACCATATTTGCTCAAAATAAAGACACATTCTGCTAATTCTGGGCCGTAGTGGCAGTCTGGTATAAATGGAAGAAATCTTCTAAAGACTGGTAGAATGTGGTGGTATACGGGTTACTTCAGGTAGACGTGGGATAGAGTTGGTGGACTATGTAATCTGGACCCGTGGCCTATACAGTGGAGTAATCGTAGAATCGCCATAATGGCCAGAATAGCTGTACGGTAATATGAGTGATATATATAAAACAGTTCATCCAAGTCATGAAGTTAGACCATCACGGCTGGACAGTCCCACGTAAGGAGGTGACGGCATCTCACCAGCCACAGGTGTAGGCACCGTACAATGGTAGTATGTAGGGCGTTGATGATCTGGGATCATGGGTTACCATGTTTTATCATTGTGACGGATCTGGAGGCGCTGCTCATTCCCGCACACAGCCACAAGTGTACAGGGATGAGGGAGACACGGATGCAGCACCATCGGCTATAAACCGCCTGTTCCTCTAGGTGCTGGTGACATGTCTGAGGCTGCTGGAGGCAGCCATGTTGTGGCCCCATCCAGTATTGAAATGACAGCTGTGACATCATTAGGGGCCAGGGATATTACTGAGATGACTGGTGCGTTACTGACCTCTATGACCTGATGGGGCTGCTTTGTATCCTGGGTTAGTGCATAGCATGGCTGTGTATAGGCAGCACAGAGAAACAACATACAAGTCACCTCCTATTTGTCCTCTATATGGCGGGGTAAGGACAGCGAGTCCACGGCCTATGTAGATGTCTGTGTCCTCTGGTTAGGAGGCACATGAGCTTTTCCTGACGTCCTCTGCACCTCACACACAGGGACAGCGACGTCTTCCCATTGCCTTGATCCCAGCTCCTGGTTACCATTCCCAGCGCAGAGTATTCGCAGCGGAAGTCAGGTCTGCTCAGGTCCCTCCTGACCGGTGTTGGCTCCGGTTATTCTCCCTTACTGACTGTCAGGGAATAAGGACGATGATAACTTGTTGGGTGAGATCATGGTTGCCGAGGCTGCTTCTGTTCCCGGATGTGGACCCCTGAGGTACATACAGCGCAGAGTCAGGCAGGATAGAACATGACCAGGATGTGATAATTGTACAGTAATAAGGAAGATACACCTGCTGACTGGGACCAGGACACTCAGGAGGGGATGGAATAGAGGATCCTCCCATCACTCGCGTCTCCTCATGCTCATCCCAGGAGCTCCTACAGACGGTCTGTCTATAAGGCCTCAGGGACCCCCAGCTGGATATCACCATACTGGGAATTATTATATTATCCCCCGGTCCCATTCCATGCTCAGGGTGATGACTGGTGTCCATGTAATATATTGGTTGTTATGGGTTATAGCACCTACGTGTTATCTGCACTATGATATAGAGTAAGCCTCTCTGTGTATACCATACAGTACCTCAGTGTATACCATACAGTACCGCAGTGTATACCATACAGTACCTCAGTGTATACCACACCTCAGTATATACCATACACTACCTTACTGTATACCACACATCAGTATATACCATACAGTACCTTAGTGTATACCATACAGTACCTCAGTGTATACCATACAGTACCTCAGTGTATACCACTCCTCAGTATATACCATACAGTACCTTAGTGTATATCACACATCAGTGTATACCATACAGTACCTCAGTGTATATCACACATCAGTGTATACCATACAGTACCTCAGTGTATACCACACCTCAGTATATACCATACACTACCTTACTGTATACCACACATCAGTATATACCATACAGTACCTTAGTGTATACCATACAGTACCTCAGTGTATACCATACAGTACCTCAGTGTATACCATACAGTACCTCAGTGTATACCACTCCTCAGTATATACCATACAGTACCTTAGTGTATATCACACATCAGTGTATATCATACAGTACCTCAGTGTATATCACACATCAGTGTATACCATACAGTACCTCAGTGTATATCACACATCAGTATATACCATACAGTACCTCAGTGTATATCACACATCAGTGTATACCATACAGTACCTCAGTGTATACCACTCCTCAGTATATACCATACAGTACCTTAGTGTATATCACACATCAGTGTATACCATACAGTACCTTAGTGTATATCACACATCAGTGTATACCATACAGTACCTTAGTGTATATCACACATCAGTGTATACCATACAGTACCTTAGTGTATATCACACATCAGTATATACCATACAGTACCTTAGTATATATCACACATCAGTGTATACCATACAGTACCTCAGTGTATATCACACATCAGTGTATACCATACAGTACCTCAGTATATACCATACAGTACCTTAGTGTATATCACACATCAGTGTATATCATACAGTACCTCAGTGTATATCATACAGTACCTCAGTATATACCATACAGTACCTTAGTGTATATCACACATCAGTGTATACCATACAGTACCTCAGTGTATACCACTCCTCAGTATATACCATACAGTACCTCAGTGTATACCACTCCTCAGTATATACCATACAGTACCTTAGTATATATCACACATCAGTGTATATCATACAGTACCTCAGTGTATATCATACAGTACCTCAGTGTATACCACTCCTCAGTGTATACCATACAGTACCTTAGTGTATATCACACATCAGTGTATATCATACAGTACCTCAGTGTATACCACTCCTCAGTATATACCATACAGTACCTCAGTGTATATCATACAGTACCTCAGTGTATATCACACATCAGTGTATATCATACAGTACCTCAGTGTATATCACACATCAGTGTATATCATACAGTACCTCAGTGTATACCACTCCTCAGTATATACCATACAGTACCTTAGTATATATCACACATCAGTGTATACCATACAGTACCTCAGTGTATATCATACAGTACCTCAGTGTATACCACTCCTCAGTATATACCATACAGTACCTTAGTGAATATCACACATCAGTGTATACCATACAGTACCTCAGTGTATATCATACAGTACCTCAGTGTATACCACTCCTCAGTATATACCATACAGTACCTTAGTGTATATCACACATCAGTGTATACCATACAGTACCTAGTGCCGGCCTGTAAACACGCTGGTGGTCTGGCGCTGGAGGTGTTAGATTGCCCTTACTGATGAAATCACAGACAGTGCTTGTGCTAGGAGGCGATGCATTAGGCCAGCACTGCCCCCAGCCAGAGCAGGATAATGTATTTAGAGTTCATGCCGGTGTGAGCAGGGAGGACTGCCGGAAATACACCGCTGAATTATAACACTACTGGACATCTACTTTCGTACAAATACAATTACCTTATATCAAATAGTCTCTGTCCCAGGATTTCTCCTTAGCTCTTGTTACTACAAGTCCTAGTATACCTCAATATTACAGGGGGTGCGTCTGCTACCTCACCGCAGAATGAGGAGCGCAGGATAGGAAAAGCCAATATGAGCTAAGGTCGTACAGCCAGGGTCTGGCAGGTATGCTGGGGCTTGTAGTTCTACAAGAGCTGGGGATTATCAGGGTGCCACTTGCCATTTACAGTATGACATGCTCAATCTGCGCCCTCATTGGCACTCCTCAGCCGATGGCATAGTGCTGGGAATGTTAGCAGGGGGCTGACTGGTAAATCCAAAGTCAATAAAAATACAGTAAGAATTATATACAGCTGATTGTCCTTCTTACATAAAATAACCGACCTATCCTGGGTGTATAATCTGCATTTCATCCACCCAATGATACACCATTATATAACAGTCTTCTAACACACCGTCCCGGCAATTGGAAGTCACAGGATCCATCTGCCAGTGTCTTATATACTGTGACTGCGGTTTTATATAATCATAGAGGCCAGGTCATGATTTATCTGTATGAGGTTTAACCCTTGTGCGTCATTTGTTTGGCTACATAACATTGAACATTTCACTGGACATTTTCTATGTGAGTGACTGATAGAAACTAATTATTATAGGACCTGACCAAAAAAATCTATTTTATTTGTGCAATTTGGAATGAAATTGTCCAGGAGTTCAGCTAAGCGTGGATCCTGGCGCCATCTAGTGGCTCTCGGGGGTAAGAGCCAGGTACCGCATGGGAATTTTTGAAGCATCTGCAACAAAATAACTTGCAGAGAAGTTTGAATAATTCTGTTACATATATTATATGTCCATCATTTGTGCTGTGTTATTTCTCATGCAGACATCAGGGGAGAACTTTGAGTTGTTACAGTTACTAGTTGTCCCGCCTCTGTCAGGCGCAATAGGGGTCAGAGGACGTGCTTATACTGCATGCGCTCCTCCTGCCCGCCATCCGCTCCCGCTGCTGAGAGAGAACGAGAACATGAATAGGGTGAGACAGACGGGAGGGGAAAAATAACGGTGAAAGAGGTAATAATAGTTTTACTTATTTCTGTGTATGATTCAGAACACGAAACCTTCGTTTCTTTTGCGTTGTTTGTTTGTATTAATTTAAATAAAATAGTAATTTAGCATCAGTGAAAGTAATGTAAATCCATGTGGATTTACAATTAAGTATTTATTCCATATCATAAGGGTACGTAAGTGAGGAAGACGGCGGTCGAAATGCCAACCGCCGGCTTCCCGACTGTCAAATCCCGACATGGGACTAATAATGATAGGCATAGAAATCCCGATCATTATCCATCCGCCGAAGTCGCGACGCCTGGCATACCGAATGAAGGTAAGCCGGTCGTCGGAACCTCTTAGCCGCGGTGGGGGGGATTTAGGGTTAGGCACCCCCCAGGGAGGGTTAGGATAGGGGATGGGGGGGTTAGAGTTAGCCCCCCCCCGGGAGGGTTAGGGTGCCGGGAGGGGGGGGCTAGGTTTAGGCACCCCTGGGGGGCGGTTAGGGGGGAGGGGTAGGGATAGCCTACTTATCTCCGCTGTCGGGATCTTCACCCATCGGGCTGCCGACGTCGGGATTTCAACCGCTGGCCTGACGTTCGGTGGTTATACATACCGAAGTATGTAGTCAGGAATCTGGCGGTTGAAATGCCGACCGCCGGCTTCCTAACTGTCGAATCCCGGCATGGGACTTATGATAGGCGTTGAAATCCCGACGCCTATCATTATCCACCCGCCGAAATCCCGATGCCGGGCATACCGAACGAAGGTAAGCTGGGGAGACTTAGGGTTAGGCACCCCCCTGGGACAGTTAGAGCTGGGCTAGGGGAAGGGGGGATAGGGTTAGGCACCCCCTGACGTCCGGCGGTCATACATACCGATTCCATCTCAAGGTTCTGTGACTGACCCAGCAACCCCTAAGCTCCAGAGTTTCACCATTTTGCTGCCAGCTGAAATCCTGCGTCACATTTACAGAAGCTTCAACCTTTTGCTCTGACATCGTCAAAAAAACACTGACAACTGTCCTAAAGCGCGGCGTGAAATCGTGTCTTCCTGCTGCGGTTGGAAGCGGTCAGAACACAGTGAGGCGTTGCCAGGACTCCAGGGAACGACCGGGATGTGTGCGTCTGAAAAATACAAATTGAGCCTCTGTACGATTTAGTCAATAAAATAAACAAGTAACAGGAACAGGATATTCCAGACGTTATGGAAAAAGGAAAACACACGGTTTTAATCACAAAGGAAATATCGGGGGGTCGGCCTTTCTGCGGAGTGTTTATTCGTGGTCTGCCATCAGTCAGCCATCTCTTACTTTACCTGAATGGCAATGAATGAGAAACGGAGTAAGAGAAAGTAGAAAATGGCTGCGCTATGTGTGTATATGTCAATGTGCGCAACCATCCTGGAGTACGCCAGTTTTACGCAGGCTAAAGGGGCAGGTCTAGGCCGTAAGGGGTCTCTGTCAGGTGTGGCTGGCACCATTTGCGCTTGCTGTTCACAATCAATGTTTTGTTTTGTGGGATGAGACCCTTATATTGCACGCCCTGTAGTAGAGTTACTGTATATAGAAGGTGCCCCTGAGAGCCCGAGGGCTATAATAGCTGGGCATGCAGATATGCAACATACACTACAGCCAATGCCGCTGAAATCACTGCGTTACTAGTATAGCAGCCAGCTATGAGCCCCCCCAATGTTAATGCTGCCGCTAACCATGTCTACACATAGCATTTATCAGATATATAGGGGATGGCGGGAACAAGAGTACCCCCAAACATGTCAGTAGTTGGCTGCTATGAGTTCAGTCTAGCACAGTGGACATTAGTGTGCAGGGAAACTAAATAACATAACTATTAAATCATTAAAACGGGAAATGATAAAATATTAGTCACTTTGAAGCAATGATAAGGCTGCTTCCACTTATTCCCGTATAAAGCCAGGCCTTGTATGGGGGGTCTCCGGCCTGTACACAGAACATCTGTAGAACATTTAGGGACCATGCGAATAGCAATAAACAGAGTGCGTCTCCCTAGATGAGATCGCAATGGAAGCTGACAGCCAGATCACTATCTAATTGGATTGGCTTCTAATTAGATTAGGTCTTTAGCAATGTATTCTCTCAGCATTGTGTATCAGAATTCTCTCAGCATTGTGTATCGGCATTGTGTATCAGCATTCTCTCAGCATTGTGTATCAGCATTCTCTCGGCATTGTGTATCAGCATTCTCTCGGCATTGTGTATAAGCATTCTCTCAGCATTGTGTATCAGCATTCTCTCGGCATTGTGTATCAGCATTCTCTCAGCATTCTCTCAGCATTGTGTATCAGCATTCTCTCGGCATTGTGTATCAGCATTCTCTCTGCATTGTGTATCAGCATTCTCTCAGCATTCTCTCAGCATTGTGTATAAGCATTCTCTCAGCATTGTGTAACAGCATTCTCTCAGCATTGTGTATCAGCTTTGTGTATCAGCATTCTCTCAGCATTGTGTATCAGCTTTGTGTAACAGCATTCTCTCAGCATTGTGTATCAGCATTGTGTATCAGCATTCTCTCAGCATTGTGTATCAGCATTCTCTCAGCATTGTGTATCAGCATTCTCTCAGCATTGTGTATCAGCATTCTCTCAGCATTGTGTATCAGCATTGTATCAGCATTGTGTATCAGCATTCTCTCAGCATTGTGTATCAACATTGTGTATCAGCATTCTCTCAGCATTGTGTATCAGCATTCTCTCAGCATTGTGTATCAGCATTCTCTCAGCATTGTGTATCAGCATTCTCTCAGCATTGTGTATCAGCATTGTGTAACAGCATTCTCTCAGCATTGTGTAACAGCATTCTCTCAGCATTGTGTATCAGCATTCTCTCAGCATTGTGTAACAGCATTCTCTCAGCATTGTATATCAGCATTCTCTCAGCATTGTGTAACAGCATTCTATCAGCATGGTGTATCAGCATTCTTTCAGCATTGTGTAACAGCATTCTATCAGCATTGTGTGTCAGCATTCTCTCGGCATTGTGTATCAGCATTCTCTCAGCATTGTGTATCAGCATTGTGTATCAGCATTCTCTCTGCATTGTGTATCAGCATTCTCTCTGCATTGTGTATCAGCATTCTTTCAGCATTGTGTATCAGCATTTTCTCAGCATTGTGTATCAGCATTCTCTCAGCATTGTGTATCAGCATTTTCTCAGCATTGTGTATCAGCATTGTGTATCAGCATTCTCTCAGCATTGTGTATCAGCATTCTCTCAGCATTGTGTATAAGCATTCTCTCAGCATTGTGTATCAGCATTCTCTCGGCATTGTGTATCAGCATTCTCTCAGCATTCTCTCAGCATTGTGTATCAGCATTCTCTCGGCATTGTGTATCAGCATTCTCTCAGCACTGTGTATCAGCATTCTCTCAGCATTCTCTCAGCATTGTGTATCAGCATTCTCTCAGCATTGTGTAACAGCATTCTCTCAGCATTGTGTATCAGCATTCTCTCTGCATTGTGTATCAGCATTCTCTCTGCATTGTGTATCAGCATTGTGTATCAGCATTCTCTCAGCATTGTGTATCAGCATTCTCGCAGCTTTGTGTATCAGCATTCTCTCAGCATTGTGTATCAGCATTCTCTCGGCATTGTGTATCAGCATTGTGTATCAGCATTGTGTATCAGCATGCTCTCAGCATTGTGTATCAGCATTGTGTATCAGCATTCTCTCGGCATCCCTTCCCGGCAGCCCGGTAATACACCCTGCCCTCCCCGGCTGCCCAGACATACACCTTGCCCTCTCCGGCCGCCCAGACATACACCCTGCCCTCCCCGGCAGCCCAGTCATACACCCTGCTCTCCCCGGCAGCCCGGTCATACACACTGCCCTCCCAGGCCGCCCGGTCATACACCCTGCCCTCCCCGGCCGCCCAGACATACACCCTGCCCTCCCCGGCAGCCCTGACATACACCCTGCCCTCCCCGGCAGCCCAGTCATACACCCTGCTCTCCCCGGCAGCCCGGTACTACACCCTGCCCTCCCAGGCCGCCCGGTCATACACCCTGCCCTCCCCGGCCGCCCAGACATACACCCTGCCCTCCCCGGCAGCCCTATCATACACCCTGCCCTCCCCGGCCGCCCAGACATACACCCTGCCCTCCCCGGCAGCCCTATCATACACCCTGCCCTCCCCGGCCGCCCAGACATACACCCTGCCCTCCCGGCCGCCTGGACATACACCCTGCTCTCTTACATCTTGCCCTCCCCAGCCGCCCGGACATACACCCTGCCCTCCCCGGCAGCCCAGACATACACCCTGCCCTCCCCGGCAGCCCTATCATACACCCTGCCCTCCCCGGCCGCCCAGACATACACCCTGCCCTCCCGGCCGCCCGGACATACACCCTGCTCTCTTACATCTGCCCTCCCCAGCCGCCCGGACATACACCCTGCCCTCCCCGGCAGCCCAGACATATACCCTGCCCTCCCCGGCAGCCCGGACATACACCCTGCCCTCCCCGGCATCCCGGACATACACCCTGCCCTCCCCGGCAGATCAGACATACTCCCTGCCCTCCCCGGCAGCCCGGACATACACCCTGCCCTCCCCGGCAGCCCACACATACACCCTGCTCTCCCCGGCAGCCCGGACATATGCCCTGCCCTCTCCGGCTGCCCGGACATACGCCCTGCCCTCCCCGGCTGCCCGGTCATACGCCCTGCCCTCCCCGGCATCCCTGTCATACGCCCTGCCCTCTCCGGCTGCCCAGACATACGCCCTGCACTCCCCGGCAGCTCGGTCATACGCCCTGCCCTCCCCGGCCGCCCGAACATACGCCCTGCCCTCCCCGGCAGCCCGGTCATACGCCCTGCCCTCCCCGGCAGCCCGGTCATACGCCCTGCCCTCCCCGGCAGCCCGGTCATACGCCCTGCCCTCCCCGGCCGCCCGGACATGCGCCCTGCTCTCCCCGGCAGCCCGGTCATATACACTGCTCTCCCCGGCAGCCCGGTCATACACACTGCTCTCCCCGGCAGCCCGGTCAT
This sequence comes from Taudactylus pleione, assembly GCA_031769625.1. NCBI lineage: Eukaryota > Metazoa > Chordata > Amphibia > Anura > Myobatrachidae > Taudactylus > Taudactylus pleione. The sequence continues at coordinate 2,205,822 of JAUIMM010000874.1, forward strand.
ACACACTGCCCTCCCCGGCAGCCCGGTCATACACCCTGCTCTCCCCGGCAGCCCGGTCATACACCCTGCCCTCCCCAGCCGCCCAGTCATACACCCTGCTCTCCCCGGCAGCCCGGTCATACACACTGCCCTCCCCGGCAGCCCGGTCATACACCCTGCTCTCCCTGGCAGCCCGGTCATACACCCTGCCCTCCCCAGCCGCCACTAGTGGAGGGGGGAGAATAATTCATTTACTTTTTAGCACAGCAGTGAAATGACAAGCTAATGTAGAACCGTGTATTTCATCATCTTGGTGCATTCGCATTTTGTGGCAATTCTTAATATTCCTTGTTCCTAGTACAACGTTGCAGAATGCAGGTTCTCTGCTTATGTACTGGCACCGGTTCTGTGTCAGATTTCCCTGACGATCATATTATATTATTTACACCTCAGCTATCTACTACATCAAATCAGATCAGCATCTAACATAGCCAATGTGTTTCCATACTGAGCCGCCAAACATAGAGTTCAGGACAGTTCATCCCTATAGATGTATTTGTCAGAGGTGCAGGGAGAGGGATTTATAGAGGTTATATAAGATCACGTCTGTATACTGCGTTCTTTGCAATGTATTACCACTTTATTTACAGGATACAGGGTCCCAGCGTTAGATCCTGCCTGGCCGATAGACGTGACCTCCTCCTGCTCTCTTATGTGCATTGCAGAGATTGAGATGTTTTTCCTCTGCATGTTTTACACAGTGACAGCACCATGGCCCCAACTCAGATGATAACTCGCCCATGGTGATATGTAATTGGCTGAAACAGGTCGGGACTCATAGAATTGTCTGTTGGTCCCTGACAACTGGAGTCTCTCAGCCTGTTCCACTAGCTCCACTCCCCCAAACGCTGCTCTCATGGCTTCCAAAATAAACAGCACCCATGGCATGTTCTTTACATGTTGACAGGCTGTTTCCTCGCCAAGTTCCCACCTTCTCCTTTCCCTGCCAGCTACTGCTACAATCGCGCTGCAGATGTCTTGGGCCAACGGGTACCGCAGTTCTACGGTTATTTTTGGCACCTCTTCTATTTGCATGGAGGTCACAGCAAATCAATGCCAGGAGGTCACAGCAGGTCAATGCTAGGAGGTCACAGCAGGTCAATGCCAGGAGGTCACAGCAGGTCATTGTTAGGAGGTCACAGCAGGTCATTGCTAGGAGGTCACGGCAGGTCAATGCCAGGAGGTCACAGCAGGTCATTGCTAGGAGGTCACAGCAGGTCATTGCTAGGAGGTCACAGCAGGTCAATGCCAGGAGGTCACAGCAGGTCAATGCTAGGAGGTCACAGCAAATCAATGCCAGGAGGTCACAGCAGGTCATTGCTAGGAGGTCACAGCTGGTCATTGCTAGGAGGTCACAGCAGGTCATTGCTAGGAGGTCACAGCAAATCAATGCCAGGAGGTCACAGCAAATCAATGCCAGGAGGTCACAGCAGGTCAATGCCAGGAGGTCACAGCAGGTCAATGCCAGGAGGTCACAGCAGGTAATTGCTAGGAGGTCACAGCAGGTCAATGCCAGGAGGTCACAGCAGGTCATTGCTAGGAGGTCACAGCAGGTCAATGCCAGGAGGTCACAGCAGGTCAATGCCAGGAGGTCACAGCAGGTCAATGCCAGGGTAAAAGCCTGGGCGTAATCCTGACGGTGGATTCAGACCTATTCTGATTATAATGAGCACAGTGACCTGTATGCTCTGTCGCCCAGGCTGACACTTCTCTGAAACAATTGTAAATTACGATCTTGCTTTTGAGGTTCTAGATTCTGGCGAGGAGGGATATCAAACAGGTTACACCAGCGGTTCCCAAACTTTCCCCATTCTCGGCCCCCCCCTTAGGCTCCCAGCAATTATTTCAGGGCACACCCTAGGCCAAGGGGGAGATTGAATTAGCAGCAAGGATCCGTCCTAATACAACGTGGGTCATCCGGCAGGGAAACCTTGCTTGTTTTGTATTGCACCCCACAGCCACACGTCTTGCGCCTAATTGAATGTCCCCACAAATGTTTCCTATTGTCATGCTCCGCAAACATTATTACTGGCAGAAGGGTCACCTGCCATCTGTATGCTCAGTTATGTGATGCTCACACGTAGTTACTTTTCTCTCTGTCCACAACGTCCAGTCTATTGGCGGCCTCTAGCACTGGTTTTGCCCATCGCATTGATCAGAAAGGAGAAAAAGATGTGGGGGGGAGACGATGAGTGGAAAATGGGTTGTGGGAGAGATATACATGCAGAGGGGGAGGGGGACACAGAAGGTGAGCAGACACCCATATAGAGGATTGAATAAACATAGGAGGGGAGGAACGGAGGCAGGAGAGGGAGGGGGAGAAGGGAATCGGTATGAAATACCGCTGGACCCCTGGGCGGCGGTTCAAATCCCGACAGCGCCTGGCCAACAGAGGAAGAAATCCGATCGTCCCTTGGTAAGTATTGACTAACGTAATCTACCCCCTAACCCTCCTTTAGGGTGCCTAACCCTAACCTTCCCACCCAGTGCCTAACCCTAATCCCCCCTCTAAGTGCCAAAATCTAACCCCCCCTTCCCCACCGCCTAAACCTAAGTCTCCCGGTGCCTAACCATAACCTCTCCCCTGGGGTGCCTAACCCTAAGTCCACCCAGGGAGGCCTAAACCTATTGCGGCTGTCCGCTGCGGCGCCCAGCATCCGCTCGATTGGGATGCCAGGCGACGGTCTCCCGACGTCGGTCAAATGACAGGCGTCTAGATTTAGACTTTGTTGGGGGTGTAGTGTCCTATGTCTGTATACGGTGTAATAGATGTGTATTATGGTCATGTACAGCGGTCAGGACATGTTGGGGGTGTAGTGTCCTATGTCTGTATACGGTGTAATAGATGTGTATTATGGTCATGTACAACGGTGACATGTTGGGGGTGTAGTGTCCTATGTCTGTATACGGTGTAATAGATGTGTATTATGGTCATGTACAACGGTCAGGACATGTTGGGGGAGTAGTGTCCTATGTCTGTATACAGTGTAATAGATGTGTATTATGGTCATGTACAACGGTCAGGACATGTTGGGGGTGTAGTGTCCTATGTCTGTATACGGTGTAATAGATGTGTATTATGGTCATGTACAACGGTCAGGACATGTTGGGGGAGTAGTGTCCTATGTCTGTATACAGTGTAATAGATGTGTATTATGGTCATGTTGGGGGTGTAGTGTCCTATGTCTGTATACAGTGTAATAGATGTGTATTATGGTCATGTACAGCGGTCAGGACATGTTGGGGGTGTAGTGTCCTATGTCTGTATACGGTGTTATAGATGTGTATTATGGTCATGTACAGCGGTCAGGACATGTTGGGGTGTAGTGTCCTATGTCTGTATACGGTGTAATAGATGTGTATTATGGTCATGTACAGCGGTCAGGACATGTTGGGGGTGTAGTGTCCTATGTCTGTATACGGTGTAATAGATGTGTATTATGGTCATGTACAACGGTCAGGACATGTTGGGGGTGTAGTGTCCTATGTCTGTATACGGTGTAATAGATGTGTATTATGGTCATGTACAACGGTCAGGACATGTTGGGGGTGTAGTGTCCTATGTCTGTATACGGTGTAATAGATGTGTATTATGGTCATGTACAACGGTCAGGACATGTTGGGGGAGTAGTGTCCTATGTCTGTATACGGTGTAATAGATGTGTATTATGGTCATGTTGGGGGTGTAGTGTCCTATGCCTGTATACAGTGTAATAGATGTGTATTATGATCATGTACAACGGTCAGGACATGTTGGGGGAGTAGTGTCCTATGTCTGTATAGAGTGTAATAGATGGGTATTATGGACATGTACAGCGGTCAGGACATGTTGGGGGTGTAGTGTCCTATGTCTGTATATAGTGTAATAGAGGTGTATTATGATCATGTACAGTGGTCAGGACATGTTGGGGGTGTAGTGTCCTATGTCTGTATACGGTGTAATAGATGTGTATTATGGTCATGTACAGCGGTCAGGACATGTTGGGGTGTAGTGTCCTATGTCTGTATACAGTGCATTAGATGTGTATTATGATCATGTACAGCGGTCAGGACATGTTGGGGGTGTAGTGTCCTATGTCTGTATACAGTGTAATAGATGTGTATTATGATCATGTACAGCGGTCAGGACATGTTGGGGGAGTAGTGTCCTATGTCTGTATACAGTGTAATAGATGTGTATTATGATCATGTACAGCGGTCAGGACATGTTGGGGGTGTAGTGTCTTATGTCTGTATACAGTGTAATAGATGTGTATTATGGTCATGTACAGTGGTCAGGTCATGTTGGGGGTGTAGTGTCCTATGTCTGTATACAGTGTAATAGATGTGTATTATGGTCATGTACAGTGGTCAGGACATGTTGGGGGTGTAGTGTCCTATGTCTGTATACAGTGTAATAGATGTGTATTATGGTCATGTTGGGGGTGTAGTGTCCTATGTCTGTATACGGTGTAATAGATGTGTATTATGATCATGTACAGCGGTCAGGACATGTTGGGGGTGTAGTGTCCTATGTCTGTATACAGTGTAATAGATGTGTATTATGGTCATGTACAGTGGTCAGGTCATGTTGGGGGTGTAGTGTCCTATGTCTGTATACAGTGTAATAGATGTGTATTATGGTCATGTACAGTGGTCAGGTCATGTTGGGGGTGTAGTGTCCTATGTCTGTATACAGTGTAATAGATGTGTATTATGGTCATGTACAGTGGTCAGGACATGTTGGGGGTGTAGTGTCCTATGTCTGTATACAGTGTATTAGATGTGTATTATGGTCATGTACAGTGGTCAGGACATGTTGGGGGTGTAGTGTCCTATGTCTGTATACAGTGTAATAGATGTGTATTATGGTCATGTTGGGGGTGTAGTGTCCTATGTCTGTATACGGTGTAATAGATGTGTAGTATGGTCATGTACAGTGGTCAGGACATGTTGGGGGTGTAGTGTCCTATGTCTGTATACAGTGTAATAGATGTGTATTATGGTCATGTTGGGGGAGTAGTGTCCTATGTCTGTATACGGTGTAATAGATGTGTATTATGGTCATGTACAGCGGTCAGGACATGTTGGGGGTGTAGTGTCCTATGTCTGTATACAGTGTGTAATAGATGTGTATTATGATTATGTACAGCGGTCAGGACATGTTGGGGGAGTAGTGTCCTATGTCTGTATACGGTGTAATAGATGTGTATTATGGTCATGTACAGCGGTCAGGTCATGTTGGGGGTGTAGTGTCCTATGTCTGTATACAGTGTAATAGATGTGTATTATGGTCATGTACAGTGGTCAGGACATGTTGGGGGTGCAGTGTCCTATGTCTGTATACGGTGTAATAGATGTGTATTATGATCATGTACAGTGGTCAGGACATGTTGGGGGTGTAGTGTCTTATGTCTGTATACAGTGTAATAGATGTGTATTATGGTCATGTACAGTGGTCAGGACATGTTGGGGGTGTAGTGTCCTATGTCTGTATACAGTGTAATAGATGTGTATTATGGTCATGTTGGGGGTGTAGTGTCCTATGTCTGTATACGGTGTAATAGATGTGTATTATGGTCATGTACAGTGGTCAGGTCATGTTGGGGGTGTAGTGTCCTATGTCTGTATACAGTGTAATAGATGTGTATTATGGTCATGTACAGCGGTCAGGACATGTTGGGGGTGTAGTGCCCTATGTCTGTATACAGTGTAATAGATGTGTATTATGGTCATGTACAGCGGTCAGGACATGTTGGGGGTGTAGTGTCCTATGTCTGTATACAGTGTAATAGATGTGTATTATGATCATGTACAGGGGTCAGGACATGTTGGGGGTGTAGTGTCCTATGTCTGTATACAGTGTAATAGATGTGTATTATGATCATGTACAGCGGTCAGGACATGTTGGCGGTGTAGTGTCCTATGTCTGTATATAGTGTAACAGATGTGTATTATGATCATGTATAGCGGTCAGGACATGTTGGGGGTGTAGTGTCCTATGTCTGTATACAGTGTAACAGATGTGTATTATGATCATGTATAGCGGTCAGGACATGTTGGGGGTGTAGTGTCCTATGTCTGTATACAGTGTAACAGATGTGTATTATGGTCATGTACAGCGCTCAGGACATGTTGGGGGTGTAGTGTCCTATGTCTGTATACAGTGTAATAGATGTGTATTATGGTCATGTACAGCGGTCAGGACTTGTTGGGGGTGTAGTGTCCTATGTCTGTATACAGTGTAATAGATGTGTATTATGGTCATGTACAGCGGTCAGGTCATGTTGGGGGTGTAGTGTCCTATGTCTGTATACAGTGTAATAGATGTGTAGTATGGTCATGTACAGCGGTCAGGACATGTTGGGGGTGTAGTGTCCTATGTCTGTATACAGTGTAATAGATGTGTATTATGGTCATGTACAGCGGTCTGGTCATGTTGGAGGTGTAGTGTCCTATGTCTGTATACAGTGTAATAGATGTATTATGGTCATGTACAGCGGTCAGGACATGTTGGGGGTGCAGTGTCCTATGTCTGTATACGGTGTAATAGATGTGTATTATGGTCATGTACAGCGGTCAGGACATGTTAGGGGTGTAGTGTCCTATGTCTGTATACAGTGTAATAGATGTGTATTATGGTCATGTACAGCGGTCAGGACATGTTGGGGGTGTAGTGTCCTATGTCTGTATACAGTGTAATAGATGTGTATTATGATCATGTACAGCGGTCAGGTCATGTTGGGGGTGTAGTGTCCTATGTCTGTATACAGTGTAATAGATGTGTATTATGGTCATGTACAGCGGTCAGGACATGTTGGGGGTGTAGTGTCCTATGTCTGTATACAGTGTAATAGATGTGTATTATAGGCATGTACAACGGTCAGGACATGTTGGGGGTGTAATAGATTTGTATTATGATCATGTACAGCGGTCAGGTCATGTTGGGGGTGTAGTGTCCTATGTCTGTATACGGTGTAATAGATGTGTATTATGGTCATGTACAGCGGTCAGGACATGTTGGGGGTGTAGTGTCCTATGTCTGTATACAGTGTAATAGATGTGTATTATGGTCATGTACAGCGGTCAGGACATGTTGGGGGTGTAGTGTCCTATGTCTGTATACAGTGTAATAGATGTGTAGTATGATCATGTACAGCGGTCAGGACATGTTGGGGATGTAGTGTCCTATGTCTGTATACAGTGTAATAGATGTGTAGTATGGTCATGTATAGCGGTCAGGTCATGTTGGAGGTGTAGTGTCCTATGTCTGTATACGGTGTAATAGATGTGTATTATGATCATGTACAGCGGTCAGGTCATGTTGGGGGTGTAGTGTCCTATGTCTGTATACGGTGTAATAGATGTGTATTATGGTCATGTACAGCGGTCAGGACATGTTGGGGGTGTAGTGTCCTATGTCTGTATACGGTGTAATAGATGTGTATTATGGTCATGTACAGCGGTCAGGACATGTTAGGGGTGTAGTGTCCTATGTCTGTATACAGTGTAATAGATGTGTATTATGGTCATGTACAGCGGTCAGGACATGTTGGGGGTGTAGTGTCCTATGTCTGTATACAGTGTAATAGATGTGTATTATGGTCATGTACAGCGGTCAGGACATGTTGGGGGTGTAGTGTCCTATGTCTGTATACAGTGTAATAGATGTGTATTATAGGCATGTACAACGGTCAGGACATGTTGGGGGTGTAATAGATTTGTATTATGATCATGTACAGCGGTCAGGTCATGTTGGGGGTGTAGTGTCCTATGTCTGTATACGGTGTAATAGATGTGTATTATGGTCATGTACAGCGGTCAGGACATGTTGGGGGTGTAGTGTCCTATGTCTGTATACAGTGTAATAGATGTGTAGTATGGTCATGTATAGCGGTCAGGTCATGTTGGGGGTGTAGTGTCCTATGTCTGTATACGGTGTAATAGATGTGTATTATGATCATGTACAGCGGTCAGGTCATGTTGGGGGTGTAGTGTCCTATGTCTGTATACGGTGTAATAGATGTGTATTATGGTCATGTACAGCGGTCAGGACATGTTGGGGGTGTAGTGTCCTATGTCTGTATACGGTGTAATAGATGTGTATTATGGTCATGTACAGCGGTTAGGCCATGTTGGGGGTGTAGTGTCCTATGTCTGTATACAGTGTAATAGATGTGTATTATGGTCATGTTGGGGGTGTAGTGTCCTATGTCTGTATACGGTGTAATAGATGTATATTATGATGATGTACAGTAGTCAGGACATGTTGGGGGTGTAGTGTCCTATGTCTGTGGGAGCCATTATAGGCCCCCAGCTAGCCAGATGAGGCTAGCAGAAAAACATCCGAGGGCCAGACCAAATGGTTCCACGGTCCTTATATGCCCCCTGGGCCTGAGATTCCCCATCCCTGGTATTTGGTGTAATAGATGTGTAGTATGATCATTTCTGGTGTCAGGTCATGTTTTTTATGTAAAGTATTTGGGCATTGTCATATGTTCTGGAGACCTTACTTTGGTGACGTCAGTACAATATACTGTACATGCATCCAGTATGTATACAGTAGCTCTGTTTATTTTAAGAACTGTCCAGGTACAATTGTTACAAAAACGAGTCCTGCCGCCATGTGTAGTCTCTGTGCAGGCGCCGTGCGTCACATACTATAACTACAGACACCTTGCAAGTGCTTCTCATCTATCCTGCTTCAACTGTTTACTGTGCAACCTTGTATCTGTCCTAGTAGCACGCGAATGGGCTTTTCCTGGTACTGTACATTATTATTATATATTATAAATGTCTCCTAAAGCTCCGATACACAATGTCTCTCCTCTCCCTGTACACACTGACCATATATTATCTGCTCCGAGGCTCCCAGCTGTGCCGGGCACAATGGGGATGAGTAATGTAGGACACAGAATATTTGCCTCTCTGGATAAGCTGTATCAGAGCCCGGGCTAGGGAGGAGGCAGGTAACCAAATAATGGGAGACCTTACAATAGGGAGAATAGCAGGTCCTTAGCGCTGCCGGGATCCCAGAGAGATAGGGGTGGGGGGGAGAGGTGCGGTGCCTCAGGCTTGCACACACAAGAGAGGACATCTGACCCCTGGAGGTCCCAACTATAAGAGAGAGAGCCTAAATCTGTCTGCAGCTGAATCTACAAAATCCACTGGTGCGTTCAGCTGATAGGGGCTTAATGAGCCCCAGGATAATCACAGCCGCTCTTCAGGTTCTATGGAACAGACCAGAAACATTTTGTGGCCATAAGCTTCGTACAGAGGGCCTGATACAGAGCCGGACGCTATTTGCGGACTTTCCTTCCAAAAAAGGGGCCAGCTATTTAAATTGAGCGCTCGCTCATTACGGTTTGTTGACGCCTCGATGTCTGAGCGAGCAAACGAAAAATGCGCTCGCTATTTGGTAAAGACTACCCCTTTGCTGTTCGCATCACACGTCATTTCCGGTATTTATTTGATTAATCGGGTACATCGAAAGGTATCTGAACTGCTCGCAGTGCTTGTGGTAGGTTTTTCTTACCGCTATCACAGCGAGCAGTTCAGGCTAAAAGACAACCAAGTGACACGGTCGGTGACGATCCTTTACTAATTATGCACTCCCATTAAACGCCCTTTTTACCGTTCGGCACGCCTGCGTTCGGATCTCCACTCCCCGTTTTCAAGCACCTTCCCCTGTTACCACCCACAAACGGTACATTCTGGCAATCACATTAGCAGCCCCTCGCTGTTTTGCGAGCGCACGATTTCCGACCACAATGACTGGTTTGCGCATGCGTCTTACGACCCATACGCATGCGCAGTTGTGCGAACATCGCTCAGAGCGAACGAGAGGCCGCTTACGAGCGGCTCTGAATCAGGCCCACAGATCATTCCAAATTATTAGGTGGTAGATACACGGGACAGGGCAGAGGACTATGTATGAGCTGACGGTGCCACCTCTGCTGAGGTCCATTCGTTTCTGTTTTGTTTTTATGTTTATTTTCATATATTAACCATACAAATAAAGAAACCGTGCGCTGCCAATATTACACGCTGGTAATGACGTCTTTTCTCTACTGTGTAATTAGTCCGCTCACACAGATGGCGGCTGTCATAGAGCCGTCTGATTATTAATTCATCGCCCACCTATTGGCTTGTACACCATATTGTCTATTATCCCGGTTCATGTGAGCACAGAAACATTCATGTAAATCAGGGTCAGGGTGACAATTCCGACCGCCGTGGAACAAGCTACAGATTGCGACTGTTACCAAGTGTCGCCCTTTCCTCAGTCATTAGTGAATATACGCCACGGGAAATTTTTTTATTTCCACTCGTTCCTCTATATTTGCCCCTGGACGGCTGTTTTGCAGGGGAGTAGTCACAGCGGTACATTATATTGGGTCTTATTCACAGATCGTCTGAAATGCAGTTTGCTTTTTTTTTTTGCCAGCTGTGATTTTTCGCATTGCGTTCACATGTACGGAATATCGCAATCCGTTTTTTTTTCAGTGTCAAAGTGACTTGAGACTGCGTCCGACTAGGAGGCTGAGAAGTGGTCTGGAATGGGTTTGCAGTCGCAGCCAAAGTATAGTAAGGGCATGGTTTGGGGCGTGTTGTCGCAAAGTGCGACTAAAATGGGTAGTGAGAAGTCTTTTACGCATCCTCATGAAGAGGTCTGAGTTGTGTGGTCTCCGACATCGGTGTAAGTGTAAAGGTGCCTACACACTTAGCGATATTTTACACGATTTGCCCGATTCCGAAGCATCGTGATGACAAATCGTGTAAAATATGCCCAAATCGTGGGTATCCACTCACGGTCACGATGCGCATCCCTGCAGGTCGTACATCGCATCTTCAGATCTGCCGAGCTGTAGGGCAGCTTTGCCGATCTCTATCACGATGCACTGGAATAGTAAGGCGGCACGATGCACTGGAATAATGAGGAGGCACAATGCACTGGAATAGTAAGGAGGCACAATGCACTGGAATAATGAGGAGGCACGATGCACTGGAACAGTTAGGAGGCACGATAGATCGTTTGTCACATTGGACAGTTTTTAACACCAAATCATGCCCACGACTGCCGGGGAGAGTGCAAGGGGAAATCGTACACGATGTCTGATCGTGAGCACATCGCCAAGTGTGTAGGCACCTTAACAGTGATAATGTTGATTATGTGATTGGGCATATACTGGAAAAGAGAAAAAATGGCCATTTATGTAAAACCCCTAAAACGTATGCAACAGTGTTCATAGCGTGATTGTGCACTATAGAGCGCACTCGTGTTACACAAATAAACAGCGCTGCACACTCAGGGATTCAGAGCCGCTCGCTCTGAATCAGGGCCGGAGCTTTTCCTTTTTTGGAGCGGCCTCTTGGCCACTCGCCTAGCTGTGGGTGACCACCCACAGCTATTGCGAGCGGCCATGATGATGGTCACGATGGTCAAGACCATCGCGACCATCGGGCTTGCGACGAGACCCTTGTGGTAGGGTCTCGTGGCCGCAAGCCCCAGAGAGATTTCGGCTCTAACTTGTGATGTCAGTGGGGCCGCCCCCAAACGGCAGGCGTTCTTATGGGAACACCTCCGTTTGGGCAGCCACCCCCCCCCGGCCCGCCCACCAAAGGGGGCGAGCTGTCACTCAACATCGACAGCACGCCCCCTTTGGTGCGAGACCCGGAGCGACGAGTTGCCCGTCGCTAGCTGGGTCTCGCGCATGCGCACAACGGAGCCGGCTCCGTCGTGCGCATGCGCTGTGGGCCACCATCGACCCGGTTGCGAGCTCTCAGCGCTTGTGACCAGGTCTGAATCAGGCCCTCAGTATAGGACGGGAAATTGAACATACTGTCTGCAGGGGTAAATCTTATATATGTGTCTTCACTGGGCATTGCAGATGCACCAATCCACCTGCCACCTGATTTTCTGCTTTATCCGCCCATTCATTGTAATGCGATTGCATTGTGTACTGTTATTTTTCATGTTTTGTGAATGCACGCTAAAACCACGCCTACAATATATCGCCGGGGGGAAGGGGGAGGCTGTAGCTAAGGGGAGGGAGTCACTGCCTGAGATTTTGCGCATTGCAACTGACCCCGCTGTAAAAGTGCAAGTGTATTTGCAAACACATCTTATGATTCCGTAAATGAGGCCCATTGAGATGAATCGTCACCATGTGGCGTGTTGCGCTTTCTCCCGTCCACAGTGCAGCAGCATCCGCAGGGTCTGTTCCATATTTGATCAGAGCTGACAGTTGGGGATCACAGATGCTGCATACACACTACACACTAATGCTGCATACACACTAATGCTGCATACACACTAATGGTGCATACACACTAGTGGTGCATACACACTAATGCTGCATACACACTAATGCTGCAAACACACTAATGGTGCATACACGCTAATGCTGCATACACACTAATGGTGCATACACACTAATGCTACATACACACTAATGCTGCATACACACGTAAAGATTATCTGTCCAACCAGCCAACTAGGTGATTGGTTGGAATGAAAATCTGGTAATGTATGAAAGTAAATGACAATCAGCAATTTGCTCCCAAATGCCGGAAAATGGACAAAACTGTTTGAATAAATTGTTTAGATCAAACATTTAACAAACTTGTCTGACGCCATTTTCATCTGTTTTCTGGCATTTAGGAGCAAATTGTATATACTGATAGAAATCTATGATAGATATTTCTGTGAAGTCATCTCTTAAAATGCAAATCGTGTTAAAAAAATCGTCCAAGTTGTCCTGCATGTACGGAAGACCATAGATATCGTTATCATCCATGCGGGAATGTGCATCATTGGTCGATGTCAAGTTGGTGACTGCAAAAAAAGTGAATGATAACGATGTGAACGATGTCTTTCATTGAAATCGTACCGTGTGTACGCACCATTACAATGACGATAGAGAGACATTGATCCACCCAATGGGCGCGAGGTGGGATAAGCGCGTTTAGTAGCACGGTAACGTGTCTCGTGGGGATGTCACCATAGGAGATGCTCTTGTGTTAGGCTCATCATATGGGTTCCTGACATGTTTCCTTTATTTTGTCTAAGCTTAATTATATATCTCCAGACTACAAGTCCCAGCATGGGCTGCCAGCCATCTCTCCCATAACACTGGCGGCAAAACTACATTTCAAGGCATCCCAGCAGTCTCCTATCTTCTTCTCTAGGTCGGAGGGTTTTCTTAGCCTATTATCTCATCAGGTCATAATATCAATATAATAGGGGAGATGTATCAAAGCTTGGAGAGAGATACAGTACCAACCAATCAGCTCCTAACTGTACTTTTTCAAACAGCCTGTAAAGTGACAGTAAGGAGCTGATTGCTTGGTGCTTATCTTCAAGCTTTGATAAATCTACCCCATTATCTCTAACCACTTTATCTCTCTCCAAGCTTTGATACCTCTCCCCCATTGTCAGTAAATTAGAATCTAACCCCCCCCCCACACACAGAATAAATCACCTGGGGCAATAATCCCACAAATTGTGGAAGAATGTCCTGAATTGTCCAGTAGGGGGTGAGGAAGTAGAATGTTCGGGATGACCTGCACCCGATCTATTGTGCGAGGTGTCAGGGAGGGCCGTTAGGATTTAAATGACAATTCAGGATTTCCCAGAACAGCCGCCCCCCAGCGCAGAGCTTTATTCATGGGACAGTGCAGCGACACTACTCAGTGACTCTTTCATCCATCTCCGTGTAAGCGCTCAGCAGCCGGACCCTCCCTCTGTGTAAGCTCTCAGCAGCCGGACCCTCCCTCTGTGTAAGCTCTCAGCAGCCGGACCCTCCCTCTGTGTAAGCTCTCAGCAGCCGGGCCCTCCCTCTGTGTAAGCTCTCAGCAGCCGGACCCTCCCTCTGTGTAAGCTCTCAGCAGCCGGACCCTCCCTCCGGGTAAGCTCTCAGCAGCCGGACCCTCCCTCCGTGTAAGCTCTCAGCAGCCGGACCCTCCCTCCGTGTAAGCTCTCAGCAGCCGGACCCTCCCTCCGTGTAAGCTCTCAGCAGCCGGACCCTCCCTCCGTGTAAGCTCTCAGCAGCCGGACCCTCCCTCCGTGTAAGCTCTCAGCAGCCGGACCCTCCCTCCGTGTAAGCTCTCAGCAGCCGGACCCTCCCTCCGTGTAAGCTCTCAGCAGCCGGACCCTCCCTCCGTGTAAGCTCTCAGCAGCCGGACCCTCCCTCCGTGTAAGCTCTCAGCAGCCGGACCCTCCCTCCGTGTAAGCTCTCAGCAGCCGGACCCTCCCTCCGTGTAAGCTCTCAGCAGCCGGACCCTCCCTCCGTGTAAGCGCTCAGCAGCCGGACCCTCCCTCTGTGTAAGCTCTCAGCAGCCGGACCCTCCCTCTGTGTAAGCTCTCAGCAGCTGGACCCTCCCTCTGTGTAAGTTCTCAGCAGCCGGACCCTCCCTCAGTGTAAGTTCTCAGCAGCCGGACCCTCCCTCTGTGTAAGCTCTCAGCAGCCGGACCCTCCCTCTGTGTAAGCTCTCAGCAGCCGGACCCTCCCTCCGTGTAAGCTCTCAGCAGCCGGACCCTCCCTCCGTGTAAGCTCTCAGCAGCCGGACCCTCCCTCCGTGTAAGCTCTCAGCAGCCGGACCCTCCCTCCGTGTAAGCTCTCAGCAGCCGGACCCTCCCTCCGTGTAAGCTCTCAGCAGCCGGACCCTCCCTCCGTGTAAGCTCTCAGCAGCCGGACCCTCCCTCTTCTTATTTTTAATGAACATGCCTAAAATCAGGAATATATGGCACAGCTGACCTGAGAAATGTGGCTCCATAATGCACAGCAGAGGATTTATATTATAGTATTCATTGATATAATACAGATATTACTTTGGAATTATATATTTTTTTTACTTTATGGTTAAACGTTGGCTGAATTTTAATACTGTTTCCAGCAACACAAATTGATGGCAATGCCACAAATCTCTTACTTAGATGCTCCAATAAGATCATTACGTCATCTCTGACTGTGAGTCCTGTATTGTAACTGTCCCCCTGCATGGTTACATAGCGGTCATCGCTATCAGGCTGCGCTAGCCCTGGTGCTAGAGATGCCTCTGACAGCAGGTGTATTTACACGCACGCAGAATACACCTGCATCGCCCGCAACTCCCTCAACAAGCCCACGCTTAAGTGACAGCGCCTCGTTACCACCCAGTTACGCCCCTACAGCTGCAAACAGAGATTTCATTGAATTGTGAATGACCCTGCATCGCCCAATCTTGCTTACGCTCAGCTCTGGAGCAGGCGCAGTGTGGAAACACGCAAGCGTCAGCAGCAAAGCCGACTTTGCGTCAGCGCCTTGCTGCTTAGAGCGATGTCCGGTGATTATGGACTATTCCGGTAATGTATGGCTCAATGAGGAGATGGAGTATTTTTGGGGTCGACATTAAAGGCTCGTTCTATGTTCATGTTTGGTGGAATTATACTTTGAGATGGTTAAATCAGTCGCGTGTCATAGCTCCTGCGTGCTGAGGTAGCTAACGCCCCTGCGTGCTGAGGTAGCTAACGCTCCCGCGTGCTGAGATCGCTAACGCTCCCGCGTGCTGAGATATAACATGATATATACCGAGCAAGGAGACCAGGAGCAGGGCACTGGGGTACAGGATATATCCCAGCAAACTTTTATTCCCGCTCACGTCATGTATGGGACCCTGAAAATCAGCACTACCCCATTCCCTACAGCTGGTGTCGTTATATTATGTCGACGGTGACCATGTTGACATGGTCATAATGTTGACAATCCATTTCTGAGGTATCCCTACGCCTAACCCTAATGCACACTTACCGACTCCCGGAGAGGAGATGCAGGTGACCACTAAGGAGACGGAGACTCTCCACGCCATTAGCCCCCGCCTCTATCGTGGCAAAATGCAGTGATTTGTGGGACCGTGGGGAGGGGGCGGGGCTAAAGCATTGCAATTTGTGACACTTTAGCCCAGCCCCCTCCATACGGACGCGCAAACGCCGGTATTATCTCGCCACCCTGCCCACTAGGAAGAGATCCACCCATCCGAGAGTCTCCCGCATCCTCAGGGAGAGTAGGAAAGTATTCCCTAATGTTAATGGTGACATTATCACTGTGTAAACCTGTCACATGTCAACATTTTATCCATGTCAACATGTTATAAGTCAACATTTTAACTATGTTGACAGAATAACTGGCGACATTCTGAACATGGACCTAGTGACTGCACCCCCTTCCTCAGACCCCTGGGGCGGCTTTGTTTACACAGTTCCTGTTCATTTCAAGAGTAAATGAAAGTAGAGGAGAATAAAGTAGCTGCACTTATTTCTGCGCTATAACTCTTGTAAATGTCCTGTGCCTGAGTGCCAGGGCTCTGGGGAGGGTATTCATCCATTCACGGGCTTGTCAGCAGGGCATTGTGTCTGGCCCTCTTCCTGCCATACATCTCACTGCCCTGCACCCCCTGTGCTCAGCTCATTGTATGACTGACCTGCTCTGTACCCACAACACACAGATCCCTGTATCCAGTCTCCCGTTATATCCTCCGATCCCTATCACACAGATCACTGTATCCAGTCTCCTGTTATATCCTCTGATCCCTATCACACAGATCACTGTATCCAGTCTGCTGTTATATCCTCTGATCCCTATCACACAGATCACTGTATCCAGTCTCCTGTTATATCCTCTGATCCCTATCACACAGATCACTGTATCCAGTCTCCTGTTATATCCTCCGATCCCTATCACACAGATCACTGTATCCAGTCTCCCGTTATATCCTCTGATCCCTATCACACAGATCACTGTATCCAGTCTCCCGTTATATCCTCTGATCCCTATCACACAGATCACTGTATCCAGTCTCCCGTTATATCCTCCGATCCCTATCACACAGATCACTGTATCCAGTCTCCCGTTATATCCTCTGATCCCTATCACACAGATCACTGTATCCAGTCTCCTGTTATATCCTCTGATCCCTATCACACAGATCACTGTATCCAGTCTCCTGTTATATCCTCTGATCCCTATCACACAGATCACTGTATCCAGTCTCCTGTTATATCCTCCGATCCCTATCACACAGATCACTGTATCCAGTCTCCTGTTATATCCTCTGATCCCTATCACACAGATCCCTATCACACAGTCTCCTGTTATTTCCACTGATCCCTATCACACAGATCACTGTATCCAGTCTCCTATTATTTCCTCCGATCCCTATCACACAGATCACTGTATCCAGTCTCCTGTTATATCCTCCGATCCCGATCACACAGATCACTGTATCCAGTCTCCTGTTATATCCTTTGATCCCTATCACACAGATCACTGTATCCAGTCTCCTGTTATATCCTCCGATCCCTATCACACAGATCACTGTATCCAGTCTCCTGTTATATCCTCTGATCCCTATCACACAGATCTCTGTATCCAGTCTCCTGTTATATCCTCTGATCCCTATAACACAGATCACTGTATCCAGTCTCCTGTTATATCCTCTGATCCCTATCACACAGATCACTGTATCCAGTCTCCTGTTATATCCTCTGATCCCTATCACACAGATCACTGTATCCAGTCTCCTGTTATATCCTCTGATCCCTATCACACAGATCACTGTATCCAGTCTCCTGTTATATCCTCCGATCCCTATCACACAGATCACTGTATCCAGTCTCCTGTTATATCCTCTGATCCCTATCACACAGATCCCTATCACACAGTCTCCTGTTATTTCCACTGATCCCTATCACACAGATCACTGTATCCAGTCTCCTGTTATATCCTCTGATCCCTATCACACAGATCTCTGTATCCAGTCTCCTGTTATATCCTCTGATCCCTATAACACAGATCACTGTATCCAGTCTCCTGTTATATCCTTTGATCCCTATCACACAGATCACTGTATCCAGTCTCCTGTTATATCCTCTGATCCCTATCACACAGATCACTGTATCCAGTCTCCTGTTATATCCTCCGATCCCTATCACACAGATCACTGTATCCAGTCTCCTGTTATATCCTCTGATCCCTATCACACAGTCTCCTGTTATTTCCACTGATCCCTATCACACAGATCACTGTATCCAGTCTCCTGTTATATCCTCTGATCCCTATCACACAGATCCCTATCACACAGTCTCCTGTTATTTCCTCTGATCCCTATCACACAGATCACTGTATCCAGTCTCCTGTTATATCCTCTGATCCCTATCACACAGTCTCCTGTTATATCCTCTGATCCTTATCACACAGATCACTGTATCCAGTCTCCTGTTATATCCTCCGATCCCTATAACACAGACCACTGTATCCAGTCTCCTATTATTTCCTCCGATCCCTATCACACAGAACACTGTATCCAGTGTCCTGTTATATCCTCCGATCCCTATCACACAGATCACTGTATCCAGTCTCCTATTATTTCCTCCGATCCCTATCACACAGAACACTGTATCCAGTCTCCTGTTATATCCTCCGATCCCTATCACACAGATCCCTATCACACTGATCACTGTATCCAGTCTCCTGTTATATCCTCTGATCCCTATCACACAGATTATTATTATTATTATTATTATCCTTTATTTATATGGCGCCACAAAGGTTCCGCAGCGCCTTACACAGTACATAAATGAGCACACAAGAAAAACAGTTAATAGTAATACAAAACAATGCAGGACAAGGACAAGGTTATAAACTCAGCTGCAAAACACAAGCAGCAGGACATGAGCAACCAGGTGGTAGGTGCCATTGTAGGGAGTTAGTAGTAAATTATACTATAAGTAGGGGGAGGAGAAGCACGTGAGGATGAGGGCCCTGCTCGTGAGAGCTTACATTCTAAAGGGGAAGGGCAGACAGACAGGGGCGACACAGAGGGGTAGATAGTGAAGAAGGAGCATGGAGCAGGGGGTTAGGATATGTGCTGCGGAATGTGTGTGTATAAGACGACCTGATGTTATGTAAAAATTAAGTCCTTCATACATCTATCTCTATGATAGAAAATAGATTG
Source organism: Taudactylus pleione (assembly GCA_031769625.1). Taxonomy (NCBI): domain Eukaryota; kingdom Metazoa; phylum Chordata; class Amphibia; order Anura; family Myobatrachidae; genus Taudactylus; species Taudactylus pleione. The sequence continues at coordinate 2,224,833 of JAUIMM010000874.1, forward strand.
TTTGTGTTATTTACATGAGAGATGTACAAAGTAAAGTAGAAGCACTTTAATTTGTGTGTTACATTTTAGCATCTATATACAGCCTGACAAGAAATGCAGCTATTATGGGACTGTCCCGCCATCCTAATACAGTAGTGACTACTTTAGTTCCAGCTGCTGGGTGCTATGCCATGCTCCTGTGAGTGGGTGCATCTCACATGCTAGACCCACTCACAAATGGGTGCAGCCATACATGATGTGGTCCCACAGGATGTTGCAGTACCCGGGCCCAGAATTTCTCTTGGCAGCCCTGGAGGTGACAGACAGAACGAGGAGGGAATGGGGCTTAGTAGTGGGGTAACAAGACCATGGAGGGAGGTGGTTGAGAGTGGAGGTATAGGAGAAGTGGGGGAAAGAAGCAGAGGGTTGGAAGCAGACTGATGAGAGAAAAAAAGGAAGAACAGCAAGTGGAGGAAACAGGAGGGGGAAGAGAGGGACGGATAAAGTAGAGGATTATGTGGACATAGAATATGGGGGTTGTGTGAAGTAAGGGTGTTCATGCTGTGGACAAGGTAATAATTGAGATGTAAACTGGAGTGGAGGCTGTGAGATATAGAGTCAGTGTGATATAGAGACAGTGTAATGTGGAGGCTGTGTGATGTAGAGACAGTGAGATATAGAGTCAGTGTGGATTAAAGTTGTTAAATGTTCAAAAATACATGTAAAGAACAGTGCTGCTAATGTATGAGCGCAGCTCCAAAAGTGATATATAAAGGAGAGGTATGTGAGTAGTGGGTGCAGGAATTAGTTTATAAACAAATGATTAATGTGGATAGATGTGACACAATTGGAAAAGGCAATACAAAATGAATGAGGACAAAATTACAATGTATCCAGTCTCCTGTTATATCCTCTGATCCCTATCACACAGATCACTGTATCCAGTCTCCTGTTATATCCTCTGATCCCTATCACACAGATCACTGTATCCAGTCTCCCGTTATATCCTCTGATCCCTATCACACAGATCACTGTATCCAGTCTCCTGTTACATCCTCCGATCCCTATCACACAGATCACTGTATCCAGTCTCCTGTTATATCCTCCGATCCCTATCACACAGATCACTGTATCCAGTCTCCTGTTATATCCTCTGATCCCTATCACACAGATCCCTATCACACAGTCTCCTGTTATATCCTCTGATCCCTATCACACAGATCACTGTATCCAGTCTCCTGTTATATCCTCCGATCCCTATCACACAGACCACTGTATCCAGTCTCCTATTATTTCCTCCGATCCCTATCACACAGAACACTGTATCCAGTCTCCTGTTATATCCTCCGATCCCTATCACACAGATCCCTATCACACTGATCACTGTATCCAGTCTCCTGTTATATCCTCTGATCCCTATCACACAGATCACTGTATCCAGTCTCCTGTTATATCCTCTGATCCCTATCACACAGATCACTGTATCCAGTCTCCTGTTATATCCTCTGATCCCTATCACACAGATCACTGTATCCAGTCTCCCGTTATATCCTCTGATCCCTATCACACAGATCACTGTATCCAGTCTCCTGTTACATCCTCTGATTCCTATCACACAGATCACTGTATCCAGTCTCCTGTTATATCCTCTGATCCCTATCACACAGATCACTGTATCCAGGCTCCTGTTATATCCTCTGATCCGTATCACACAGTCTCCTGTTATTTCCTCTGATCCCTATCACACAGATCACTGTATCCAGTCTCCTGTTATATCCTCTGATCCCTATCACACAGATCACTGTATCCAGTCTCCTGTTATATCCTCTGATCCCTATCACACAGATCACTGTATCCAGTCTCCTGTTATATCCTCTGATACCTATCACACAGTCTCCTGTTATTTCCTCTGATCCTTATCACACAGATCACTGTATCCAGTCTCCCGTTATATCCTCTGATCCCTATCACACAGATCACTGTATCCAGTCTCCTGTTATATCCTCCGATCCCTATCACACGGATCACTGTATCCAGTCTCCTGTTATATCCTCCGATCCCTATCACAAAGATCCCTATCACACAGATCACTGTATCCAGTCTCCTGTTATATCCTCTGATCCCTATCACACAGATCACTGTATCCAGTCTCCTGTTATATCCTCTGATCCCTATCACACAGATCCCTATCACACAGTCTCCTGTTATTTCCTCCGATCCCTATCACACAGATCACTGTATCCAGTCTCCTGTTATATCCTCTGATCCCTATCACACAGATCCCTATCACACAGTCTCCTGTTATTTCCTCCGATCCCTATCACACAGATCACTGTATCCAGTCTCCTGTTATATCCTCCGATCCCTATCACACAGATCACTGTATCCAGTCTCCTGTTATATCCTCTGATCCCTATCACACAGATCCCTATCACACAGTCTCCTGTTATTTCCTCTGATCCCTATCACACAGATCACTGTATCCAGTCTCCTGTTATATCCTCTGATCCCTATCACACAGATCCCTATCACACAGTCTCCTGTTATTTCCTCTGATCCCTATCACACAGATCACTGTATCCAGTCTCCTGTTATATCCTCTGATCCCTATCACACAGATCCCTATCACACAGTCTCCTGTTATATCCTCTGATCCCTATCACACAGATCCCTATCACACAGTCTCCTGTTATATCCTCTGATCCCTATCACACAGATCACTGTATCCAGTCTCCTGTTATATCCTCCGATCCCTATCACACAGATCACTGTATCCAGTCTCCTGTTATATCCTCCGATCCCTATCACACAGATCACTGTATCCAGTCTCCTGTTATATCCTCTGATCCCTATCACACAGATCCCTATCACATAGTCTCCTGTTATATCCTCTGATCCCTATCACACAGTCTCCTGTTATTTCCTCTGATCCCTATCACACAGATCCCTATCACACAGTCTCCTGTTATTTCCTCTGATCCCTATCACACAGATCACTGTATCCAGTCTCCCGTTATATCCTCTGATCCCTATCACACAGATCACTGTATCCAGTCTCCTGTTATATCCTCTGATCCCTATCACACAGATCCCTATCACACAGTCTCCTGTTATATCCTCTGATCCCTATCACACAGATCCCTATCACACAGTCTCCTGTTATATCCTCTGATCCCTATCACACAGTCTCCTGTTATTTCCTCCGATCCCTATCACACAGATCACTGTATCCAGTCTCCTGTTATATCCTCCGATCCCTATCACACAGATCACTGTATCCAGTCTACTGTTATATCCTCTGATCCCTATCACACAGTCTCCTGTTATTTCCTCTGATCCCTATCACACAGATCAGTGCTGGAAGTTCCGGAGTCTGTGCAGTAGTTCGGAGCGTCCTCTCCTCCCCTAGAGCCGGCACTGTGCACCTATTACCCCTCCAGGAGATCATTGTGATTCCTCTCTGTAATGAGGGATGGTCGGGGGAGGGGAGCCCAATTCTCTGACCCCCCCCTCCCTGTCCCAGCTGCTGCCTCTCAGCCTCTCTGCAGCACCATTGCTTAGGTTGGGGAGGAATAGATGCCTGATGGTGCCAGCACCCAGTCACTTGCCATGAGAGCAGAGTGCCCACACCATGACCGGTGCCCGCTGTGCCCTGGAGGAGAGGGACAGGAACATGATGCTATGGAGATGGGAGCAGAACAACAGCACAATGAAACTGGTAACCCTCCTTAAATGCTCTGTGCTGTGTGTGCCACTGCCCTGGTATGATGGGCAGAGCTCTATATATCCCTGTATATAGTGTATGTTACTCCTCAGCGCTGTATAGTGTCACACAGGACTCTGTATATAGTGTATGTTACTCCTCAGCGCTGTATAGTGTCACACAGGACTCTGTATATAGTGTATGTTACTCCTCAGCGCTGTATAGTATCACACAGGACTCTGTATATAGTGTATGTTACTCCTCAGCGCTGTATAGTATCACACAGGACTCTGTATATAGTGTATGTTACTCCTCAGCGCTGTATAGTATCACACAGGACTCTGTATATAGTGTATGTTACTCCTCAGCGCTGTATAGTATCACACAGGACTCTGTATATAGTGTATGTTACTCCTCAGCGCTGTATAGTATCACACAGGACTCTGTATATAGTGTATGTTACTCCTCAGCGCTGTATAGTGTCACACAGGACTCTGTATATAGTGTATGTTACTCCTCAGCGCTGTATAGTGTCACACAGGACTCTGTATATAGTGTATGTTACTCCTCAGCACTGTATAGTATCACACAGGACTCTGTATATAGTGTATGTTACTCCTCAGTGCTCTATATAATGTCACACAGGACTCTGTATATAGTGTATGTTACTCCTCAGCGCTGTATAGTATCACACAGGACTCTGTATATAGTGTATGTTACTCCTCAGCGCTGTATAGTATCACACAGGACTCTGTATATAGTGTATGTTACTCAGCGCTGTATAGTGTCACACAGGACTCTGTATATAGTGTATGTTACTCCTCAGCGCTGTATAGTGTCACACAGGACTCTGTATATAGTGTATGTTACTCCTCAGCACTGTATAATGTCACACAGGACTCTGTATATAGTGTATGTTACTCCTCAGCGCTGTATAGTATCACACAGGACTGTATATAGTGTATGTTACTCCTCAGCACTGTATAGTGTCACACAGGACTCTATATAGTGTATGTTACTCCTCAGCGCTGTATAGTGTCACACAGGACTCTGTATATAGTGTATGTTACTCCTCAGCGCTGTATAGTATCACACAGGACTCTGTATATAGTGTATGTTACTCCTCAGCGCTGTATAGTGTCACACAGGACTCTGTATATAGTGTATGTTACTCCTCAGCGCTGTATAGTATCACACAGGACTCTGTATATAGTGTATGTTACTCATCAGCGCTGTATAGTATCACACAGGACTCTGTATATAGTGTATGTTACTCCTCAGCGCTGTATAGTATCACACAGGACTCTGTATATAGTGTATGTTACTCCTCAGCGCTGTATAGTATCACACAGGACTCTGTATATAGTGTATGTTACTCCTCAGCACTGTATAGTGTCACACAGGACTCTGTATATAGTGTATGTTACTCCTCAGCACTGTATAGTGTCACACAGGACTCTGTATATAGTGTATGTTACTCCTCAGCGCTGTATAGTGTCACACAGGACTCTGTATATAGTGTATGTTACTCCTCAGCGCTGTATAGTGTCACACAGGACTCTGTATATAGTGTATGTTACTCCTCAGCGCTGTATAGTATCACACAGGACTCTGTATATAGTGTATGTTACTCCTCAGCGCTGTATAGTATCACACAGGACTCTGTATATAGTGTATGTTACTCCTCAGCGCTGTATAGTATCACACAGGACTCTGTATATAGTGTATGTTACTCCTCAGCGCTGTATAGTATCACACAGGACTCTGTATATAGTGTATGTTACTCCTCAGCGCTGTATAGTGTCACACAGGACTCTGTATATAGTGTATGTTACTCCTCAGCGCTGTATAGTATCACACAGGACTCTGTATATAGTGTATGTTACTCCTCAGCGCTGTATAGTGTCACACAGGACTCTGTATATAGTGTATGTTACTCCTCAGTGCTGTATAGTATCACATAGGACTCTGTATATAGTGTATGTTACTCCTCAGCGCTGTATAGTATCACATAGGACTCTGTATATAGTGTATGTTACTCCTCAGCGCTGTATAGTATCACACAGGACTCTGTATATAGTGTATGTTACTCCTCAGCGCTGTATAGTATCACACAGGACTCTGTATATAGTGTATGTTACTCCTCAGCGCTGTATAGTATCACACAGGACTCTGTATATAGTGTATGTTACTCCTCAGCACTGTATAGTGTCACACAGGACTCTGTATATAGTGTATGTTACTCCTCAGCGCTGTATAGTATCACGCAGGACTCTGTATATAGTGTATGTTACTCCTCAGCGCTGTATAGTGTCACACAGGACTCTGTATATAGTGTATGTTACTCCTCAGCGCTGTATAGTGTCACACAGGACTCTGTATATAGTGTATGTTACTCCTCAGCGCTGTATAGTGTCACACAGGACTCTGTATATAGTGTATGTTACTCCTCAGCGCTGTATAGTATCACACAGGACTCTGTATATAGTGTATGTTACTCCTCAGCGCTGTATAGTGTCACACAGGACTCTGTATATTGTGTATGTTACTCCTCAGCGCTGTATAGTATCACACAGGACTCTGTATATAGTGTATGTTACTCCTCAGTGCTCTATATAATGTCACACAGGACTCTGTATATAGTGTATATTACTCCTCAGCACTGTATAGTATCACACAGGACTCTGTATATAGTGTATGTTACTCCTCAGCGCTGTATAGTATCACACAGGACTCTGTATATAGTGTATGTTACTCCTCAGCGCTGTATAGTGTCACACAGGACTCTGTATATAGTGTATGTTACTCCTCAGCGCTGTATAGTATCACACAGGACTCTGTATATAGTGTATGTTACTCCTCAGCACTGTATAGTATCACACAGGACTCTGTATATAGTGTATGTTACTCCTCAGCGCTGTATAGTATCACACAGGACTCTGTATATAGTGTATGTTACTCCTCAGCGCTGTATAGTATCACACAGGACTCTGTATATAGTGTATGTTACTCCTCAGCGCTGTATAGTATCACACAGGACTCTGTATATAGTGTATGTTACTCCTCAGCACTGTATAGTGTCACACAGGACTCTGTATATAGTGTATGTTACTCCTCAGCGCTGTATAGTATCACACAGGACTCTGTATATAGTGTATGTTACTCCTCAGTGCTCTATATAATGTCACACAGGACTCTGTATATAGTGTATGTTACTCCTCAGCGCTGTATAGTATCACACAGGACTCTGTATATAGTGTATGTTACTCCTCAGCGCTGTATAGTGTCACACAGGACTCTGTATATAGTGTATGTTACTCCTCAGCACTGTATAGTATCACACAGGACTCTGTATATAGTGTATGTTACTCCTGAGTGCTCTATATAATGTCACACAGGACTCTGTATATAGTGTATGTTACTCCTCAGCGCTGTATAGTATCACACAGGACTCTGTATATAGTGTATGTTACTCCTCAGCGCTGTATAGTATCACACAGGACTCTGTATATAGTGTATGTTACTCCTCAGTGCTCTATATAATGTCACACAGGACTCTGTATATAGTGTATGTTACTCCTCAGCACTGTATAGTATCACACAGGACTCTGTATATAGTGTATGTTACTCCTCAGCGCTGTATAGTATCACACAGGACTCTGTATATAGTGTATGTTACTCCTCAGCGCTGTATAGTATCACACAGGACTCTGTATATAGTGTATGTTACTCCTCAGCGCTGTATAGTATCACACAGGACTCTGTATATAGTGTATGTTACTCCTCAGCACTGTATAGTATCACACAGGACTCTGTATATAGTGTATGTTACTCCTCAGCACTGTATAGTATCACACAGGACTCTGTATATAGTGTATGTTACTCCTCAGCGCTGTATAGTATCACACAGGACTCCTGACAGCTTCCTCAGTAAGTTACTTCTGTTTGTTTTGTTGCTAGTTTGTTTCCGCCTGTTGACTGGGACAGAATTTTGTCTTATGTTTGGGGAACGTTCAGAGACGCTGAGACGATAGAGATACACGGTGACTGATGCAGGTTTCTGGTTGCAGTAAGTAAGCTCTACAACCTTTTACTTTCTAGCAGTGATGGACCTGCAATTTCATCAGGCCTGCTGGAACTTCTAGTTCTACAGCTACTGGAGAGAGACGCAGGATCCTATCTGTACTCCATTAATGGCCTTAGAAGCGGGTGTAGAATTCCTCTGTTTGGCAGGACCTAACTATACAGATATACAGTATCTGCAGATGATGGTGGTTCGTACACACTGAACAACCATCACCTGTGTCTGCCCGCAGGTCCCGGCGTCCGGGGTGTGTCCCGCCTCCCTCCTCGTGGCTGCCGCTGTGTGTGTGCGGGCGCTCTGCAGACATATCTGTCCATCGGCTGTGGAGCACAGCCAATGCGACATATCGCGGGTACACACTGCCCGACGGGCAGCAGATACATTGGCCGATCAATTGATATGCCAATGTATCTGTCAGTGTGTACCCAGCCTTACAGTTCCACAATATCTAGATCCCAGGTTGCTTACTTGTATATAGTCCCGGGAAACAGTCGGGATTCTGACCATCGTCTTCCCGATTGTATAATCCCGGCAAGGGTTAAATGACAGGCATCGACATCCCGGCCCCTGTCATTTTCCCTACGCCGGGAGCCCGACACCCGGCTTACCGATCAAAGGTAAGCCGGGCGACAGCCGCACGCGGGAGGGTTAGTTTTAGGATTCCCGGGGGGGGACTTAGGGTTAGGCACCCCCACCGGGAGGTTAGGTTTAGGCTAGGGGAAGGGGGGGGTTAGGATTAGGCACCCCCGGGGGGAGGTTAGGGTTAGGCACCCTCCCGGGGGACTTAGGTTTAGGCGGCGGGGAAGGGGTTTAGGCACTTAGATGGGGGGTCAGGCTCCCCCGGGGGGAGGTTAGGGTTAGGCACCCCCCCCCCGGGAGGTTAGGTTCAGGCTAGGGGGGAGGGGTTAGCGTTAGGCACCCCCTGGGGGGGATTAGGGTTAGGCACTTAGGGGGGAGGTTAGGGTTAGGCACCCCTAAGCGAGGGTTAGGATTAGAGAGTAGAATAGGTTAGAGAATACTTACCTGGGGACGATCAGGATTTTCAGTGCTGCCGGGATGTCGCTGTCAGGATTTGAACCATGCGGCCGGCGGTAAATTATACTGAATCCATAGTCCCTGGGAAGTGGTCCTACAAGTAGCTTAGAATGTTCTGAGCTTGCTGGTGGGAATACAATAGTGTCTGATAAATTGGTGGGTATCCAACAATCGGCTTTGCCTACTAGTCCTGTTGGTAGATGCCCCCCATACAGTAACACCCTGGTCCTGCCATAGGGATACTTTGGGGTATAAATTACATGGATATGGAGCTATTCCTTGTTGACAATGTTCTGTGTTGTTTATTGTGGGGGAACCAGTATGATCCCAATGTTGGCGCAGTGTCTATCAGAAGCGCCTGACGCTATTGTGTTATACTAGATAGGTCATTTCTGTATATAGTACGATACACACACACTAGCCGCTGAGGCGTGGGGATTTTCTGATTACCAGAAGTTGTGCAACTGGTTTGTGTTGGGTTTCAGTAAATATCTTCTATAGAACAGCTGAACTGACATAGTGTTAAATAAACCTTTGTGCCGGATAAATCCCCTGTGTGTGTGTAGTATGAAACGTGAGTACATATCCCCGCTATTGTGTTATGTATGACATCAGCGATCACATCAGCCAAGTGACCTCTCTGTAATCTCTTCCTGACTACCTGCCAATGGGGAGGGGCTGTACAGGTGTGTGACGTGACCGGGGGCACGCGTGTGCACCTCTGTATGTGATTGGCATGCTGTTTAGTACCAATAACCTGTCCTTTGATATGTGTGTCCTATACTGGGGATCTGTGTGAGCAGATAAACAGCATTATTAGCTTAATACTAATCAGGGGATGCACTGGGGACCCTTCCCAGGAATGGAGACAAAGGTCTTATCAGCATCTCTCCTGTCAGTGTAAACCTCATATCAGTGGGGATAAGGAATGCTAAGAACCAGACAGGACAAGTGTTTGTTCCTAAATATGTGTAGTGTCCAATGATTGTATCCCTAAATGTGTAATGGGTCAGTGTCTGGGGATTGTGCGGCCTCCAAACTGTACAATAAATGAATCAGTCAGTTATATAACAGGCCGATGATATGTCCTGCAATTCCCTAATGTGTAATGGGTCAGTGTCTGGGGATTGTGCTGCCTCCGAACTGTACAATAAATGAATCAGTCAGATATATAACAGGCGATGATATGTCCTGCAATTCCCTAATGTGTAGGGATAAGGAGCTGAGGGGTCATCACTGAGGTATTGTCCATTTAGCGGCACATCGCTGCAGGTGGGTGTTCTTTTATACAGGGTACGTCATTCTGAGGACCTAAAGGGGCTCATCAAATCCCTGTGAACCATTTTTAAGTGACGCGTGTTTAGCTTCATCCCGTTCTTTCCTTGACCTATGTGTGCTAGTGTGGCAGAAGGACTGTTCTCTATGCCCATTACATTCGCTTGTGTGCACGGATTTGTGATCGTCTGAACCTGCTCACATCAGCACTCTATAGGACTCTAACGTGTACTGTCAGTGGTCAGATAACCACTCCTGTGTGATCATTACCTGTACTGTCAGTGGTCAGATAACTAGTACTGTGTGACCATTACCTGTACTGTCAGTGGTCAGGTAACTAGTACTGTGTGACCATTACCTGTACTGTCAGTGGTCAGGTAACCAGTTCTGTGTGACCATTACTAGTATTGTCAGTGGTCAGGTAACCAGTTCTGTGTGACCATTACTAGTATTGTCTGTGGTCAGGTAACCAGTTCTGTGTGACCATTACTAGTATTGTCAGTGGTCAGGTAACCAGTTCTGTGTGACCATTACTAGTATTGTCAGTGGTCAGGTAACCAGTTCTGTGTGACCATTACCTGTACTGTCAGTGGTCAGATAACCAGTCCTGTGTGACCATTACTAGTACTGTCAGTGGTCAGATAACTAGTACTGTGTGATCATTACCTGTACTGTCACTGGTCAGATAACCAGTTCTGTGTGACCATTACCTGTACCGTCAGTGGTCAAGTAACTAGTACTGTGTGACCATTACCTGTACTGTCAGTGGTCAGATAACCAGTCCTGTGTGACCATTACCTGTACTGTCAGTGGTCAGGTAACCAGTTCTGTGTGACCATTACTAGTATTGTCAGTGGTCAGGTAACCAGTTCTGTGTGACCATTACCTGTACTGTCAGTGGTCAGATAACCAGTCCTGTGTGACCGTTACCTGTACTGTCAGTGGTCAGATAACCAGTCCCGTGTGACCGTTACCTGTACTGTCAGTGGTCACAATAGCAGTCCCGTGTGACTGTTACCTGTACTGTCAGTGGTCAGATAACCAGTCCCGTGTGACTGTTACCTGTACTGTCAGTGGTCAGATAACCAGTCCTGTGTGACTGTTACCTGTACTGTCAGTGGTCAGATAACCAGTCCCGTGTGACTGTTACCTGTACTGTCAGTGGTCAGATAACCAGTCCTGTGTGACTGTTACCCGTACTGTCAGTGGTCAGATAACCAGTCCCGTGTGACCGTTACCTGTACTGTCAGTGGTCAGATAACCAGTCCTGTGTGACCGTTACATGTACTGTCCGTGGTCACATAACCAGTCCTGTGTGACCATTACCTGTACTGTCAGTGGTCAGATAACCAGTCCTGTGTGACCATTACATGTACTGTCAGTGGTCAGGTAACCAGTCCCGTGTGACCATTACCTGTACTGTCAGTGGTCAAGTTGAGTTTTTTTTTTTTATACCAATGTCACATGGGACCATGTCAGGTTACGGCCTAGGATCGTCCGTTACTCACCCCAGCGTCGACTTCCCCTGAATTCTCGAGTGGTCAGATGTCAGGTGCGGCGGCGAGTGACGCCCTGAGGATTATGCCTTAGGTTCACTTGGACTCCCATGTGTGGCTCTGTGACTTGGTTACTGAGGTTGCCGTCATGGGCGCAGTCATGATTATCTTCATCACCTGACTGACCCTTCGTCCAATGGTAGCATGGTTGCTGTCAGCTGACGTTGTCCTCCAATGGACTGCTACCTTAACTGGGCTCTGGACAGCAGGAAGTTGCCTGTACAATGTTGTTACTACTGGTGTATGCTTGCCGTCACTTCGTTCCAGGTTCCTTGCTTCTTCCGCTCTCAAGTCATTTCTAGTCTCTCTCCTGTGCTAGCAGTGTGTCTGGGTTCCCAGCTCATGTACTCAGAATAACATCCAAGTACCATTACAGCGCCACTCTCCTGTGCCAGCGTTGCATCTGGGTCCTCTGCCCGATTACTCAGTACAACATCCAAATACTGCCCAAGTGCCACTCTCCTACGCTAGTGGTGCGCCTAGGTCCTCGGTGGGCCTTATCCTTTGCCCTTCAGTCTATTACTCCTGGAAGTTATTCTACGGTGCCAATACAGTACCAGAGGGGTACAGATTCCTCGCTAGTGCTTCTCCCAGAAGTACATCCTCCTGGGCCTCATCGGTGTTATCTCCATCCATTTCCTACTTGTGTCGGATACCTGACCAAAGAGCCGCGACCTGCTTGCTGGTTGCAGCTAAAACCCATATCCCGTGTGGAGGGGTCACTGGTGAACACCTCTTTGCATGTTAGACATACTTGTGGATGAGGAGGACACACATCCAGGCCCCTCGCCTCCGATTCCTTCCTCAACCTGGGACCTCGGCTTTTAGCTCCTCAGTAGGAGATCCTTGCCATGTGTGGTCACTTATAGCGCTTCTTCATTTAACCACTTAACTGACGTGGTCCATGAGATGTGAACACAGCCATCTGTGCTTCAGTTAACAAAGTGCGACCGCACCGCCCCGCTGGAGAGGAAATCCATTCTACACATGTGCAGATCGTATCTCCTCTGAATCCCCGCACTCGCCGGCGGACCCGGCAATTTCTGACCGGTTTTGCCGGAAAAATTGTCAGTTAAATGGTTAAACAACATGTTTTTGGCCCAATGCTAATAGGTATTTAAAAGGCACCGTGTATAATACATAACCTACAGAAGGCACCGTGTATAATACATAACCTACAGAAGGCACCATGTATAATACATAACCTACAGAAGGCACCATGTATAATACATAACCTACAGAAGGCACCGTGTATAATACATAACCTACAGAAGGCACCATGTATAATACATAACCTACAGAAGGCACCATGTATAATACATAACCTACAGAAGGCACCATGTATAATACATACGGTAACCTACAGAAGGCACCATGTATAATACATAACCTACAGAAGGCACCATGTATAATACATAACCTACAGAAGGCACCATGTATAATACATAACCTACAGAAGGCACCGTGTATAATACATAACCTACAGAAGGCACCGTGTATAATACATAGCCTACAGAAGGCACCGTGTATAATACATAACCTACAGAAGGCACCGTGTATAATACATAACCTACAGAAGGCACCATGTATAATACATAACCTACAGAAGGCACCATGTATAATACATAGCCTACAGAAGGCACCGTGTATAATACATAACCTACAGAAGGCACCGTGTATAATACATAACCTACAGAAGGCACCATGTATAATACATAACCTACAGAAGGCACCATGTATAATACATAACCTACAGAAGGCACCATGTATAATACATAACCTACAGAAGGCACCATGTATAATACATAACCTACAGAAGGCACCATGTATAATACATAACCTACAGAAGGCACCATGTATAATACATACGGTAACCTACAGAAGGCACCATGTATAATACATAACCTACAGAAGGCACCATGTATAATACATAACCTACAGAAGGCACCATGTATAATACATAACCTACAGAAGGCACCATGTATAATACATAACCTACAGAAGGCACCGTGTATAATACATAACCTACAGAAGGCACCGTGTATAATACATAGCCTACAGAAGGCACCGTGTATAATACATAACCTACAGAAGGCACCGTGTATAATACATAACCTACAGAAGGCACCGTGTATAATACATAACCTACAGAAGGCACCATGTATAATACATAGCCTACAGAAGGCACCGTGTATAATACATAACCTACAGAAGGCACCGTGTATAATACATAACCTACAGAAGGCACCGTGTATAATACATAACCTACAGAAGGCATCGTGTATAATACATAACCTACAGAAGGCACCGTGTATAATACATAACCTACAGAAGGCACCGTGTATAATACATAACCTACAGAAGGCACCGTGTATAATACATAACCTACAGAAGGCACCGTGTATAATACATAACCTACAGAAGGCACCGTGTATAATACATAACCTACAGAAGGCAGGTGGCTGTTGGATTTGCAGGTCAGGTTTGGGGAGAACGTTTGTTAGTGTATTCTGGCTGGTAAGTGTCAGTGATATCCCGGATGAGCGCCCTGTCCCGGCTCTTCTCATTAGTCAGGCTTTAGACGGCTGGCTGGGCAGCGCGGCAGCAATCGCATTAAACTGGAAAGGAATTAGGACGCCATCCCGCTGGAAACGTGTTGAGTTTTATGGCTGTACACAGGATATCGCCCCTGATTTACACACGGCTTCACCCTTCTATTTAATATGTCACTAATACCCTTATCTCCATTTGCCTTCTGGGCTAAGGTGGAGATTGCCGCTAACACCGCGTGTTCTGTATGTTCAGCTGCAGCTCGTCAGGACGGGATCTCTGAGTGCTCTGCGGCTATAGGAGAAATCACTCGCTCATATGAGGGATTTGCATCAATGGGGATAAGTATCGCTCCATCCAGACTGATTGGGCTAAATCGTGCCTATAAGATGAAAACAATGCACAGAGTTTATACCCTCTGAGGATTTGCATTAAGTCATCAGTCTGCAATCTCTAACTGTACTGACAAAGGGGCAATTAAGCCTGGTATGTTGTCTTGCACTGAAGTACGGCCTGATTCTGAGCTGGGAGTAAAGCAAAAATAAAGAACAAGTAACTTTGCACCTGGACAGACCATGCTGCAATACAGGGGGGGCAAATACATTTATTTTACATTTTTGCATGCAGGGTAAATACCGGCTGCTTCTGCATGTAGCCCACAGATGCTGGACAGCTTTATTCTAACACTGCAACTTGATTTGAACTTGGACACATCCCTCTCACAACTAAATCTCCCTCCACCGTCTGAGCGTAATACAAGGAAAATCCTTACAGACGCCTTATATACAGTAACGCCGTCTGAGCATAACGTTATACAAGGAAAATCCTTACAGACACCTTATATACAGTAACGCCGTCTGAGCGTAATGTTATACAAGGAAACTCCTTACAGACGCCTTATATACAGTAACGCCGTCTGAGCGTAACGTTATACAAGGAAAATCCTTAGACACCTTATATACAGTAACGCCGTCTGAGCGTAACGTTATACAAGGAAAATCCTTACAGACGCCTTATATACAGTAACGCCGTCTGAGCATAATGTTATACAAGGAAAATCCTTACAGACGCCTTATATACAGTAACGCCGTCTGAGCGTAATGTTATACAAGGAAAATCCTTACAGACGCCTTATATACAGTAACGCCGTCTGAGCGTAATGTTATACAAGGAAAATCCTTACAGACACCTTATATACAGTAACGCCGTCTGAGCGTAATGTTATACAAGGAAAATCCTTACAGACGCCTTATATACAGTAACGCCGTCTGAGCATAACGTTATACAAGGAAAATCCTTACAGACACCTTATATACAGTAACGCCGTCTGAGCGTAATGTTATACAAGGAAACTCCTTACAGACGCCTTATATACAGTAACGCCGTCTGAGCGTAACGTTATACAAGGAAAATCCTTAGACACCTTATATACAGTAACGCCGTCTGAGCGTAACGTTATACAAGGAAAATCCTTACAGACGCCTTATATACAGTAACGCCGTCTGAGCATAATGTTATACAAGGAAAATCCTTACAGACGCCTTATATACAGTAACGCCGTCTGAGCGTAATGTTATACAAGGAAAATCCTTACAGACACCTTATATACAGTAACGCCGTCTGAGCGTAATGTTATACAAGGAAAATCCTTACAGACGCCTTATATACAGTAACGCCGTCTGAGCGTAACGTTATACAAGGATACTCCTTACAGACGCCTTATATACAGTAACGCCGTCTGAGCGTAACGTTATGCAAGGAAAATCCTTACAGACGCCTTATATACAGTAACGCCGTCTGAGCGTAACGTTATACAAGGAAAATCCTTATTTCTGCCGCAAACTCTTAGGGACAAATGGCTATCATCCAATGAGTTGCTGCCGTCGGCTGAAGCTCCGCCCACTCCCCTCATTCGGTAATTACACAGCTTTGTAATATTGTGTGTGTGTGTGTGTATATATATATATATATATATATACATATATATATAGCTCTTGTCTTCATTGAATCTATACTGCTCTCCCCCCACATGCTCCTCCATGGAAACTCTACCTGGGAGACGGAGAAGTGTGTGTGGGGGAGAGCAGTATGAATTTAAGGCAGGCAAGGGCTATATATATATATATATATATCTCGCATCCTTGCTTGGGTGGAGTGCCACATTCCAGCAATCTCGGCAGTCTTCATCCCCGGAGTCCTCAATTGTATGTATGCATGTGTGTGTGTATATATATATATATATAGAGAGAGACAATTAATGCTGAAGAGCGGGAAGAACTAGAGACGGAAGTCATGGTGATGTTAGCTGATAATGAATAGACCCCAATGTCTGTAAAGTGTCATCTCCTATTGCCGCCATGCGCAGTGATGAGGGGATACGTCACACCAATGTCTCAGTGTCCTGCTGGGACACTACAACCCCTCAGAGGCAATCTCAGCAATAACTGAACCTACTTGTACTCCCAGGTTCCGAGCTGCTGTATTTATCCCGGAGGCTTTAGCGATAGGTTAGACATACTTGGATGGCGTTAGCAAATAGCAGTGGGAGACCGGAACAGAAAAGCTACATTATTCGGAACTTGATGAATTGCCCCAGATTGCTGCCTCCACATGGAGCGCGAGCTCTGCGGTCTTCAGCGTTACGTTGCTGAACGCAGGATATATCTGTTGTATAACAGCTGCTAAATAACACGGTACTTGTGCACTTTACAGACTCATTGCAGAGAGAACCCAAGTGTCCTACACTCATTATTATTATCAGTCATGGTAATGTCTAAATTCCCTTCACAGAGAGGACCCTGATGTCATCAGCCAGTGCCCAGCGTCGCTCCCAGTGCCCAGCG
The DNA here is from genome assembly GCA_031769625.1 of Taudactylus pleione. Taxonomy (NCBI): domain Eukaryota; kingdom Metazoa; phylum Chordata; class Amphibia; order Anura; family Myobatrachidae; genus Taudactylus; species Taudactylus pleione. The sequence goes on from JAUIMM010000874.1 coordinate 2,241,858, forward strand.
TCGCTCCCAGTGCCCAGCGTCATTCCCTACCATCCAAGTGGGCATATAACCTTGTAGCGAGCCACTGAGCCCGAAACGTGGCGAGCGCAGCGAGCCCATGTGGGGAGAACTTTCTTCTTTAGGTGGGGACAACTTTCGGTACTTGTGTAATATCGTACAGGTGTGTGTGCACCCTTACGGACAAATGTAAAGTACACAAGTACCATTCCAAACATTCATTGGGTTCTCTCTGCAATGAGTCTGTAAAGTACACAAGTACCGATCACATTATTGCTTAGATTGCCTCAGCCGTTTCTGAATGATACATAGGAGAGGCTTACCGGGATATTCCTCTGGAACCAAGACCTAGCAGTGCCATGTTTTCCAGCCCTGCAAACCATATATTGTATTATGTCAATTTAAATACACCTTCAGCTACAGCGAGACTTCCCAGCACTGTGCGCTGCAGAAAAAGCGGCACAGAAATAACCTGTATCTCCACTTACCAGCAAAGCACCGCGTACAAATCCGATTATTACTGACTAGCACAGGAGGGGGGGGCGCATCGGGTTGGACTAATGTTATTATACCACTATAAGTAACAGGGCAAGTGAGGACAGGACAGGAAAACGACAATACATACAGAGCAGATGTATGGATCCTGTGGCACTGCAAGTCCCAGCAAACGTGTCATTGTAAAGTGGTGCTGTTAGTGCTAGTGCAGCTGCCTAGTGTTCCTGTGGTGTGGGGAATACACATTATACTAGGATTTACCATCCAGAACATCCATTTCAGCTCCAGGGATAAATGTCATAATAAACATGATCTGCCTGCATCGCTTACAAGATCCCTAATACTGCAGACAATACAGCATACCGGTGATTTAACCGGCTGATTTCAGAGAAAATGTATAATTGCGGTCTGTAATGTCTGCTCACTAATAGCCTTATAGCCTGGTCCTGGGACCAGCACCTATAACCTCACAGTGCATCAGGCTTCAATATAGTGTAACAGATATAAATCCACCGATACACACAGATTAATGCTACAGAGCCGGCTATGCAGACCCCCCCCAGGCATCTATGGTAGGGTAACTGGTTTCTGACAAAGTTTAACCCTAGCGTGTCTGTGTCCATGTGATAGGACTATAGATTGTAAGCTCCACTGGTGCAGGGACCGGTGCGAGTGACGGAGATATCCTGGGTAAAACGCTGCAGATCGTGGTTATAGTTGAGTATATGTCAGGTGTATACCTTGCAGAGGTCCTTGGTGCGGCTTCTCATTCCTGAACTGCTCTGTGAGCATGTGACCATGTATAAATATCACCCCAAAGGGATATCAAATGGGATAAAGTTGTGTATTATCTGCTAAAACAAAAGGAGACCCCCCCCAAATCACACAGTTTGCAAGCACAAGACTTTATAGCCCATGTCGCCTGCGTCAGATCATCAGCGCGTAAATTGTATTTACCCCCCTGCTAGGGAGCTGAAAGCGTTTCCAGTATATTCTGCTTACTGTCCTGTTTGTAGACTAATCTGCTGAAAATCCCTCAGAAGTGAGAGAGCGGCTGCTGGGAGCCTCATTGGGGCAGGATTATCTACTTACAAATACTTCGGGCACATTTTCTGCTGGCTGCAACACTTGTGTTCTTAGCTACACGTTGGAGGCCTCACTAAGGGTCCGCAGCTCGCAGCCAGCTGTTCTCTCTAAGATGTAAGGTGGTTAATTAAATCGCGTCTGACAGAGGTCCGGCCAGTTCTATTGTTATCCGCTCTGCTTCTATTAAATGAGGCTTAAGTGGCCTTGAGGAACATTTTTGTCTTTCAGTGAAATTGGCGCTTTTTATTTTGCTCCTGCAAAACGGCCATCATACCTAAAGCTGGATACACACTAGCGACCGCGCGATGCAATGTAACGATACGTAGCGTGCGCTGTACACACTGCACGATCCGTATGACGCCGCGATATGTCGATACGTGCCGCACATAACAGCACCAGGTCATTCATTGCATCGGCCCATCTGACGTGCAGAACAGCAGGTGGCACAAAGCAGCGAATGACCATTGTGAACGACGGATCGGGCATACCCACTAGACCATGCGTACAGTATATCGTTCCGATCCACGTCAGAATGATATATCGTATGGTATATTGTACAGGGTGGTCCCTAAGTGTGGAAGCACCCTTCTAAAAAGGAAATATTAATCCAGTGTCTACACATATGATATGGGAGTGGGGTAAAACGTTTTAGGGTATGTCACCAGTATGGCAGCCATCTTGAAGTCGGCCATCTTGGATGCAATTTTTATAAATGAGAAGGTAGTCATGTGACATATCAAACAGATGGAGAATTTCATAAGATAAATATAATGGTGTTTGTTTTAATATGCGAGTGAGTAACCCTGGCGCACATGCTACTGCCGCTGACCCTCGCGTATCTGGCGATAGTTGTAGATTTGCTGATGAATGGCTTTTCTAGTGAACACATAAATTGGGATGACTACCCGCTTTATAATGACTTTACTTTAGAAGTGTTACCCGCTACAAACAGCCATTACTGCAATGCCAATATACAGATTATTTTACTTATCACCAGTTATTTATATAGCGCACATATATTCCGCAGCGCTGTACAGAGATGCTTGGAAGGCTGATTAGGACAGATCCTGCTTGTTTGCTGGGCGGGTTGCAAATCGGCGTGATCCAATTAGATGTTTATTGAACAGGGAATCTATTTGGACACAACAACCAAAAAATATCTAAGGTCTAGGTATCTAAATGCATTCTTATTTATCTTTAGCTGTCCCTTGATAAATGGCTGCCCGAATTTTAGTTGCCCTGGAATTCACTGACCTCAATGGCACCAAAGGTCTCCAATCTAAATGCTAGAAATGTAGTGGACGGTTTTGGGGTACAGTTCTAACTAAATCTATAAATGGGTGAGGGTCCTCCTGGGGTGCTCGTGTTTGCCAAGTTCACAACCGTTGAGTGGACTTTAGTTACAGACGGTGTGGAAGCCTTTTAGGAAGGTGATAGCAGATCGCTGAGCTTTATAGCTGTCTGGTTCCCCCTATATTACAGATAAGAGACAGGTTAAGGGTTCCTTGTCCCATTGTAAAGGGTAATAAGTAATTTAGTTCAAAAGACACTTTATCAATTTATAGTCCTCCAAGCTGATGTATCTGGCACCGGGATAGACGGAGGACCTGGCTTTGTGTTATATTATTCTAAATAAACTGATCACATAATGAATCCATAGCAATACCCAGAAGAGCGTCAGGGATAATACTGCGTCAGCTGTACGAGGCTGATTCTTCGCTTAGGTGGGGGAAGCGCTTTTCCCAGGAGGGCTACTTACGGCGATTGTAGTGGGTGGGTGGTGGGTATATTATTATACCCCATTCCCCTATATTCTGTACTTTTCCGTCTTCTCATGTTACATTCACTACTATGAATAAGTGGGGAGGGGGGGAGGCAGTTGAAGTGCTGTGAATTGCGTCATTGCGACCCTAGCGTCCTGATACGCAGAATTGTGTGTTGTGGGGGGCGCTACAAACGCATAATTCACAGCGAATTGCTTCATCAAGCCCCCAGATCTACCTCACAACATGGGAAGTGGTCGCAATCGGTGAGGTTGGTCTACCCCAAAATTCGGGAGTCTCCCTGACATTTTGGGGAGTGTGCAAGTATCCAGGACTAGCCTTATAGCGAGGAGGGGGCATGTAATGGAATTAATACAGTCTAATGCACTTTACTAACATCTCAATCTGCTGCTAACACGCGTCGTTCAGGGTCACTCCATAAATAAGAGAGTTTTTCCATCCTGCACATAAATGGTTCTCCGTAAATGGATCGATTGCGTCCTCTGTTGCCAACTCTTTTCAAAACCTGCCTATCTTCCATTCCGAACCTTTCATTAAGCTGGCGCTGGACTCGTCCATTGTGGCCTCGCACATTGGCGCCTAAGCTACAGATCCGACCGTTCCGTGCCCAGGCCTAGTGGTTTTCTGCAGCTGCTCCCTCATTCTGATAGAGGACCCCCTGCCTGGGGTGTTTGGGGGTACAGCCTGGAATATAGGAACCAATATAGCAATAGCATCAACCTGACCCTGAAAAACCTCAATAGGAGAGAAAAAGATGGAAGATTTCCAGCAGGGAACGCCTCTGTGCGGCTGCGCTGGAATGAAAGGATTTGGGGCTTTTAATGTAAAATACATTCTGATACAGGCAGGTTTAGACATGAATCTGTGTTAATCCTCCAACAACGCCGTCATAATTTCTCTTTGAAGTGGCGCAAGATCCAGATTAGAGGAGGGATGATGGCCAGCACCAGCAGTGAAAGGGTTACCTGCGCTCTCCTGGTCCTTTCCTGATGGGGTCTTCCTGACAGGCCCGGCCCTGCAATCCTTCTGCCCCCCTGCTTGTCTGATTACAATCTCTAGTGTCAGACATTGGCCTGTGATATAATCCGCCTTTGATCAGTGATCTGTCAGTAAGAGCTGCTCATGGTAAGTACCTCCGGCCACCTCTCCACCAGCAACACATAGAGCAGCCAGATCCAGAGTCAGTCCATGGATCACACAGTGGCCTCTCAGGATGTTTGTTCACCTAATTCTGACTTCCTCTACAAGTGGGGCGTTACCTGGCCCTGTCTGTGCTGGGTGTCTGTGCTGGGTCTGGGTGAGTGTGCTGGGTGTCTGTGCCGGGTGTCTGTGCTGGGTCTGGGTGAGTGTGCTGGGTGTCTGTGCCGGGTGTCTGTGCTGGGTGTCTGTGCTGGGTGAGTGTGCTGGGTGTCTGTGCTGGGTGAGTGTGCTGGGTGAGTGTGCTGGGTGAGTGTGCTGGGTGAGTGTGCTGGGGGTGTCTGTGCTGGGGGTGTCTGTGCTGGGGGTGTCTGTGCTGGGTGTCTGTGCTGGGTGTCTGTGCTGGGTGAGTGTGCTGGGTGAGTGTACTGGGTTAGTGTTCTGGGTGTCTGTGCTGGGTGTCTGTGCTGGGTCTGGGTGAGTGTGCTGGGTGTCTGTGCTGGGTGTCTGTGCTGGGTGAGTGTGCTGGGTGTCTGTGCTGGGTGAGTGTGCTGGGTGAGTGTGCTGGGTGAGTGTGCTGGGTGTCTGTGCTGGGTGTCTGTGCTGGGTGAGTGTCCTGGGTGAGTGTCCTGGGTGAGTGTGCTGGGTGTCTGTGCTGGGTGTCTGTGCTGGGTGTCTGTGCAGGGTGAGTGTGCTGGGTGAGTGTGCTGGGTGTCTGTGCAGGGTGAGTGTGCTGGGTGTGTGTGCTGGGTGTGTGTGCTGGGTGTGTGTGCTGGGTGAGTGTGCTGGGTGAGTGTGCTGGGTGAGTGTGCTGGGTGTCTGTGCTGGGTGTCTGTGCTGGGTGTCTGTGCTGGGTGTCTGTGCTGGGTGAGTGTGCTGGGTGAGTGTGCTGGGTGAGTGTGCTGGGTGTCTGTGCTGGGTGTCTGTGCTGGGTGAGTGTCCTGGGTGAGTGTGCTGGGTGTCTGTGCTGGGTGTCTGTGCTGGGTGAGTGTGCTGGGTGAGTGTGCTGGGTGTCTGTGCTGGGTGAGTGTGCTGGGTGAGTGTGCTGGGTGAGTGTGCTGGGTGTCTGTGCTGGGTGAGTGTGCTGGGTGAGTGTGCTGGGTGTCTGTGCTGGGTGTCTGTGCTGGGTGAGTGTGCTGGGCGGCATGGGTCTGGCGGTAAATCATACCAATTCCCAAACACACACACACACACACATATATATATATATATATATATATACATACATACATACATACATACATATGTCACACATGCAATATACATTACACACACACAGTCAGGTGCATAAATATTGGGACATTGACAGAATTGTCATATTTTGGCCTCTATTCACCACCACAATGGCTTTGAAATGAAACAAACAAGATGTGATTTACCTGCAGACTTTCAGATTTAATTTGAGGGTAATTACATCCAAATCAGGTGCCCAGTTACTTGCTCTATCTTACTCTATTCCCGATGCTGATTCAGCCCTCCAGTGCGGAGCCCATATCCTATATGTGGTAATGCTATGTTTTGTACCACATACATGTATCCTCTGTCTTGTGCATTCCACAGTTTTTCTCTGTAGAAAGTCATTACTGTATCTGCTGCGGAATAAAATGTTCATTGCAAATCGCAAGTCTCAGAATTTTGCTTCTGCTAAAATCTTTGTTTTTAACTTTTGTCATTTTTCTCTCCCGACTTTCACCTTGATGATACATAGCCGGGGCAGGCGGACTGTAATAAGCAATGCAGATACATAGCCGGGGCAGACGGACTGTAATAAGCAATGCAGATACATAGCCGGGGCAGACGGACTGTAATAAGCAATGCAGATACATAGCTGGGGCAGATGGACTGTAATAAGCAATGCAGATACATAGCCGGGCCAGACGGACTGTAATAAGCGATGCAGATACATAGCCGGGCCAGACGGACTGTAATAAGCAATGCAGATACATAGCCGGGCCAGACGGACTGTAATAAGCGATGCAGATACATAGCCGGGCCAGACGGACTGTAATAAGCAATGCAGATACATAGCCGGGCCAGACGGACTGTAATAAGCAATGCAGATACATAGCCGGGCCAGACGGACTGTAATAAGTGATGCAGATACATAGCCGGGCCAGACGGACTGTAATAAGCAATGCATATACATAGCCGGGGCAGACGGACTGTAATAAGCATTGCAGCTGTACAGCAGATGGCAGATTAGTGGCTTATTACATTATGTTTAACAGGTCTGAAAATGGAATCACTTCATTGTTGTCACAGAAACCCAGGCGCTTTTTCTTCATTTGCAATGGCAGATCGTTAAATACATTTATTACGTTATTAGATCAATAATGCAATGTACAAATTCTGCCACCTACTGACACTTTGCTGGGAAATCATTCACATGTAAAAATCCTGAATTATAGCGAATTTGTTGGTAGTCAAGAAAAAACCTGTGGTTACACCTTTATAGGGTTTTAATTTCGTAAATTCCTCCTTCAGTATTTATAAAATACGGTGTATTTGCTTTATTCCTGCATTCTGTGTTTTCCACCAATGTCAGTCTATCATCGAGGCAGAGTAGGGTATTTTCATTGCAATTTCTCCTTCAGATATCAGATGTTGTCAGTCGGGAGCACAGAGATGATTTCAGTCATGTCTGATATAAGAAATGGCTAAAATGTAAAAAGCAAAAGCTGTTCCTGTAGTAAAAGTTGCAGGAGGGCATTTAATGATGTCATCTGACGGCAGACCCCAGAATAGCTAGTCTCCAGCTATAGAGGAAAGTCTGATGTCCTGAGATGTGACATCCTCCAATACGCCGGGATGTACTTACAGTAACGCGCAGGGACAGTGGTTATTGATCCTGCTATCCCTGTGAGTTACAGTTAGTACATTGCGGCGATATTTTCATAAAAAATTAAAATATCCACCGTGATACAGACCAAGAATATTAATACATAGGCCCCTTACATTTTTATGGAATCTGTATGATTTACCGCCGGTCGCAGCAGCCCGACAGAGGAGGTGGTGACGGGGGAGTGGTTGGAGAAATGTAGGCGTGCCTGTCCGTGTGAACGCCATTGCACAGGCGTGCATAAATTAGCCACTGCGATGGCATACACAGCTTGTGTGCTCACTGCGTACAACGAGACTGGCAGTTTCTGCGTATGGTCCACATGCTGCAAATGTGCGTGACGGGCCAATGTGCTTCGATGGTACCGATGTTTACACCGAAGTGCAAGGCTTAGGCGTGCATAAATTAGCCACAGCTTGTGTACTCACTGCGTGCGACGAGGTTAGCAATTTATTAGTAAGGTCAGACCTGTTGTAATTGTGCATGAGGGGCCGATGTTACTCCATGTTCCCAATGTATACGCAGGACTGTCAGGTATTACGGATGTGAGATAGCGCCAGTGGGCGTCTATGCTATCTGTGCGACGGCATTTATTAGCATATTTTCACAGCGGTTCTGTGTGCGTAAACACAGCTGCGATCGCAGTAGTGATCCTTAGTGAATCAGGCGCAATGTGCAGTCCTGCGTACACACTACACCATGTGCACCACAACGTACAGCACAGCGTCCATCTGACGCGCAGCACAGCAGTTGGGACAATACGATGAATGACGGATCGGGAGTACACAGTATACCATGTGTACGATATATCGTTCCCAACCGCGTCAGAAAGATATATTGGACGATAGATAGTATAGTGTGTACCCAGCTTTACCGTTTCGTTCCCAATGGTAAAGCACGACATGCTGACACTATACAGTATATACATGAATGTTACTGTGTATATGTGTATGCGTTTATATGTACACCTTCAGGCCCATGTAGATGGCGGTATAGTCTGTGACAGGGCCGCTACCCACTAGGGACCCTGAAGTGTAACGTAATCTGATTGCTCAGAGCACATGGCTAAAATTACCCTCAGCAGCCTGAGTCACTGGGAGACACTGGTATTTGTGTGCTGGGCCCCGGGGAGGCGAGAGGTGACTTCTCCCTGCTCACAGTGATGCCGGCCAGCCTGAGGTTCTGGGTCCCGGAACGGAATGGGAGTAAAATTTCCTTCAACCATTATAAGAGAGTAAGATCTGTGTGTGTGATGTGGGACCGCGCCTACGATAACGGGGGGCGGAGGGCGCTGATTATATTTACAGTAATAGCAGGTTGTAATCTAGCTGGATGGATATTTCATGTAGGAGACACAGAGGGGTACATTTACTAAAGTGAGAGTTTTTAGAAGTGAGATTTAGAAGAGATGTTGCCCATAGCAACCAATCAGATTCTACATAACATTTAACTAGCACCTTCTAGAAGATAATAGCTAGAATCTGATTGGTTGTTATAGGCAACATCACTTCTAAATCTCACTTCTAAAAACTCTCACTTTAGTAAATTTACCCCAGAGACAGACAGAGAGAGACAGAGATACAGAGACAGAGACACAGAAAGACACAGAGAGAGAGAGACACAGAGACAGAGAGAGACACAGAGACAGAGAGAGACACAGAGACAGAGAGAGACACAGAGACAGAGAGAGACACAGAGACAGAGAGAGACACAGAGACAGAGAGAGACACAGAGACAGAGAGAGACAGACAGAGACACAGAGACAGAGAGAGACACAGAGACAGAGAGAGACACAGAGACAGAGAGAGACAGACAGAGACACAGAGACAGACAGAGACACAGAGACAGACAGAGAGACAGAGAGAGAGAGACACAGAGACAGAGAGACACAGACAGAGAGAGACACAGACCGAGAGAGAGAGACACAGACCAAGAGAGAGAGACACAGACCGAGAGAGAGAGACAGAGAGACAGAAACAGAGAGAGAGACAGACAGACAGAGACACAGAGACAGAGAGACAGAAAGACACAGAGAGAGAGACACAGAGAGAGAGAGAGAGACAGACAGAGACACAGAGACAGACAGAGAGAGACAAAGAGACAGAGAGACAGAGAGAGAGACAGAGAGAGAGAGAGACACAGAGACAGAGAGAGACACAGAGACAGAGAGAGACACAGAGACAGAGAGAGACAGACAGAGACACAGAGACAGACAGAGACACAGAGACAGACAGAGACACAGAGACAGACAGAGACACAGACAGACAGAGACACAGAGACAGACAGAGAGACAGAGAGAGAGAGACACAGAGACAGAGAGAGAGAGACACAGACCGAGAGAGAGAGACACAGACCGAGAGAGAGAGACACAGACCAAGAGAGAGAGACACAGACCGAGAGAGAGAGACAGAGAGACAGAAACAGAGAGAGAGACAGACAGACAGAGACACAGAGAGAGAGACACAGAGAGAGAGAGAGAGAGAGACAGACAGAGACACAGAGACAGACAGAGAGAGACAAAGAGACAGAGAGACAGAGAGAGAGACAGAGAGAGAGAGAGACACAGAGACAGAGAGAGACACAGAGACAGAGAGAGACACAGAGACAGAGAGAGACAGAGACAGAGAGAGACAGAGACACAGAGAGAGATAGACAGAGAGAGAGAGACAGACAGAAGGAGAGAGAGAGACAGACAGACAAGGAGACAGACAGACAGACAAGGAGACAGACAGACAGACAAGGAGACAGACAGACAGACAAGGAGACAGACAGACAGACAAGGAGAGAGACAGACAAGGAGAGAGAGAGAGAGAGAACTGTTTATTGTTTGTTTTTAGCTTTTTTGTATCTGCATAAAAACAGAAAATAATTTTTTTGGTCAAAATAATCTATTGGCGTTCTCCAGCAGTTGTTGAACTACAGGACCCAGCAAGCCTGCTGCTGGCCGGACATGCTGGGACCTGCAGTTCAGAACAGCTAGAGACCTGTAGACTAGCCAAGGCTTGTGTAACAGTGATGTCATGCTGCAGGTGGGAGGGGTCTATTTAGTGAGGACGTACGGACCGACCGACCGACCGACCACGTGTTTGTAGCTTTGGGCATAATGCACCTATAGCTAACTCAATAGATGATCCTAGAGCTAAAAATAAAATAAAAAATTGCTTAAACACTTTTAAACGTAATATATGCCCAAGCAGCAAAGATTGCGCATTCAGTTTCGCCGCAGCGTTCTCTAACAAGCCGTTCGCTGGGGCCAGGTACCGCCATCATCATCATTTATATAGTGCACATACATATTATGCAGTCCCTGCCCCAGTGGCTAACAGTCCATAGTCCCCATCACACTTACACACTAGGGTTCATCTCTTTGTCAGGAGCCAAATAACTGTTTGTGGACTATGGGAGGAAACGTAATTACCTGGGGAGAACATGTGACCTCCACAAATATAGTGCCCTGGTCAAAATAAACCCCCATGGCCTCAGCGTGTGTTCACGATTGTCTACGTTAGTACTCACTTGCCCCCACCCCCCCCTCCAATAGGCTCAGGCAGCTGTTAGGCGGCACAGGCGTATGTGTGCGTCCAGTCCTCTGGGCACGGTCCGTGCATCGCAGTCACCTTTCTAATTTCCTGGGTGTCTGCTTCAATAGGCAAACGGTCAGGAGACATGGAGGGCGTAAATATTCAGGATTGCCTATTTCCCTATTCCTTCCCTCCTGGGTATAATCGCAGATGCCAAGTAACAAACAGCCACAGGTAACAGTCACCCACCCCAACCCAAAGCCTTATTGTACTATTTATTCATGGAGCTCTGAGCTGCCCGTGGCAATACCAGCTGTGAAATAATTGTATATTTCTCCTTCTTTAATTGCTGTTAAAAAAAAACACTGATTATGCCAGATGTATTACATGGAGCGATGACTGGTGTGAGTTATTATAATGTCCTGTATTACCAATATACCAGCTCATTGTATCCTCACATTCACAGCGATTAGTACACGTCCTCCACATTCTGCATTGTTGTCATTATGTGTGTGTGTATCCTGTGTGTCTATTCTATGTGTGCATGTGTGTATCCCGTGTGCGTGTGTGTATATCCCCCGTGTGCAAATGTGCGTGCGTGCGTGCATCCCCCTATATATGTGTTTCTCTTGTGTATACCCTGCACACGTCTCCTCTCTCTCACATTGTGTGGTTATAATGCTGCTGTTGGCACCATGTACAGTATAATGACAGTCACACGGTGTGGTTATAATGCTGCTGTTGGCACCATGTACAGTATAATGACAGTCACACGGTGTGGTTATAATGCTGCTGTTGGCACCATGTACAGTATAATGACGGTCACACGGTGTGGTTATAATGCTGCTGTTGGCACCATGTACAGTATAATGACGGTCACACGGTGTGGTTATAATGCTGCTGTTGGCACTATGTACAGTATAATGACGGTCACACGGTGTGGTTATAATGCTGCTGTTGGCACCATGTACAGTATAATGAGCAGTCACACGGTGTGGTTATAATGCTGCTGTTGGCACCATGTACAGTATAATGACAGTCACACGGTGTGGTTATAATGCTGCTGTTGGCACCATGTACAGTATAATGACAGTCACACGGTGTGGTTATAATGCTGCTGTTGGCACTATGTACAGTATAATGACGGTCACACGGTGTGGTTATAATGCTGCTGTTGGCACTATGTACAGTATAATGACAGTCACACGGTGTGGTTATAATGCTGCTGTTGGCACTATGTACAGTATAATGACAGTCACACGTTGTGGTTATAATGCTGCCGGTTGGCACCATGTACAGTATAATGAGCAGTCACACGGTGTGGTTATAATGCTCCTGTTGGCACCATGTACAGTATAATGACAGTCACACGGTGTGGTTATAATTCTGCTGTTGGCACCATGTACAGTATAATGACAGTCACACGGTGTGGTTATAATGCTGCTGTTGGCACTATGTACAGTATAATGACAGTCACACGGTGTGGTTATAATGCTGCTGTTGGCACCATGTACAGTATAATGACAGTCACACGGTGTGGTTATAATGCTGCTGTTGGCCCTATGTACAGTATAATGACAGTCACACGGTGTGGTTATAATGCTGCTGTTTGGCCCCATGTACAGTATAATGACAGTCACACGGTGTGGTTATAATGCTGCTGTTGGCACCATGTACCATGTACAGTATAATGACAGTCACATGGTGTGGTTATAATGCTGCTGTTGGCCCTATGTACAGTATAATGACAGTCACACGGTGTGGTTATAATGCTGCTGTTGGCACCATGTACCATGTACAGTATAATGACGGTCACACGGTGTGGTTATAATGCTGCTGTTGGCCCTATGTACAGTATAATGACAGTCACACGGTGTGGTTATAATGCTTCTGTTGGCACCATGTACAGTATAATGACGGTCACACGGTGTGGTTATAATGCTGCTGTTGGCACTATGTACAGTATAATAACAGTCACACGGTGTGGTTATAATGCTGCTGTTGGCACTATGTACAGTATAATGACAGTCACACGGTGTGGTTATAATGCTGCTGTTGGCACTATGTACAGTATAATGACAGTCACACGGTGTGGTTATAATGCTGCTGTTGGCACCATGTACAGTATAATGACAGTCACACGGTGTGGTTATAATGCTGCTGTTGGCACCATGTACAGTATAATGACAGTCACACGGTGTGGTTATAATGCTGCTGTTGGCCCTATGTACAGTATAATGACAGTCACACGGTGTGGTTATAATGCTGCTGTTGGCCCTATGTACAGTATAATGACAGTCACACGGTGTGGTTATAATGCTGCTGTTGGCACCATGTACAGTATAATGACAGTCACACGGGGTGGTTATAATGCTGCTGTTGGCACCATGTACAGTATAATGACAGTCACACGGTGTGGTTATAATGCTGCTGTTGGCACCATGTACAGTATAATGACAGTCACACGGGGTGGTTATAATGCTGCTGTTGGCACTATGTACAGTATAATGACAGTCACACGGTGTGGTTATAATGCTGCTGTTGGCACTATGTACAGTATAATGACAGTCACACGGTGTGGTTATAATGCTGCTGTTGGCACCATGTACAGTATAATGACAGTCACACGGTGTGGTTATAATGCTGCTGTTGGCACCATGTACAGTATAATGACAGTCACACGGTGTGGTTATAATGCTGCTGTTGGCCCTATGTACAGTATAATGACAGTCACACGGTGTGGTTATAATGCTGCTGTTGGCCCTATGTACAGTATAATGACAGTCACACGGTGTGGTTATAATGCTGCTGTTGGCACCATGTACAGTATAATGACAGTCACACGGGGTGGTTATAATGCTGCTGTTGGCACCATGTACAGTATAATGACAGTCACACGGTGTGGTTATAATGCTGCTGTTGGCACCATGTACAGTATAATGACAGTCACACGGTGTGGTTATAATGCTGCTGTTGGCACCATGTACAGTATAATGACAGTCACACGGTGTGGTTATAATGCTGCTGTTGGCACTATGTACAGTATAATGACAGTCACACGGTGTGGTTATAATGCTGCTGTTGGCACTATGTACAGTATAATGACAGTCACACGGTGTGGTTATAATGCTGCTGTTGGCACTATGTACAGTATAATGACTGATGTGGTATCCGGGCAGTGACAGATACTCTGTGACCTCTTCTCTCCATGTGTGGGGCTGGACACTCCTATCCCATTGTTGTGACAGCCCCCCCCCCCCCGTCAGCTGACCGTACAGCAGCTCTCAGCCCCCCCTGTGCAGGACATGAGTCACAGTGATGAGCCTGGCCCTGGGGAATGTGTTTTCATGTTGCGCACAGAACAGGCCGGATCCTTGTTACAGTAACCTGACACTTGTAACGGGGGAACCGCCATCGTGTACTGACCGCGCTGATCACCAGCCTGGGGCCATTATCCTCCGTCACTCTCTGCCCATGGGTACAACCACATTACATGACATCACACTTGTATGTAAATACACCAACACCCCTCATAGCTAGAGATCACCCCGGGGAGGGCAGCAGCGCCTGATTACGGCACGCCGTGTTACCGAGGTAACTGATGGGAATGAGCGCCGTCCTCCGTCCTCCTGGCAGGTGTGGTGCTGTGTGATCCTGGGACCCTTTCATAGTATATTATATTGGGCTGGATACTCTTATCTCCAGGGCCTGGTGTTGTAGTGACTCATGTTGGTCACAGGCTGCCATTCTGTCTGCGGCTTAGTCACTGTGTACCCCATGCTGGTTACTCACCGTCCTGTGTACTGAATGCCCTACAGTGATGGTTGTGATGTATTCTGTGTCCGTATCATTATCAGAGCCGTAACTAGACTTTTTGATGCCCTGTGCCAGAGAGAGCATTGCCCCCACCCCCATTTTTTAAATAGGGACATAATATAGTGCACCTTAGAGACGGCCATGGCATCATTGGGAAGAGATAGGGGAGGCCAGGAGATGCTGGGGATAAATAGGGACATAATATAGCGCACCTGAGAGAGGGCCATGGCCTCATGGGGAAGGGCCAGGGAAGAGATAGGGGAGGCCAGGAGATGCTGGGGATAAATAGGGGCATAATATAGTGCACCTGAGAGAGGGCCATGGCCTCATGGGGAAGGGCCAGGGAAGAGATAGGGGAGGCCAGGAGATGCTGGGGATAAATAGGGACATAATATAGTGCACCTGAGAGAGGGCCATGGCCTCATGGGGAAGGGCCAGGGAAGAGATAGGGGAGGCCAGGAGATGCTGGGGATAAATAGGGACATAATATACCGCACCTGAGAGAGGGCCATGGCCTCATGGGGAAGGCAGGGAAGAGATAGGGGAGGCCAGGAGATGCTGGGGATAAATAGGAACATAATATAGCGCCCCTGAGAGAGGGCCATGGCCTCATGGGGAAGAGCCAGGGAAGAGATAGGAGAGGCCAGGAGATGCTGGGGATAAATAGGGACATAATATACCGCCCCTGAGAGAGGGCCATGGCCTCATGGGGAAGAGCCAGGGAAGAGATAGGGGAGGCCAGGAGATGCTGGGGATAAATAGGGACATAATATAGGCCATGGTCACCCACAGCTTAGCGAGTGGTCAGAAGGCCGATCAAAAAAAATAAAAAACACCCTTCAGACCTGCGAGCTGCCTCCGGCCATAGTGTAGTGCCCCAATGTTATGGATAAATAGGGACATAATATAGTGCACCTGAGAGAGGGCCATGGCCTCATGGGGAAGGGCCAGGGAAGAGATAGGGGAGGCCAGGAGATGCTGGGGATAAATAGGGACATAATATAGTGCACCTGAGAGAGGGCCATGGCCTCATGGGGAAGGGCCAGGGAAGAGATAGGGGAGGCCAGGAGATGCTGGGGATAAATAGGGGCATAATATAGTGCACCTGAGAGAGGGCCATGGCCTCATGGGGAAGGGCCAGGGAAGAGATAGGGGAGACCAGGAGATGCTGGGGATAAATAGGGACATAATATAGTGCACCTGAGAGAGGGCCATGGCCTCATGGGGAAGGGCCAGGGAAGAGATAGGGGAGGCCAGGAGATGCTGGGGATAAATAGGGACATAATATAGTGCACCTGAGAGAGGGACATGGCCTCATGGGGAAGGGCCAGGGAAGAGATAGGGGAGGCCAGGAGATGCTGGGGATAAATAGGGACATAATATAGTGCACCTGAGAGAGGGCCATGGCCTCATGGGGAGGGGCCAGGGAAGAGATAGGGGAGGCCAGGAGATGCTGGGGATAAATAGGGACATAATATTGTGCACCTGAGAGAGGGCCATGGCCTCATGGGGAAGGGCCAGGGAAGAGATAGGGGAGGCCAGGAGATGCTGGGGATAAATAGGGACATAATATAGCGCACCTGAGAGAGGGCCATGGCCTCATGGGGAAGGGCCAGGGAAGAGATAGGGGAGGCCATGGTCACCCACAGCTTAGCGAGTGGTCAGAAGGCCGATCAAAAAAAATAAAAAACACCCTTCAGACCTGCGAGCTGCCTCCGGCCATAGTGTAGTGCCCCAATGTTATGGATAAATAGGGACATAATATAGTGCACCTGAGAGAGGGCCATGGCCTCATGGGGAAGGGCCAGGGAAGAGATAGGGGAGGCCAGAAGATGCTGGGGATAAATAGGGACATAATATAGTGCACCTGAGAGAGGGCCATGGCCTCATGGGGAAGGGCCAGGGAAGAGATAGGGGAGGCCAGGAGATGCTGGGGATAAATAGGGACATAATATAGCGCACCTGAGAGAGGGCCATGGCCTCATGGGGAAGGGCCAGGGAAGAGATAGGGGAGGCCAGGAGATGCTGGGGATAAATAGGGACATAATATAGTGCACCTGAGAGAGGGCCATGGCCTCATGGGGAAGGGCCAGGGAAGAGATAGGGGAGGCCAGGAGATGCTGGGGATAAATAGGGGCATAATATAGTGCACCTGAGAGAGGGCCATGGCCTCATGGGGAAGGGCCAGGGAAGAGATAGGGGAGACCAGGAGATGCTGGGGATAAATAGGGACATAATATAGCGCACCTGAGAGAGGGCCATGGCCTCATGGGGAAGGGCCAGGGAAGAGATAGGGGAGGCCAGGAGATGCTGGGGATAAATAGGGACATAATATAGTGCACCTGAGAGAGGGACATGGCCTCATGGGGAAGGGCCAGGGAAGAGATAGGGGAGGCCAGGAGATGCTGGGGATAAATAGGGACATAATATAGTGCACCTGAGAGAGGGCCATGGCCTCATGGGGAAGGGCCAGGGAAGAGATAGGGGAGGCCAGGAGATGCTGGGGATAAATAGGGACATAATATAGTGCACCTGAGAGAGGGCCATGGCCTCATGGGGAAGGGCCAGGGAAGAGATAGGGGAGGCCATGGTCACCCACAGCTTAGCGAGTGGTCAGAAGGCCGATCAAAAAAAATAAAAAACACCCTTCAGACCTGCGAGCTGCCTCCGGCCATAGTGTAGTGCCCCAATGTTATGGAGAATGCAGCCTATTCATTTAATGACATCTCAGAGGCACGAGGCACTGTTCATAATGAATTCATTGGCTGCATTTTTATGAATGTCAGCTCAGACAAACTGTAGTATGGATTGATACATCTCGTCCAGTGTGATTCACTCTCTTTAAATCATCAAAGGGCTCGATTCAACTCAACACGATTTGAATAGAGTCAGGAGGGAGCTCCCGCAGGTATTCAGTGTTCTGTATTGTCAGAGAATGCCTTATACAATGTACTTAGTCACCAGAACGGGCATTCTCTGACTAAGTAAATCCTTAGCAGTGCACTGAATTAAATATCTCTGGAAGCTCCCTCCCGGCGCTATTCAATGCGCGTTGAATTGAATCGACGCCTTCATTTTTATAGTTTCAAACGTTTGACAACAAACCTCATAACGTGCATTGTGCATGACACCTTGTATTAGTCCCGTCCTGGGAGGCTACAAACCTCGTGTGTCATTGTGTGTGTCATGGTGTGTGTGTGTCATGGTGTGTGTGTGTCATGGTGTGTGTGTGTCATTGTGTGTGTGTCATGGTGTGTGTGTGTCATTGTGTGTGTGTGATTGTGTGTGTCATTGTGTGTGTGTCGTTTGTGTGTGTCGTGTGTGTGTAGGATCTGTCAGGCCTGAGTGCAGCTTTACTGAACTTACACTGCAACAACAATGCAGAATCGCCCACTAATCCAATCTCACACACCACACATGTTCACATACATTAATTGACACTAATGACACACACACACATCAATAAATGACACACCAGGCACACCACAAACATACAAATCACTGATTCCTAAACTAATTCTTTTTGTTGTTACCCTCACTCTGCACCTCAGAGAGTCACGCACCATACACCGTTATACAGACACACGTAACGCACACACATGTAGTCGCCATGCTCTGTGTGATTGGTCGCTATTGCTTATAAAATGTTGTTTTTTATTCATCATCGTATTTTAATATTTTATCTGAGTGTCCGTTGTCCATTCATTGGACGGATGGATAAAATTAATCCTATGTTCCCCATCTGCATAATAGTAATGCGTACATTTCACCCGCGCACATTTGTGGTAAGCCACGCGGATTCTCGAACCAACATGTATGATAATGCAGCCTATACCTTTCACTAGGAACTCACTGAGAGGCACACTTAGCACCTCATGCCTCAGTGATGTCTCTAGGAACTCACTGAGAGGCACACTTAGCACCTCATGCCTCAGTGATGTCACTAGGAACTCACTGAGAGGCACACTTAGCACCTCATGCCTCAGTGATGTCACTAGGAACTCACTGAGAGGCACTCTTAGCACCTCATGCCTCACTGATGTCACTAGGAACTCACTGAGAGGCACACTTAGCACCTCATGCCTCACTGATGTCACTAGGAACTCACTGAGAGGCACACTTAGCACCTCATGCCTCACTGATGTCACTAGGAACGCACTGAGAGGCACACTTAGCACCTCATGCCTCACTGATGTCACTAGGAACGCACTGAGAGGCACACTTAGCACCTCATGCCTCAGTGATGTCACTAGGAACGCACTGAGAGGCACACTTAGCACCTCATGCCTCACTGATTTCACTAGGAACGCACTGAGAGGCACACTTAGCACCTCAAGCCTCAGTGATGTCACTAGGAACTCACTGAGAGGCACACTTAGCACCTCATGCCTCACTGATGTCACTAGGAACTCACTGAGAGGCACACTTAGCACCTCATGCCTCACTGATGTCACTAGGAACTCACTGAGAGGCACACTTAGCACCTCATGCCTCACTGATGTCACTAGGAACTCACTGAGAGTCACACTTAGCACCTTATGCCTCACTAATGTCACTAGGAACTCACTGAGAGGCACACTTAGCACCTCATGCCTCAGTGATGTCACTAGTTAATTAATTGTGTGGCGTCGTGTATTGTGTGTGCGCTGGTGATACAGTAAAGTGAAAGGAAACATACAAGTACTTCCAGGTTTAGGGGTCTATTTAGTAAACTAACAAACAGGTTTTCCTCCTGCTCCATGGTGTAGAGCAAAGTGCGCAATGACTGACTGTAATGGCGTCTTTCCCTGTTTTACACATGCACAGTGGCTGATCAAAGACGCCAAAAACAATACTGATGGGAGTTATCGCCTCGCCGAAACCGCCCAATAACATGACCTACTGTATGCCATCATAGCGAAATCAAGAGGGCGAAAAATGCTGAAATAATGAGACCCCTCAATCCGAGCTAATGCTATAGAGCATAATAATCTGCAGCCTAATGTATGGTGCATAGTTCCTGTTCCTCAGAGGGGTTCTTGGTTATCAGAAGCGCCGTCCGGCGTATGGTTTTATAAGCTAAGCAGCCAGAGGTATAGAAGGTGCTGCAGACTGTATGTACAGGTCACACGCAGGCTGCAGAGCATTACACCTGTGTGAGGGAGCGCAGCAGCCTGCGGTAGAGCGGCTATAGACATAATGGGTGCAGTGTGATGGACGCAGCGTGTGGCTTTATAGCAGCGGCCCATGTGGTGATTGGGGAGTTTGAAAACAAACACATTAGCCCATTGCTACAGGAGGGAGCTGCTAATCTCCCCAGCAATTCAGGGAAGGACGGGCTGCAAGCTAAAGACTGGCGCTGCCACTGCGGGCTCCTCATTCACTGGCCTCATCCTCAGCTCTGATGTCAGGGACCTCGGCAGAAGAAAAGGACTTGGTAGTGGAGTGAATGTAGATGTGTAACATGTCCTGAATGCTAATGTCCCCGGCACTGTGCTGGATCTCTGCGCCCGCTGATGAGATGGGAGATCTGCCCGGGCTGTACTGACCTCTCCCTCGCTCCTTTTCAGATCTACACGGACTGGGCCAACCACTACCTGGCGAAGTCTGGACACAAGCGTCTGATCAAGGACCTGCAGCAAGATGTGACAGATGGCGTCCTCCTGGCGGACATCATCCAGGTTGTTGGTGAGTGACCTCTGCTCCCTGCATGTCTGTAGCTTGTGAGAACTTTGTGCCCCCCTTCTGTGCGCATCCGCGGCTGTGCACGTGAGAATTGGGGCTCATTCAGCAATCGCACTCTGCCTTAATCCTCTATGTCTGTCTTATTCAGTTTTAAGAATTCTCTGACTGTACATTCTAATTTATATTTTACGTTTATGGGATTTATTAACTTTTTTTTAGAACTTCCAAATAAACATTTCCACTGGTTTAGTGTAGAGTAAGTAAAACTGGATCTGCAACGATAACGTAGGGTCCTATACTGTACCTAGGTACGCATGTCTGATCCCCACAGTAGGGAGCTGTGTTTATATCAGGTGACCCTGTAATATAGGTGCGCTCACCCTCACTGACTGAGTACATAGGACTCTCCGATACAGCCGGTAAGTGGTGAGCTTTTCATTTTTGCCTGTGTATATCTCACCCACACTGCTGTGTATATGAAGGGGGGTGTGGGGGTATTCTGGTCAGGATAGGATAGATAAGAATTTGCTGAAACGCGTCAGGGCTGATATCTGCCCGTCATGTTGTCAGGTTACCGTTCTGTAGGCATTGCTGGCGACACGCACGTGATACTTTATTTGCCTGCGCGCTAACCTGCCAGGTCCTAATGATAACAGACCCTCCAATGTTGGATGTTGGTCATGGTAGGATCTGCTTTCCTGCCATACCAGATCATTGGGGTCCAGGCTGTACGCTGGGAGATGCCCACACCATCTATTGAGGGGTATCCAATGCCCTGGCACCTCTTATGCTGTTTTCAAAACCCTCCTGCTTTCCGTCGCAGATGTACGGCCACTTACAGCCACACTATGGAGGGGGGCGCTAGTGTTTCCCAAAACAACAGTCCTGCCAGACGCATGAGAATCCTGGGGGGGCTTTAACAAGCTCACATATAGGCATTTGCACTGCACTCATTACATGAGCATGAAAGACACCAATAGATGTATTTATTTTCCTGCAGGATGTGGTATATAGAGGCGTCCTCTGTAGACGGGGTATATGTAGATTTCTCTCTGTGCCATGATTATGGGTAGGTGCACAGTAACAGGTACACGTTCAGCATTCCAGGGACGTTGGGACTTGTTCCGCAGGCTGAGTCTTTGCAACTGAGCTGTCTGGTTACCGACGTGTAACACTGGGAGCTGTGTGTGTACCGACGTGTAACACTGGGAGCTGTGTGTGTACCGACGTGTAACACTGGGAGCTGTGTGTGTACCGACGTGTAACACTGGGAGCTGTGTGTGTACCGACGTGTAACACTGGGACCTGTGTGTGTACTGTGTAACACTGGGAGCTGTGTGTGTACCGACGTGTAACACTGGGAGCTGTGTGTGTACCGAGGTGTAACACTGGGAGCTGTGTGTGTACCGAGGTGTAACACTGGGAGCTGTGTGTGTACCGACGTGTAACACTGGGAGCTGTGTGTGTACCAACGTGTAATGGTGCATACACACGATCAGATTTTTCCTTCAGATATGAACGATAACGATTTAAAAATCGTTCAGTCGTTCATATCTGAAGGAAAATCGTTCATATCTGACATGCCTGAACGATGGACGATCAACGATGCGCGTTCCCGTTTGTCAGATAACGATATCTGACATCTGATGGGTTTGCAGTCAGACTTGGACGATTCCATTCATTTTAATGTAGTCAAAAATCGTTCAAATCGTTCAAAACTTTGGTAAAATCGTTCAAATCGTTCAATCGTTCAGTCGTTCATCTGACAAATCTGACAGGTCTGACAAATCTGACCGTGTGTATGCTCCATTACACTGGAAGCTGTGTGTGTACCGACGTGTAACACTGGAAGCTGTGTGTGTACCGACATGTAACACTGGGAGCTGTGTGTGTACCGACATGTAACACTGGGAGCTGTGTGTGTACTGTGTAACACTGGGAGCTGTGTGTGTACCGACATGTAACACTGGGAGCTGTGTGTGTACCGACATGTAACACTGGGAGCTGTGTGTGTACCGACGTGTAACACTGGGAGCTGTGTGTGTACCGACGTGTAACACTGAGAGCTGTGTGTGTACCGACGTGTAACACTGGGAGCTGTGTGTGTACCGACGTGTAACACTGGGACCTGTGTGTGTACCGACGTGTAACACTGGGACCTGTGTGTGTACCGACGTGTAACACTGGGACCTGTGTGTGTACCGACGTGTAACACTGGGACCTGTGTGTGTACCGACGTGTAACACTGGGAGCTGTGTGTGTACCGACGTGTAACACTGGGAGCTGTGTGTGTACCGACGTGTAACACTGGGAGCTGTGTGTGTACCGACGTGTAACACTGGGAGCTGTGTGTGTACCGACGTGTAACTCTGGGAGCTGTGTGTGTACCGACGTGTAACACTGGGAGCTGTGTGTGTACCGACGTGTAACACTGGGAGCTGTGTGTGTACCGACGTGTAACACTGGGAGCTGTGTGTGTACCGACGTGTAACATTGGGAGCTGTGTGTGTACCGACGTGTAACACTGGGAGCTGTGTGTGTACCGACGTGTAACACTGGGAGCTGTGTGTGTACTGTGTAACACTGGGAGCTGTGTGTGTACTGTGTAACACTGGGAGCTGTGTGTGTACCGACGTGTAACACTGGGAGCTGTGTGTGTACCGACGTGTAACACTGGGAGATGTGTGTGTACCGACGTGTAACACTGGGAGCTGTGTGTGTACTGTGTAACACTGGGAGCTGTGTGTGTACCGACGTGTAACACTGGGAGCTGTGTGTGTACTGTGTAACACTGGGAGCTGTGTGTCTACCGACGTGTAACACTGGGAGCTGTGTGTGTACCGACGTGTAACACTGGGAGCTGTGTGTGTACCGAAGTGTAACACTGGGAGCTGTGTGTGTACCGACGTGTAACACTGGGAGCTGTGTGTGTACCGACGTGTAACACTGGGAGCTGTGTGTGTACCGACGTGTAACACTGGGAGCTGTGTGTGTACCGACGTGTAACACTGGGAGCTGTGTGTGTACCGACGTGTAACACTGGGAGCTGTGTGTGTACTGTGTAACATTGGGAGCTGTGTGTGTACCGACGTGTAACACTGGGAGCTGTGTGTGTACTGTGTAACACTGGGAGCTGTGTGTCTACCGACGTGTAACACTGGGAGCTGTGTGTGTACCGACGTGTAACACTGGGAGCTGTGTGTGTACCGAAGTGTAACACTGGGAGCTGTGTGTGTACCGAAGTGTAACACTGGGAGCTGTGTGTGTACCGACGTGTAACACTGGGAGCTGTGTGTGTACCGACGTGTAACACTGGGAGCTGTGTGTGTACCGACGTGTAACACTGGGAGCTGTGTGTGTACCGACGTGTAACACTGGGAGCTGTGTGTGTACCGACGTGTAACACTGGGAGCTGTGTGTCTACCGAGGTGTAACACTGGGAGCTGTGTGTGTACCGAGGTGTAACACTGGGAGCTGTGTGTGTACCGAGGTGTAACACTGGGAGCTGTGTGTGTACCGAGGTGTAACACTGGGAGCTGTGTGTGTACCGAGGTGTAACACTGGGAGCTGTGTGTGTACCGAGGTGTAACACTGGGAGCTGTGTGTGTACCGAGGTGTAACACTGGGAGCTGTGTGTGTACCGAGGTGTAACACTGGGAGCTGTGTGTGTACCGAGGTGTAACACTGGGAGCTGTGTGTGTACTGTGTAACACTGGGAGCTGTGTGTGTACCGACGTGTAACACTGGGAGCTGTGTGTGTACTGTGTAACACTGGGAACTGTGTGTGTACTGTGTAACACTGGGAGCTGTGTGTGTACCGACGTGTAACACTGGGAGCTGTGTGTGTACCGACGTGTAACACTGGGAGCTGTGTGTGTACTGTGTAACACTGGGAGCTGTGTGTATACCGACGTGTAACACTGGGAGCTGTGTGTGTACCGACGTGTAACACTGGGAGCTGTGTGTGTACTGTGTAACACTGGGAGCTGTGTGTGTACTGTGTAACACTGGGAACTGTGTGTGTACTGTGTAACACTGGGAGCTGTGTGTGTACTGTGTAACACTGGGAGCTGTGTGTGTACTGGGTAACACTGGGAGCTGTGTGTGTACTGTGTAACACTGGGAGCTGTGTGTGTACTGTGTAACACTGGAAGCTGTGCGTGTTCCGTGTAACACTGGGAGCTGTGCGTGTACTGTGTAACACTGGGAGCTGTGTGTGTACTGTGTAACATTGGGAGCTGTGTGTGTACCGACGTGTAACACTGGGAGCTGTGTGTGTACTGTGTAACACTGGGAGCTGTGTGTCTACCGACGTGTAACACTGGGAGCTGTGTGTGTACCGACGTGTAACACTGGGAGCTGTGTGTGTACCGACGTGTAACACTGGGAGCTGTGTGTGTACCGAGGTGTAACACTGGGAGCTGTGTGTGTACCGAGGTGTAACACTGGGAGCTGTGTGTGTACCGAGGTGTAACACTGGGAGCTGTGTGTGTACCGAGGTGTAACACTGGGAGCTGTGTGTGTACCGAGGTGTAACACTGGGAGCTGTGTGTGTACCGAGGTGTAACACTGGGAGCTGTGTGTGTACCGAGGTGTAACACTGGGAGCTGTGTGTGTACCGAGGTGTAACACTGGGAGCTGTGTGTGTACCGAGGTGTAACACTGGGAGCTGTGTGTGTACTGTGTAACACTGGGAGCTGTGTGTGTACTGTGTAACACTGGGAACTGTGTGTGTACTGTGTAACACTGGGAGCTGTGTGTGTACCGACGTGTAACACTGGGAGCTGTGTGTGTACCGACGTGTAACACTGGGAGCTGTGTGTGTACTGTGTAACACTGGGAGCTGTGTGTATACCGACGTGTAACACTGGGAGCTGTGTGTGTACCGACGTGTAACACTGGGAGCTGTGTGTGTACTGTGTAACACTGGGAGCTGTGTGTGTACTGTGTAACACTGGGAACTGTGTGTGTACTGTGTAACACTGGGAGCTGTGTGTGTACTGTGTAACACTGGGAGCTGTGTGTGTACTGGGTAACACTGGGAGCTGTGTGTGTACTGTGTAACACTGGGAGCTGTGTGTGTACTGTGTAACACTGGAAGCTGTGCGTGTTCCGTGTAACACTGGGAGCTGTGCGTGTACTGTGTAACACTGGGAGCTGTGTGTACTGGGTAACACTGGGAGCTGTGTGTGTACCGACGTGTAACACTGGGAGCTGTGTGTGGGGATGGGTCACACATCATTGGGAAGTGTGCAGGGACCTCCCCATACTCTGTGTGATGGTATCTACATGGGAGGCTCCTGTAGAAGTGATATTATAGAGCACTGAGCTGTCAGAGGAAGATGAAAGAGAGCGCTCTATAAACTACAACAGCCCCAGGCGCTGCTGTAACCCTTTAGTAGCCTGGACAAAGGGTGTGTGACCCCCCCCCACACTGTCTGCAAGTCCTACATAATGTGACATATCAGTAGCGTGTACATGACTATTAATCTATGTATGTGTGTATGTATATTATTATCCTTTATTTCTAAGGCGCCACAAGGGTTCTGCAGCGCCTCACAAAGTACATAGACACAAATGAGCACACAAGACACCAGTGACTTACAGTACAGGACAAGGACACGGTGTATACACATTACTACATTAGTGATTATATTACTCACACTAAGCAGCAGGGAGTCACACAGTACATAGACAAGACACCAGTGACTTACAGTACAGTACAATACAGGACAAGGACACGGTGTATACACATTACTACATTAGTGATTATAACACTCACAATAAGCAGCAGGGCGTCAGCTACCAGGTGTTAGGTGCCTATGTGGGGAGTTTGGGGTAGACGATGGTGTGAGTGAGGTGAGAGGGCCCTGCTCAGTGCTGAAGAGTTGGATTGCGCTCTCTGTCAGTACTGATGATATCAGATGTGACCCCATAGTACGGAGACAGACTGCCTGTGCCTCTCCAGCAGTTACGTACCTCCATGTCTCAGCATGTACTACCAGCCTCTCAGGGCTTCCGCAGCAACAAGATGCAGGTTGTCCGAATGTGCTATAGTACAGCTGCCACCTTTCCTTGTGTCTGCTTGTCTGTCCAGTGTAGCAGGGTGGCACAGTGGTTAGTATTGATGCATCTCTGTATGAGTTTGAGTCCAATCAGGCGCTATCTATGTGGAGTTTGTATGTGCTACATGTCTTTGCATACATTTCCCCCAGGTGCTCCTTTTTCCTCCCACACTCCAAAGACACGATGAAAGGATAATTGGCTCCTGACTTTTAATTCCTCCTAGTGCATGTGTCCGGGTGGTGTGGAATACTGAGTGTAAGCTCCTCTGGTGCTTACACTCTGTATATTCTCTGTACAGCGCTGTGTAATATGTAGGAGCTATATACATAATGTAATGCTATGAGGGACTGGCAGCTATATACAGAAGTCACCTGAAGTCCATCCTCAGCTTCCAGTTTCCATTTTCAGTGTCAGTTTGGGGCACAGTACTTACAGGGTCTCAGGGCAACTCCATCCAAATCCCCCGCTCTCACTAAACAGTAAAAGCTGCAGGTGGCCCCGACCCCAGGACCCCTGTGAATGAAGGATTTTACTGCCCCCCCCTCTGCCTGGGGAACGTAAACACTGTGCAGCACCTGTGCGGGGTCCTGGGGATGGAACCCCTGCAGTTTTATTATTTGGAGGGGAAGGGGTGGGTGTGCGCTGAATGACATTATCCTGATTCGTTACCAAGCAGCGAGGTGACTAATCTCAGTCAGGGTAACAAGCAGATGTATACAGGGCGATACTGCTGTCTGCCGCCGTGACTTGTGTTCATGTGTCCCACTAAGCGCCTGCGGGAAAGCCGAGCGCTGTTATTATTTTTCTATTTATTGGCATATTTCCCTTTCAGGGGTTTGTGCTGATATTATTAGTATTATTATTAGATATTAGTGTTATTATTAGTATTAGATATTAGTGGATTACCTCTATAGAACCAGCAGATACATTATCCATACTATAAGTGTGTATACTACTGATATTAGTGTTATTATTAGATATTAGTGTATTACCTCTATAGACCCAGCAGATACATTATCCATACTATAAGTGTGTATTGTACTGATATTAGTGTTATTATTAGATATTACCTCTATAGGACCAGCAGATACATTATCCATACTATAAGTGTGTATACTACTGATATTAGTGTTATTATTAGATATTAGTGTATTACCTCTATAGAACCAGCAGATACATTATTTATACTATAAGTGTGTATACTACTGATATTAGTGTTATTATTAGATATTAGTGTATTACCTCTATAGACCCAGCAGATACATTATCCATACTGTAAGTGTGTATACTACTGATATTAGTGTTATTATTAGATATTAGTGTATTACCTCTATAGGACCAGCAGATACATTATCCATACTATAAGTGTGTAATGTACTGATATTAGTGTTATTATTAGATATTAGTGTATTACCTCTATAGGACCAGCAGATACATTATCCATACTGTAAGTGTGTATTGTGCTGATATTAGTGTTATTATTAGATATTACCTCTATAGAACCAGCAGATACATTATCCATACTGTAAGTGTGTAATGTACTGATATTAGTGTTATTATTAGATATTAGTTATTACCTCTATAGAACCAGCAGATACATTATCCACACTATATGTGTGTATTCTACTGATATTAGTGTTATTATTAGATATTAGTGTATTACCTCTATAGGACCAGCAGATACATTATCCATACTGTAAGTGTGTAATGTGCTTATATTAGTGTTATTATTAGATATTAGTGTATTACCTCTATAGAACCAGCAGATACATTATCCATACTATATGTGTGTATTGTGCTGATATTAGTGTTATTATTAGTTATTACCTCTATAGAACCAGCAGATACATTATCCACACTGTAAGTGTGTATTGTACTGATATTAGTGTTATTATTATATATTAGTGTATTACCTCTATAGAACCAGCAGATACATTATCCATACTGTAAGTGTGTATACTACTGATATTAGTGTTATTATTAGTATTAGTGTTAGTGTATTACCTCTATAGAACCAGCAGATACATTATCCATACTGTGTGTGTATTGTGCTGATATTAGTGTTATTATTAGATATTAGTGTATTACCCCTATAGAACCAGCAGATACATTATCCATACTGTAAGTGTGTATTGTGCTGATTAGTGTTATTATTAGATATTACCTCTATAGAACCAGCAGATACATTATCCATACTATAAGTGTGTATTGTGCTGATATTAGTGTTATTAATAGATATTAGTGTTATTATTAGTGTTATTATTCGATATTAGTGTATTACCTCTATAGAACCAGCAGATACATTATTTATACTATAAGTGTAATTTGCTGATATTAGTGTTATTATTAGATATTAGTGTATTACCTCTATAGGACCAGCAGATACATTATCCATACTATAAGTGTGTATTGTGCTGATATTAGCGTTATTATTAGATATTAGTGTTAGTGTATTACCTCTATAGAACCAGCAGATACATTATCCATGCTATAAGTGTGTATTGTGCTGATATTAGTGTTATTAATAGATATTACCTCTATAGAACCAGCAGATACATTATCCATGCTATAAGTGTGTATTGTGCTGATATTAGTGTTATTATTAGTATTATTATTAGTGTATTACCTCTATAGGACCAGCAGTTACATTATCCATACTATAAGTGTAATTTGCTGATATTAGTGTTATTATTAGATATTAGTGTATTACCTCTATAGGACCAGCAGTTACATTATCCATACTATAAGTGTAATTTGCTGATATTAGTGTTATTATTAGATATTAGTGTATTACCTCTATAGGACCAGCAGATACATTATCCATACTATAAGTGTGTATTGTGCTGATTAGTGTTATTATTAGATATTACCTCTATAGAACCAGCAGATACATTATCCATACTATAAGTGTATTGTGCTGATATTAGTATTATTATTAGATATTAGTGTATTACCTCTATAGGACCAGCAGATACATTATCCATACTGTAAGTGTGTATTGTGCTGATTAGTATTATTATTAGATATTAGTGTATTACCTCTATAGAACCAGCAGATGCATTATCCATACTATAAGTGTGTATTGTGCTGATATTAGTGTTATTATTAGATATTACCTCTATAGAACCAGCAGATGCATTATCCATACTATAAGTGTGTAATGTACTGATATTAGTGTTATTATTAGATATTAGTGTATTACCTCTATAGGACCAGCAGATACATTATCCATACTGTAAGTGTGTATTGTGCTGATATTAGTGTTATTATTAGATATTACCTCTATAGAACCAGCAGATACATTATCCATACTGTAAGTGTGTAATGTACTGATATTAGTGTTATTATTAGATATTAGTTATTACCTCTATAGAACCAGCAGATACATTATCCATACTATATGTGTGTATTCTACTGATATTAGTGTTATTATTAGATATTAGTGTATTACCTCTATAGGACCAGCAGATACATTATCCATACTATAAGTGTGTATTGTGCTGATATTAGTGTTATTATTAGTATTATTATTAGTGTATTACCTCTATAGAACCAGCAGATACATTATCCATACTATAAGTGTGTATTGTGCTGATATTAGTGTTATTAATAGATATTAGTGTTATTATTAGTGTTATTATTCGATATTAGTGTATTACCTCTATAGAACCAGCAGATACATTATTTATACTATAAGTGTAATTTGCTGATATTAGTGTTATTATTAGATATTAGTGTATTACCTCTATAGGACCAGCAGATACATTATCCATACTATAAGTGTGTATTGTGCTGATATTAGCGTTATTATTAGATATTAGTGTTAGTGTATTACCTCTATAGAACCAGCAGATACATTATCCATGCTATAAGTGTGTATTGTGCTGATATTAGTGTTATTAATAGATATTACCTCTATAGAACCAGCAGATACATTATCCATGCTATAAGTGTGTATTGTGCTGATATTAGTGTTATTATTAGTATTATTATTAGTGTATTACCTCTATAGGACCAGCAGTTACATTATCCATACTATAAGTGTAATTTGCTGATATTAGTGTTATTATTAGATATTAGTGTATTACCTCTATAGGACCAGCAGATACATTATCCATACTATAAGTGTGTATTGTGCTGATTAGTGTTATTATTAGATATTACCTCTATAGAACCAGCAGATACATTATCCATACTATAAGTGTATTGTGCTGATATTAGTGTTATTATTAGATATTAGTGTATTACCTCTATAGGACCAGCAGATACATTATCCATACTGTAAGTGTGTATTGTGCTGATTAGTATTATTATTAGATATTAGTGTATTACCTCTATAGAACCAGCAGATGCATTATCCATACTGTAAGTGTGTATTGTGCTGATATTAGTGTTATTATTAGATATTACCTCTATAGAACCAGCAGATACATTATCCATACTATAAGTGTGTAATGTACTGATATTAGTGTTATTATTAGATATTAGTGTATTACCTCTATAGAACCAGCAGATACATTATCCATACTATAAGTGTGTATTGTGCTGATATTAGTGTTATTATTAGATATTACCTCTATAGAACCAGCAGATACATTATCCATGCTATAAGTGTGTATTGTGCTGATATTAGTGTTATTATTAGTATTATTATTAGTGTATTACCTCTATAGAACCAGCAGATACATTATCCATACTATAAGTGTGTATTGTGCTGATATTAGTGTTATTAATAGATATTAGTGTTATTATTAGTGTTATTATTAGATATTAGTGTATTACCTCTATAGGACCAGCAGATACATTATCCATACTATAAGTGTGTATTGTGCTGATATTAGTGTTATTATTAGATATTACCTCTATAGAACCAGCAGATACATTATCCATACTGTAAGTGTGTAATGTGCTGATATTAGTGTTATTATTAGATATTAGTGTATTTCCTCTATAGAACCAGCAGATACATTATCCATACTGTAAGTGTGTAATGTGCTGGTATTAGTGTTATTATTAGATATTAGTGTATTACCTCTATAGAACCAGCAGATACATTATCCATACTATAAGTGTGTATTGTGCTGATTAGTGTTATTATTAGATATTAGTGTATTACCTCTATAGAACCAGCAGATACATTATCCATACTGTAAGTGTGTAATGTGCTGATATTAGTGTTATTATTAGATATTACCTCTATAGAACCAGCAGATTCATTATCCATACTATAAGTGTGTAATGTACTGATATTAGTGTTATTATTAGATATTAGTGTATTACCTCTATAGAACCAGCAGATACATTATCCATACTATAAGTGTGTATTGTACTGATTAGTGTTATTATTAGATATTACCTCTATAGAACCAGCAGATTCATTATCCATACTATAAGTGTGTAATGTACTGATATTAGTGTTATTATTAGATATTAGTGTATTACCTCTATAGGACCAGCAGATACATTATCCATACTGTAAGTGTGTAATGTGCTGATATTAGTGTTATTATTAGATATTAGTGTATTACCTCTATAGAACCAGCAGATACATTATCCATACTGTAAGTGTGTAATGTGCTGGTATTAGTGTTATTATTAGATATTAGTGTATTACCTCTATAGAACCAGCAGATACATTATCCATACTATAAGTGTGTATTGTGCTGATTAGTGTTATTATTAGATATTAGTGTATTACCTCTATAGAACCAGCAGATACATTATCCATACTGTAAGTGTGTTTTGTGCTGATATTAGTGTTATTATTAGATATTAGTGTATTACCTCTATAGGACCAGCAGATACATTATCCATACTGTAAGTGTGTATTGTGCTGATATTAGTGTTATTATTAGATATTACCTCTATAGAACCAGCAGATACATTATCCATACTATAAGTGTGTAATGTACTGATATTAGTGTTATTATTAGATATTAGTGTATTACCTCTATAGAACCAGCAGATACATTATCCATACTGTAAGTGTGTATTGTGCTGATTAGTGTTATTATTAGATATTAGTGTATTACCTCTATAGAACCAGCAGATACATTATCCATACTGTAAGTGTGTTTTGTGCTGATATTAGTGTTATTATTAGATATTAGTGTATTACCTCTATAGGACCAGCAGATACATTATCCATACTGTAAGTGTGTATTGTGCTGATTAGTGTTATTATTAGATATTACCTCTATAGAACCAGCAGATACATTATCCATACTATAAGTGTGTAATGTACTGATATTAGTGTTATTATTAGATATTAGTGTATTACCTCTATAGAACCAGCAGATACATTATCCATACTGTAAGTGTGTATTGTGCTGATTAGTGTTATTATTAGATATTACCTCTATAGAACCAGCAGATACATTATCCATACTATAAGTGTGTAATGTACTGATATTAGTGTTATTATTAGATATTAGTGTATTACCCCTATAGAATCAGCAGATACATTATCCATACTGTAAGTGTGTAATGTGCTGATATTAGTGTTATTATTAGATATTACCTCTATAGAACCAGCAGATTCATTATCCATACTATAAGTGTGTAATGTACTGATATTAGTGTTATTATTAGATATTAGTGTATTACCTCTATAGAACCAGCAGATACATTATCCATACTATAAGTGTGTATTGTACTGATTAGTGTTATTATTAGATATTACCTCTATAGAACCAGCAGATTCATTATCCATACTATAAGTGTAATTTGCTGATATTAGTGTTATTATTAGATATTAGTGTATTACCTCTATAGGACCAGCAGATACATTATCCATACTATAAGTGTGTATTGTGCTGATTAGTGTTATTATTAGATATTACCTCTATAGAGCCAGCAGATACATTATCCATACTATAAGTGTGTATTGTGCTGATATTAGTGTTATTATTAGTGTATTACCTCTATAGAACCAGCAGATACATTATCCATTCTATAAGTGTGTATTGTGCTGATTAGTGTTATTATTAGATATTACCTCTATAGAACCAGCAGATTCATTATCCATACTATAAGTGTGTAATGTACTGATATTAGTGTTATTATTAGATATTAGTGTATTACCTCTATAGGACCAGCAGATACATTATCCATACTATAAGTGTGTATTGTGCTGATTAGTGTTAGTATTAGATATTACCTCTATAGAACCAGCAGATTCATTATCCATACTATAAGTGTGTAATGTACTGATATTAGTGTTATTATTAGATATTAGTGTATTACCTCTATAGGACCAGCAGATACATTATCCATACTATAAGTGTGTATTGTGCTGATTAGTATTATTATTAGATATTAGTGTATTACCTCTATAGAACCAGCAGATACATTATTCATACTGTAAGTGTGTATTGTGCTGATTAGTGTTATTATTAGTTATTACCTCTATGGAACCAGCAGATACATTATCCATTCTATAAGTGTGTATTGTGCTGATTAGTGTTATTATTAGTTATTACCTCTATAGAGCCAGCAGATACATTATCCATACTATAAGTGTGTATTGTGCTGATTAGTGTTATTATTAGTTATTACCTCTATGGAACCAGCAGATACATTATCCATTCTATAAGTGTGTATTGTGCTGATTAGTGTTATTATTAGTTATTACCTCTATAGAACCAGCAGATACATTATCCATACTGTAAGTGTGTAATGTGCTGATATTAATGTTATTATTAGATATTAGTGTATTACCTCTATAGAACCAGCAGATGCATTATCCATACTATAAGTGTGTATTGTGCTGATTAGTGTTATTATTAGATATTACCTCTATAGGACCAGCAGATACATTATCCATACTATAAGTGTGTATTGTGCTGATTAGTGTTATTATTAGATATTACCTCTATAGGACCAGCAGATACATTATCCATACTGTAAGTGTGTATTGTGCTGGACATTACAGGTCTTCTCACATGGTTTCTGGACGATTTTAGATCTGTTAAAGCCAGGAACAGTTGTCTCCCTTCCCCAGATGACCTTCCTTCAGCTGTCTGGGGTGGGCCCACTCGCATTAAACCCCCCTGCCCACCCCCCACCTTTCTGCACGACTTTCAGTATGTCACACACTTACTTGTTATACGGCAATGTGACCACTGGATAATTATCTCCTCTTCAATTTTCCATCAGCAAATGAGAAGATTGAAGACATCAATGGCTGTCCTAAGAACAGATCACAAATGGTGAGTCTCCGCCGGGCGTGAGGTGATTGGCGGCTGTCAGTCTTTCTCCCGCTGACATAGTATGTATGTGGGTATTGCACTGATGGGTACATGTCTGTCTATTGGGAGAAGGGGTTGTCTACCTTTCATTCATTGGTTTGGGCACACCCTCCTGCACATGTCACTAAATACATTGATACATTGCCTTTGTTTGGCTGGTTTGTAGCTATGTCATTTAATCATTAGTTATTAGTTTCAGCATCAGGGGGTGAGAAATGCGATGAAACGCTGGGGTTAGAGTATAAAGCACAGGAGTCACTTGTTACAATGGTGTATGGAGAAAGTTACGTTGTTACATGTGGCTGTATTCTGACCCATTATTCTGTCCTTACACCGTGAACCGTGCGTTAGATTTGCTAGTTTTAGCCCCGATTCATGTGAGACACTCGGCATGTACAATATGATTGGGGTTCCGGTAATGAGTGACAGTTGTAGCTGATCTAATATTGTACCCACTGTGGAAACACAATTTGTGATATTGTATCCATCCGTAAGTGGGACAGTCCTCGGATTCCTGCATGGATGGAAACATTTACCCTCAAATCCCAGACTCTGCTTTTCGTGCTCCCTTTGAATTCTGTCTATTGTCAGTGAGTCTTGTTTACCACTGTGCCGTAACAAAACAGAGAACACGAATGAATAATCTACCCAACCGTATATCACGATGCACAATGTTACTGCCAGACTACACCGTAGGATAGTCACTGTGATATAACTGCCAGACTATCCCGTATAATATAGTCACTGTGATATAACTGCCAGACTATCCCGTATAATATAGTCACTGTGATATAACTGCCAGACTATCCCATATAATACAGTCACTGTGATATAAATACCAGTCTGTCCCGTATAGTACAGTCACTGGGATATAACTGCCAGACTTTCCCGTATAGTACAGTAACTGTGATATAACTGCCAGACTAATCCCATATAATACAGTCACTGTGATATAACTGCCAGACTACACCGTATAATAGTCACTGTAACATAACTGCCACACTACTTTGTATAATACAGTCACTGTGATATAACTACCAGACTATCCCGTATAATACAGTCACTGTGATATAACTGCCAGACTACTCTGTATAATACAGTCACTGTGACATAACTGCCAGACTAATCCCATATAATACAGTCACTGTGATATAACTACCAGACTACTCTGTATAATAGTCACTGTGACATAACTGCCAGACTACTCTGTATAATACAGTCACTGTGATATAACTGCCAGACTACTCTGTATAATACAGTCACTGTGATATAACTGCCATACTACACCGTATGATACTGTCACTGTGATATAACTGCCATACTACTCTGTATAATACAGTCAATGTGATATAACTGACAGACTACTCTGTATAATACAGTCACTGTGACATAACTGCCATACTACTCTGTATAATACAGTCACTGTGACATAACTGCCAGACTACTCTGTATAATACAGTCAATGTGATATAACTGACAGACTACTCTGCAAGATAGTCACTGTGACATAACTGCCAGACTATCCTGTATAATACCGTCACTGTGACATAACTGCCAGACCATCCTGTATAATACCGTCACTGTGATATAACTGCCTGACTATTCCATATAATACAGTCACTGTGATATAACTACCAGTCTGTCCCGTATAGTACAGTCACTGTGATATAACTGCCAGACTACAGACTACTCTGTATAATACAGTCACTGTGATATAACTGCCAGACTACTCTGTATAATTCAGTCCCTGTGATATAACTGCCAGACTACTCTGTAAAATAGTCACTGTGACATAACTGCCAGACTACACCGTATGATACAGTCACTGTGACATAACTGCCAGACTACTCTGTATAATATATTCTCTGTGATATAACTGCCAGACTACACCGTATGATACAGTCACTGTGACATAACTGCCAGACTACTCTGTATAATATATTCTCTGTGACATAACTGCCAGACTACTCTGTATAATACAGTCTCTGTGATATAACTGCCAGACTACTCTGTAAAATAGTCACTGTGACATAACTGCCAGACTACTCTGTATAATACAGTCCTTGTGATATAACTGTCAGACTACACCGTATGATACAGTCACTGTGACATAACTGCCAGACTACTCTGTATAATACAGTCCCTGTGATATAACTGCCAGACTACACCGTATGATACAGTCACTGTGACATAACTGCCAGACTACTCTATATAATACAGTCACTGTTATATAACTGCCAGACTACTGTGTATAATACAGTCACTGTGACATAACTGCCAGACTACACCGTATGATACAGTCACTGTGACATAACTGCCAGACTACTCTGTATAATAGTCACTGTGACATAACTGCCAGACTACTCTGTATAACAGTCACTGTGAAATAAATGCCAGACTATCCCGTATAATACAGTCACTGTGATATAACTGCCAGACTATCCCGTATAATACAGTCACTGTGTCCTTCACTGTCCAGTCCAAGTTTATAGAAGAGAAATAGATCTCATGTACTTTACATAATAATATAACCCACTTATCCAGATGTTTTGTCCTGTCAGGTATAGTGCTCATAGCAAATGTTTCTGTGCATATGGTAATGTAGATGGAGGTTCCATATGTGACTACGCAGCTGTTCCTTACATACAGCGTACCAACAGATACTGAGAATTACATCTAGCTATACAATACATGAGAAGTGGTACTGAGCAACCATCCATACACACAGCATGGGAACAGATACTGAGAATTACATCTAGCTATACAATACATTAGAAGTGGTACTGAGCAGCCATCCATACATACAGCATGGGAACAGATACTGAGAATTACATCTAGCTATACAATACATGAGAAGTGGTACTGAGCAACCATCCATACACACAGCATGGGAACAGATACTGAGAATTACATCTAGCTATACAATACATTAGAAGTGGTACTGAGCAGCCATCCATACACACAGCATTGGAACAGATACTGAGAATTACATCTGGCTATATAATAAATGCAGCTGTCCCATTACCTACAGTTTCAGAACAGACACTGAGAATTACATCTAGCTATACAGTACATAAGAAGTAATACTGAGCAGCCATCCATACATACAGCATGGGAACAGATACTGAGAATTACATCTAGCTATACAATACATGAGAAGTGGTACTGAGCAGCCATCCATACATACAGCATGGGAACAGATACTGAGAATTACACCTAGCTATACAATACATGAGAAGTGGTACTGAGCAGTCATCCATCCATACAGCATGGGAACAGATACTGAGAATTACATCTAGCTATACAATACATGAGAAGTGGTACTGGTCAACCATCCATACATACAGCATGGGAACAGATACTGAGAATTACATCTAGCTATACAATACATTAGAAGTGGTACTGAGCAGCCATCCGTACACACAGCATGGGAACAGATACTGAGAATTACATCTAGCTATACAATACATAAGAAGTGGTACTGAGCAGCCATCCATACATACAGCATGGGAACAGATACTGAGAATTACATCTAGCTATACAATACATTAGAAGTGGTACTGAGCAGCCATCCATACATACAGCATGGGAACAGATACTGAGAATTACATCTAGCTATACAATCCATGAGAAGTGGTACTGAGCAGCCATCCATACACACAGCATGGGAACAGATACTGAGAATTACATCTAGCTATACAATACATGAGAAGTGGTACTGAGCAACCATCTATACATACAACATGGGAACAGATACTGAGAATTACATCTAGCTGTATAATACATGAGAAGTGGTACTGAGCAGCCATCCATACACACAGCATGGGTACATATACTGAGAATTACATCTAGCTATACAATACATGAGAAGTAATACTGAGCAGCCATCCATACATACAGCATGGGAACAGATACTGAGAATTACATCTAGCTATACAGTACATAAGAAGTAATACTGAGCAGCCATCCATACATACAGCATGGGAACAGATACTGAGAATTACATCTAGCTATACAGTACATAAGAAGTAATACTGAGCAGCCATCCATACATACAGCATGGGAACAGATACTGAGAATTACATCTAGCTATACAATACATGAGAAGTGGTACTGAGCAGCCATCCATACATACAGCATGGGAACAGATACTGAGAATTACACCTAGCTATACAATACATGAGAAGTGGTACTGAGCAGTCATCCATCCATACAGCATGGGAACAGATACTGAGAATTACATCTAGCTATACAATACATGAGAAGTGGTACTGGTCAACCATCCATACATACAGCATGGGAACATATACTGAGAATTACATCTAGCTATACAATACATTAGAAGTGGTACTGAGCAGCCATCCGTACACACAGCATGGGAACAGATACTGAGAATTACATCTAGCTATACAATACATGAGAAGTGGTACTGAGCAGCCATCCATACATACAGCATGGGAACAGATACTGAGAATTACACCTAGCTATACAATACATGAGAAGTGGTACTGAGCAGTCATCCATCCATACAGCATGGGAACAGATACTGAGAATTACATCTAGCTATACAATACATTAGAAGTGGTACTGAGCAGCCATCCGTACACACAGCATGGGAACAGATACTGAGAATTACATCTAGCTATACAATACATAAGAAGTGGTACTGAGCAGCCATCCATACATACAGCATGGGAACAGATACTGAGAATTACATCTAGCTATACAATACATTAGAAGTGGTACTGAGCAGCCATCCATACATACAGCATGGGAACAGATACTGAGAATTACATCTAGCTATACAATCCATGAGAAGTGGTACTGAGCAGCCATCCATACACACAGCATGGGAACAGATACTGAGAATTACATCTAGCTATACAATACATGAGAAGTGGTACTGAGCAACCATCTATACATACAACATGGGAACAGATACTGAGAATTACATCTAGCTGTATAATACATGAGAAGTGGTACTGAGCAGCCATCCATACACACAGCATGGGTACATATACTGAGAATTACATCTAGCTATACAATACATGAGAAGTAATACTGAGCAGCCATCCATACATACAGCATGGGAACAGATACTGAGAATTACATCTAGCTATACAATACATGAGAAGTGGTACTGAGCAGCCATCCATACATACAGCATGGGAACAGATACTGAGAATTACACCTAGCTATACAATACATGAGAAGTGGTACTGAGCAGTCATCCATCCATACAGCATGGGAACAGATACTGAGAATTACATCTAGCTATACAATACATGAGAAGTGGTACTGAGCAGCCATCCATACATACAGCATGGGAACAGATACTGAGAATTACACCTAGCTATACAATACATGAGAAGTGGTACTGAGCAGTCATCCATCCATACAGCATGGGAACAGATACTGAGAATTACATCTAGCTATACAATACATGAGAAGTGGTACTGGTCAACCATCCATACATACAGCATGGGAACAGATACTGAGAATTACATCTAGCTATACAATACATGAGAAGTGGTACTGAGCAGCCATCCATACATACAGCATGGGAACAGATACTGAGAATTACATCTAGCTATACAATACATGAGAAGTGGTACTGAGCAACCATCTATACATACAACATGGGAACAGATACTGAGAATTACATCTAGCTGTATAATACATGAGAAGTGGTACTGAGCAGCCATCCATACACACAGCATGGGTACATATACTGAGAATTACATCTAGCTATACAATACATTAGAAGTGGTACTGAGCAGCCATCCATACACACAGCATGGGAACAGATACTGAGAATTACATCTAGCTATACAATACATGAGAAGTAATACTGAGCAGCCATCCATACATACAGCATGGGAACAGATACTGAGAATTACATCTAGCTATACAATACATGAGAAGTAATACTGAGCAGCCATCCATACATACAGCATGGGAACAGATACTGAGAATTACACCTAGCTATACAATACATGAGAAGTGGTACTGAGCAGCCATCCATACATGCAGCATGGGAACAGATACTGAGAATTACATCTAGCTATACAATACATGAGAAGTGGTACTGAGCAGTCATCCATACATACAGCATGGGAACAGATACTGAGAATTACATCTAGCTATACAATACATGAGAAGTGGTACTGAGCAGTCATCCATACACACAGCATGGGAACAGATACTGAGAATTACACCTAGCTATACAATACATGAGAAGTGCTACTGAGCAGCCATCCATACATACAGCATGGGAACAGATACTGAGAATTACATCTAGCTATACAATACATTAGAAGTGGTACTGAGCAGCCATCCATACACACAGCATGGGAACATATACTGAGAATTACATCTAGCTATACAATACATGAGAAGTGGTACTGAGCAACCATCTATACATACAACATGGGAACAGATACTGAGAATTACATCTAGCTGTATAATACATGAGAAGTGGTACTGAGCAGCCATCCATACACACAGCATGGGTACATATACTGAGAATTACATCTAGCTATACAATACATGAGAAGTGGTACTGAGCAGCCATCCATACATACAGCATGGGAACAGATACTGAGAATTACACCTAGCTATACAATACATGAGAAGTGGTACTGAGCAGTCATCCATCCATACAGCATGGGAACAGATACTGAGAATTACATCTAGCTATACAATACATGAGAAGTGGTACTGAGCAGCCATCCATACATACAGCATGGGAACAGATACTGAGAATTACACCTAGCTATACAATACATTAGAAGTGGTACTGAGCAGTCATCCATCCATACAGCATGGGAACAGATACTGAGAATTACATCTAGCTATACAATACATGAGAAGTGGTACTGAGCAGCCATCTGTACACACAGCATGGGAACAGATACTGAGAATTACATCTAGCTATACAGTACATAAGAAGTAATACTGAGCAGCCATCCATACATACAACATGGGAACAGATACTGAGAATTACATCTAGCTATACAATACATAAGAAGTGGTACTGAGCAGCCATCCATACATACAGCATGGGAACAGATACTGAGAATTACATCTAGCTATAAAATACATTAGAAGTGGTACTGAGCAGCCATCCATACATACAGCATGGGAACAGATACTGAGAATTACATCTAGCTATACAATACATGAGAAGTGGTACTGAGCAGCCATCCATACACACAGCATGGGAACAGATACTGAGAATTACATCTAGCTATACAATCCATGAGAAGTGGTACTGAGCAGCCATCCATACATACAGCATGGGAACAGATACTGAGAATTACATCTAGCTATACAATACATGAGAAGTGGTACTGAGCAACCATCTATACATACAACATGGGAACAGATACTGAGAATTACATCTAGCTATACAATACATGAGAAGTAATACTGAGCAGCCATCCATACATACAGCATGGGAACAGATACTGAGAATTACATCTAGCTATACAATCCATGAGAAGTGGTACTGAGCAGCCATCCATACATACAGCATGGGAACAGATACTGAGAATTACATCTAGCTATACAATACATGAGAAGTGGTACTGAGCAACCATCTATACATACAACATGGGAACAGATACTGAGAATTACATCTAGCTGTATAATACATGAGAAGTGGTACTGAGCAGCCATCCATACACACAGCATGGGTACATATACTGAGAATGACATCTAGCTATACAATACATGAGAAGTAATACTGAGCAGCCATCCATGCACACAGCATGGGAACAGATACTGAGAATTACATCTAGCTATACAATACATGAGAAGTGGTACTGAGCAGCCATCCATACATACAGCATGGGAACATATACTGAGAATTACATCTAGCTATACAATACATGAGAAGTGGTACTGAGCAGCCATCCATACATACAGCATGGGAACAGATACTGAGAATTACATCTAGCTATACAATACATTAGAAGTGGTACTGAGCAGCCATCCATACATACAGCATGGGAACAGATACTGAGAATTACATCTAGCTATACAATCCATGAGAAGTGGTACTGAGCAGCCATCCATACATACAGCATGGGAACAGATACTGAGAATTACATCTAGCTATACAATACATGAGAAGTGGTACTGAGCAACCATCTATACATACAACATGGGAACAGATACTGAGAATTACATCTAGCTGTATAATACATGAGAAGTGGTACTGAGCAGCCATCCATACACACAGCATGGGTACATATACTGAGAATTACATCTAGCTATACAATACATGAGAAGTGGTACTGAGCAGCCATCCATACACACAGCATTGGAACAGATA
This sequence comes from Taudactylus pleione, assembly GCA_031769625.1. Lineage (NCBI taxonomy): Eukaryota > Metazoa > Chordata > Amphibia > Anura > Myobatrachidae > Taudactylus > Taudactylus pleione. The sequence goes on from JAUIMM010000874.1 coordinate 2,284,850, forward strand.
CTGAGAATTACATCTGGCTATATAATAAATGCAGCTGTCCCATTACGTACAGTTTCAGAACAGATACTGAGAATTACACCTAGCTATACAATACATGAGAAGTGGTACTGAGCAGCCATCCATACATACAGCATGGGAACATATACTGAGAATTACACCTAGCTATACAATACATGAGAAGTGGTACTGAGCAGCCATCCATACATACAGCATGGGAACAGATACTGAGAATTACATCTAGCTATACAGTACATAAGAAGTGGTACTGAGCAACCATCCATACATACAGCATGGGAACAGATACTGAGAATTACATCTAGCTATACAATACATGAGAAGTGGTACTGAGCAGTCATCCATACATACAGCATGGGAACAGATACTGAGAATTACATCTAGCTATACAATACATGAGAAGTGGTACTGAGCAGCCATCCATACATACAGCATTGGAACAGATACTGAGAATTACATCTAGCTATACAATACATGAGAAGTGGTACTGAGCAGCCATCCATACATACAGCATGGGAACAGATACTGAGAATTACATCTAGCTATACAATACATGAGAAGTGGTACTGAGCAGCCATCCATACATACAGCATGGGAACAGATACTGAGAATTACATCTAGCTATACAATACATGAGAAGTGGTACTGAGCAGCCATCCATACACACAACATGGGAACAGATACTGAGAATTACATCTAGCTATACAGTACATGAGAAGTGGTACTGAGCAGCCATCCATACATACAACATGGGAACAGATACTGAGAATTAAATCTAGCTATACAATACATAAGAAGTAATACTGAGCAGCCATCTATACATACAGCATGGGAACAGATACTGAGAATTACACCTAGCTATACAATCCATGAGAAGTGGTACTGAGCAGCCATCCATACATACAGCATGGGAACAGATACTGAGAATTACATCTCGCTATACAATACATGAGAAGTAATACTGAGCAGCCATCCTTACATACAGCATGGGAACAGATACTGAGAATTACACCTAGCTATACAATACATGAGAAGTGGTACTGAGCAGCCATCCATACACACAGCATGGGTACATATACTGAGAATTACATCTAGCTATACAATACATGAGAAGTGGTACTGAGCAGCCATCCATACATACAGCATGGGAACAGATACTGAGAATTACATCTAGCTATACAATACATGAGAAGTGGTACTGAGCAGCCATCCATACATACAGCATGGGAACAGATACTGAGAATTACATCTAGCTATACAATACATGAGAAGTAATACTGAGCAGCCATCCATACATACAGCATGGGAACAGATACTGAGAATTACACCTAGCTATACAATACATGAGAAGTGGTACTGAGCAGTCATCCATCCATACAGCATGGGAACAGATACTGAGAATTACATCTAGCTATACAATCCATGAGAAGTGGTACTGAGCAGCCATCCATACATACAGCATGGGAACAGATACTGAGAATTACATCTAGCTATACAATACATGAGAAGTGGTACTGAGCAACCATCTATACATACAGCATGGGAACAGATACTGAGAATTACATCTAGCTATACAATACATGAGAAGTGGTACTGAGCAGTCATCCATACATACAGCATGGGAACAGACACTGAGAATTACATCTAGCTATACAATACATTAGAAGTGGTACTGAGCAGCCATCCATACATACAGCATGGGAACAGATACTGAGAATTACATCTAGCTATACAATACATGAGAAGTGGTACTGAGTAGTCATCCATACACACAGCATGGGAACAGATACTGAGAATTACATCTAGCTATACAATACATGAGAAGTGGTACTGGGGAGTGGTTTATACATATTGCATAAGATACTGAGAATTACATCTAGCTATACAGTACTGAATGCTAATTGTCCATATATACAACACAAGACCAGATACTGAGAATTACATGTAATGAGAAGTGGTATTGAGCAGCTGTCCCATACATACAGCATAACAAGAGATACTGAGAATTACCTACAATATATTAGAAATGTGACTGAGCAGTCTTCCATGCATACAGCATAAGAAGAGATACTGAGAATTACCTACATGATATTAGAAGTGGGACTAAGCATTACCTACAATACAAAACATTAGAAGTGGCACTGAGCAGTCGCTTATGCATATGGAATAACAGATATTGAGAATTACCTACAAAACATTAGAAGTGGGATTGATCATGCATCCCATATCTGTTCTTATGCTGTATGCATGGACATTACACCCAGCATAAACCAGCTGAATGTTTCCGGGTAGTTCTCCATATATCAGTAGGAGTAGATTGTGGGTAGCTGGTCAGCATGCAGAAGCAGGGAAGTGGTACTGTGCAGTCAGTATGGAAGAACAGGACCATCAGCAAATAACTGTGTGACTATAGACCGGCCAGAGCTGATGTGCATTGTGCAATGTGTCACTGCCTGTGTTATATCTGTCACCTTTCCTTTTCTTTAGATTGAGAACATCGATGCCTGCCTGAGCTTCCTGGCAGCCAAGGGGATTAACATACAAGGCTTGTCATCCGAGGGTGAGTCCATATGGGGCTGGGAGACCCTCCACCTGCCTCCCCCTGTAGGGTCTGCTCTCACGGTCATTACCAGGCTGCATGTGGTCTGTACCCCTCAGCATATCAGTCCTCCTCTGCAGGCATGCTGGGCATTGTGGTTCAGTGTCTGCTAGAGAAACGCAGACTACCTACAACATGGGCGGTACAGAGGGGGGGTATTCTATATCCTAATCACATAGCAGGTGAAGATGCAGGATTTGCACGTGCATCATACCACCCGGACCTAATGTCCCCTGCCACTTATACACACAAGCATTGTACCCAGAGTACCCAAAGTAATTCATTAAGTTTGTATAATTACTTTGCTCGGGTACTTGGACCCGTATTACACTATGTTTGGATGTTAGTTTTTTACATTTTATGGTACAATTTTGTTTTTGTGATCTAATATACCAGCAAGTAAATCATTTCATCGGCAGAGAGAAGGTAAGGAAAGAAAACGCTTAACTGTATAATACAAAGTAAATATTTATTGAAGTATAGCTACATATGTACATATTGTACTTTGTGGGGCGCTGCAGAACCTTTGTGGCGCTGGGATAATCTGCGTTGTACTGCATATGAATGTGGTGCTATGCTATATGCAGTATACACGGCTAATGTCTCCAGTGTCTGTAACTGGTGTTTGTGCTATTTATTATCATTTCCATTCTTGTTTTTATTTAGCATCTTTCGGATATTGTCCCTCATTCAGAGGCACTCGTAAGCGGCACCTCGTTCGCTCCGAGCGATGTTAGCCAAACTGCGCATGCGTACGGATCGTTATACGCATGCGTGAACCAGTCAGAGCGGCCGAAATTCATGTGCTCGCAAAATAGCGACTGCCTGCTAATTTGAGTGACAGGAGGAGGCGTTTGTGGGTGGTAACAGGGGAAGGTGCTTGAAAACGGGGAGTGGAGATCCGATCGCAGGCGTGCTTAAAGGTCAAAACGGGCGTTTTATGGGTGTGCATAATTAAAACAGCAGCGTCATTGACCACGTCACTGGGTTATTGCTATAGAACTGCTCGCAAAATTGTGGTAGCAAAAACCAGCCACAAGAATAGCGAGCAGTTCATACGCTGTTCGATGTACTCGATTAATCTAATAAATAGCGGACATGACGTCGGATGCGAGCGGCCAGGGGGCGTAGTTTCCCAAAAAACGACCGCAAGTTTTGTTCGCTCGTTCAGACCTAGAGGCGTGAACAGACCGCAAAGAGTGAATGGTTCATTTGAATAGCCACCCCTATTTTCTGGACGAGCGAGCGCAAATAGCGACCGGCTCTGAATGAGGGCCATTGTCTCCTGACTTGGTTACACTGACGGTTAATTGTCCGTAGTGATGGCTTTTATAGCCTTATAGGAATCTAGGCCAAGGAGGCGCAGGCGCATTTAAATTCAATAGCAAATTATGAATTTGTAGAGGCGATTCGTCGTCTGATTATATTCCCTGTGTGATCGTTCATTGCGTTTGCGGGAGAAGTGAATATTCCTGCCGCCGTCACCTCATCAGAGCCGTGACATCGCATCTTATTAATAAACCAATCACGCTGCTGCGGAAGTCACATTTCGTACAGTAACTGATTAGAAATTGGGCATAGCCTGATGTCATGTCTGGGCGTGCACTGGGAGCAGAAGTGAGCCCGTGCTTTCTATTCATGTCACTTGTCTCCTAAAGCAAGCGTAATAGCGCAATCCAAGGGGATTAAAGTTGTCATATCGGGGATTGACAAGGTAAATAGCACAGATTATTGTCCCTCCCGGGGCAGTTGAACTGTTAGTTGTCTGGATTGAAGAGTGAGGTCTTACGTTCCTCTCGGAGCAGAATGGCCTCATTGTCTCCGCGGAATTCCAGGCTCCAGAAATAGGTGCTGGATTTGGTGTCACACTATTTCTGTGACACAAGTGTGAGGCTGGAAATACAGCGATAACTTGTTACACCAGTTGTATGCTCAAAAATAAAGTGTCAGCGCGGAATCCATGCACAAAATATCTTTATCCATGCGCGTATGGAATAGCAGGACCGCGAACCTACGCCGGCATGTGAAACCGGGTTCAATTCTGGGCAGAGTGACTGGTACCAGGAGATGTAACACCCGACTGCGACTGCGCCTCATTATCTGGTGATTTTATTTTATTCTATTAGTGAATATTTAGTCTTGTGAAATCCTCAAATCTCCCTGTATGAGATGTATCGCTCCTGTCTGTCCTTTCATTCTTATCTTGTATACATCTAGGCTTCCTCGCTGTCTCCTGTTTTGTATTTATTTGGATTCACCGTGATAATTTGTAGCATGCGCCATTGCGATGCTTTGTGTTGTCGCTGCGAGCCGCTCGGTCTGCCGAGGTCTAAGCACCTGACAAGAGTTTATTTGAACTAAACATAACCTAAGATGATATTTTGATATTGTAGAGAGAGGGAATTACATTGCGTAACCTGTCACTGAAGGACGTAACAGCTGTGTTTGCGCAGAACGTTTTTAATAAGTGACTCACCGGGCAGCGCTATTTTCATATCCGCCCCATATACAGCAGTTACCAGCTGTAGATTATGGAACTGGACACATTTCCGATGTGAAAAAAAAAAAAAAGGTCACATTTGATACCTGTCTGACAATAAATGATGTATACCATGATCCAATCCATAGGTTTGGGGACTGAACAGAATTAAGACTCATACATTATAGCCCCAAGGCGTGATACTGGCGTGGGACCCACCTTACTCAGGGCTATGGTTATAATAAGACTCACCTACTGTACTTTTCTCCAGGGCCCCTCTCGGTCTCTCTGTACAGGCTGCATTATAGCCCCAAGGCGTGATACTGGCGTGGGACCCACCTTCCTCAGGGCTATGGTTATAATAAGACTCACCTACTGCACTTTTCTCCAGGGCCCCTCTCGGTCTCTCTGTACAGGCTGCATTATAGTCCCAAGGCGTGATACTGGCGTGGGACCCACCTTCCTCAGGGCTATGGTTATAATAAGACTCACCTACTGCACTTTTCTCCAGGGCCCCTCTCGGTCTCTCTGTACAGGCTGCATTATAGTCCCTAGGCGTGATACTGGCGTGGGACCCACCTTCCTCAGGGCTATGGTTATAATAAGACTCACCTACTGTACTTTTCTCCAGGGCCCCTCTCGGTCTCTCTGTACAGGCTGCGTTATAGCCCCAAGGCGTGATACTGGCGTGGGACCCACCTTCCTCAGGGCTATGGTTATAATGAGACTCACCTACTGTACTTTTCTCCAGGGCCCCTCTCGGTCTCTCTGTACAGGCTGCGTTATAGCCCCATGGCGTGATACTGGCGTGGGACCCACCTTCCTCAGGGCTATGGTTATAATAAGACTCAATGGGCCGTATTCAATTAGTTTAGCATCTGCGAAAAAGTTACACCTGCCCGACTTTTCGCTTACATTGCATGTTTTGGACATGTTTGAGCGCGTACCCACTTTCCACCATATTCAATTCCTAAACAGGTGAAAACGGCAAGCGGCGAATGTAGAACAGGCGGAAAGTACTGTCAAACTTGGGGATTTCAGACTGGACCCCCCAAAAAGATGCACTAACATTGGGGATGAATGTAGAAGTGTTCCAATAGCCCTAATAAAAGTAATTGGGGTACTGAAGTTGTTTACAATCCTTGTTATTGCAAAAGTGGTGAAGAATGGCATTGAGCAGTATTTTTTGGTTAAAATAAGTACTCCCATTAAATTTGGGGTGCATGACAATGGGTGCTAGCATATTTTAATGTCTCTAAAGTGAAGTTTTAGAAACGTGAAATTCCTCCGTCATACAAGCACCTGCAATCCCAAAAACACTTACCCCCTTCTTAGAGCACCCCCAAAACAGCTTATTTCACTAGTTTTTGAAGTTGTCCCTCCGCTTTTGTCACTTTCGCCCCAAATTTTAAAGGCGTTTTTTGGGGTGTTCCTGGATTTTTTTTTGATTTTTTTTTGGGGGGTGAATTGTCCATTGGGGGGGGGGGGTGCATCAAGGGTTTTAAATGGTTTCCCAACATCTGCACCCCCAAAATATAGATTTAACACTTTTTTTTTTTCCCTGCTATTCTGTGGAGAAAAGTATCGCCTATTTCAGTGCCGTGACTTTTCGCATAGGGGAAAACGGAATGGAATAGAATATGGAGAAACAAAACAGCCAAAATATTCGCAAGAAAACACGCCAGAACGGTTTTTCGCTCCGAATTGAATTTGTTCATAAAATAATATATCTCTTTTTTTTTATAGCTATATCTAAAACCTTTAAGAGGGTTGGAAACCTCCCTTCCTAGTCACGTCACTGAGTTCTGTAAATACATTTGACATCATATTGCTTTTCATAGGTTACTCTAATTATACTGACTAGTCCTAGGCACTACAGTTGTGATAAGATAATGTTAGTAATACTGTATCCCAGATACAGTGGAGATAGGGTGCCTGTTACCCTCTGCCCCCAGATTTACCATGAAACTGATCCCTTATAACTGGCCTCATAAAGTGATCAGGCCTTCACCGTGTACAAGGGACAGGAGCTGCGTAATGGTTCTTAGTATACAGGCAGAGCCGGTCCCTGATGTACACAAGGTGCCATACTATATGTGTGAAGAGGGAGCCTATGTTCTGCATTTTCACTAGAGATTTGGTTTCTCTCTGCTTCATAAATAGAGAGATTAGTTCACCGTCATATTAGCGTTTTTTTATCAGCGCGATAAGCGTTTCGATTTTTTATTTTTTTAAGTGAAGCTGTAATGTAGCCGCGATATACGTTATTATCACGTATCATTGGGCGGACGCTACAGTCACATCTTATTTTATCAGTGATTTCGGAAGAGCGGTTTTTCCTGTTCGGCGCAGTCAGCTGGTTCTACAGCAGCGATGCCCAAATCATGCGCTGAACAAGTGTCTGACGGGCTGAAATTCAGAGTTAGGGGCGTATTTTCTAAGCAGCGTTTTTTTTTTTTTAAAAACCCTCAATTTGTGCTGATTTTGCCTCCCAGATTTAAAAGGGCAATAATATTTACTGCATAAGGAGGCTGATTTTCCATTTACTATTATTGCTTTTTTAAATATGTCAGGCAAACATCGAGGGTTTAGAAAATCCATTGCCTAGTAAATAAGCCCCTTAGGCTGATAAATATTAATGATAGTTACATTGCAGATAATATTACATTACACATGAAGCAAACCTTTGCTAGTGTGCTGATGTGTGTTTATTACAATAGTATAATGTTGTTACAAGTGATGAGAGTATTAGTGTATCCGCGATTGTGTCGCACAGCAGAGAGGCTGGGAATCGCTGTCCTATGGGCTGTATGTCATTATGGATATGCCTTGTACATACAATGGACGCGCTCTCTGTGTGCGAGACTGACTAAACAAACACAACATGAGTGTGGCGGGGCCGCTAGGACGCGGTGACAGCCATGTTTATGTACAGGGGATAAATCATGTTGTTGTCACCTGTTCATGTACACAAGGACCCTCTCACACAGCGGACGGGGAACAATCAGGATTTGGAAGTCTCAGTGTCGCCTCAGAGACTGATGATTCTCTTTTAACACTTGAAATGTATACACTGGTAATTAGAGTCGGCACCTGTTCCCAGCCTCCGCCTGGACTTGTAATTACTGCTGTAAATTCACTGAGTGCCATGTTGGATTCTCTGTGCCAGAGCGGCCTGTGAGCAGCCCCCACAGTGGTTCCCAGTCACTCCCTGTCACGTCACTCCCTGTCACGTCACTCCCTGTCACGCCACTCCCTGTCACGCCACTCCCTCTCACGCCACTCCCTCTCACGCCACTCCTTCTCACGTCACTCCCTCTCACGTCACTCCCTCTCACGTCACTCCCTCTCACGTCACTCCCTATCACGTCACACCTTTGCTCTGTCCCCTGCTGAAATGGTTTATGATGCTGGCTGCATGGTCTTGTCTGGAAATGTGAGTCCGAGCGTGAAAGCACATTTACAACGGACCTAATAGTGAAATACGCTATTAAAGTACCAGCCACTCGGCTCCTAAACACCATGTCACAGTTGACAGGAGCTGGTTGGCTGGTACTTTATCTCTGTTCTCTTTATCTCCACCCAAGGCTTAGTAAGCTTTGAACGATAACGACATCGTTCATTATATTGTGCAGTGGACATTGAGCCCACACTGAACGATAGACTATATCGTATAGTTGGACAGCAGGTTCAGGCGTTGATCGATGCCGACAATGACCAGCGGGAGTGCGCATCGCATATTCACTGCACGATTAATGAACAATGACGATGACTTTATCGTTCAAACATTTATTTATATGGTATAGTGGATATGCGCCTTTACCGCACTAGGAGACGCAGCGCCCTCTGCTGTTAGCATGGTGGGGCTGCAGTCAGACAAGCAGACCTCCTGGGTAATCCCCTTTATATTAGTAAGTAGGGTACTGTTATTGTCATGTAAAGGAAAATGTGGGTTTAATATCAGCCAGTTAGTATAGGGCCGGGGTGGATCTTGGCCTATTTAAAAAGTGCCGGTCCCTGGGGGTGGGGAGATTGATGCCGGATCAGCCGGCCGATCCGATAGGCCATTAGATTACTGCTTTTTGGTTTATGTGACAGGTGTCTGCCGTCCTGACAAATAAAGCAGATTGCTAAACCAAAGTTACAGTGTGAACCCGTCCTGGGGTGTCAGCGTCACAGTAGATAAATGAGGGCGGATTCCCTGTTAGTGAGGAAATTCACTTACACATATTGGTCATTGAGAGTTGGACAGACTCCAAGAAATATGGCAGGGACCGCTGAGCAACCTATCGCCACTTCCTAATCTCATATTCAGGGTTTCTCCCGTGCCGCTTCTTAGCTCTGGAATTGCCCTCTCCTTAGACTGTCACCCAGCCTTCCGCGGTACCTAACTTATTGTACCTATGTAAATTGCTGCTTGTTCTGTTCCCCTTACTTGGAGAGCCCTCGTTGCCCCTCATAGATAAACGATAATAATAGCTGTATGGTACCTGGAGTCGGTGAAGCTTAATCTGTAATGCAGCAGAAATCACCGCTTTCTACAATATATTGAATTATAAATGTATTTTTAGTTGCGTGTGACAAGGGTTAGTGTGCGTGCTATTAGCATGCATTGTATTTCATGTCCATGTCTTCCTGGTGGTGAAGAGGACGGGAAACAAATAGGAAGAGATACTAAGTATTACATCTTACAGGTGAACTGGGGCGCTGTACTCTGCACATACATACGTACATACATAACACATACAAAGACTATTACATGTAACAACAAGAGCAGAAGTTGTACATAGGAGAATCACGCGTGTGACATACTCGTAAGTGGTACTGTGCACATACATACATAACACATACAAAGACTATTATATGTAATAATAACAAGAAGAGAAGTTGTACATAGGAGAAACGTGTGTGACGTAAGTGGTACTGTGCAGATCGGACATTGTAGCTACAAAAAGGAAATATGTAATGTGACCGTTATGTCAGATATACTCCTATGACACACGTGGTAATATGTAATGTGACCGTTATGTCAGATATACTCCTATGACACACGTGGTAATATGTAATGTGACTGTGATGTCAGATATACTCCTATGACACACGTGGTAATATGTAATGTGACCGTGATGTCAGATATACTCCTATGACACACGTGGTAATATGTAATGTGACCGTTATGTCAGATATACTCCTATGACACACGTGGTAATATTTAATGTGACCGTTATGTCAGATATACTCCTATGACACACGTGGTAATATGTAATGTGACCGTTATGTCAGATATACTCCTATGACACACGTGGTAATATGTAATGTGACCGTTATGTCAGATATACTCCTATGACACACGTGGTAATATGTAATGTGACCGTGATGTCAGATATACTCCTATGACACACGTGGTAATATGTAATGTGACCGTTATGTCAGATATGCTCCTATGACACACGTGGTAATATGTAATGTGACCATTATGTCAGATATGCTCCTATGACACACGTGGTAATATGTAATGTGACCGTTATGTTAGATATGCTCCTATGACACACGTGGTAATATGTAATGTGACCGTTATGTCAGATATACTCCTATGACACACGTGGTAATATGTAATGTGACCGTTATGTCAGATATACTCCTATGACACACGTGGTAATATGTAATGTGACCGTTATATCAGATATACTCCTATGACACACGTGGTAATATGTAATGTGACCACTATGTCAGATATACTCCTATGACACACACACTAGTAATGTTGCACTGTAGTGAGCGTGGCACTAGTAATGTTGCACTGTAGTGAGCGTGGCACTAGTAATGTTGCACTGTAGTGAGCGTGGCACTAGTAATGTTGCACTGTAGTGAGCGTGGCACTAGTAATGTTGCACTGTTGTGTGACTCTCTCCCTGTTTTGCTTTGCAGAGATCAGGAATGGGAATTTAAAGGCCATCCTTGGCCTTTTCTTCAGCCTATCACGTTTCAAGCAGCAGCAACAACAATCGCAAAAACAGCCGCAGAATCATCACCAGCCTGCTCCAGCCAACCACCATTCAGGAACGCCAAGCCAGTGCCAGCAGCTATATCACCCTACCACCACCCTCCATGCCCAGTCCTATGCCCCCACTCCAGTCCAGTGCCAACAATCACAGCAACCTCCCCAGTCACAGACTAAAGCACAACCAGAGATGCACTCCAGGTACGACTGCATGTTACCGTCACATCTTACACTATGTATAATGTATAGGCTCACTATCACCATCCAATCTTACACTCTGTATAATGTATAGGCTCACTATCACCATCCAGTCTTACACTATGTATAAGGTATAGGCTCACTATCACCATCCAGTCTTACACTATGTATAATGTATAGGCTCACTATCACCATCCAGTCTTACACTATGTATAATGTATAGGCTCACTATCACCATCCAGTCTTACACTATGTATAATGTATAGGCTCACTATCACCATCCAATCTTACACTATGTATAATGTATAGGCTCACTATCACCATCCAGTCTTACACTATGTATAAGGTATAGGCTCACTATCACCATCCAATCTTACACTATGTATAATGTATAGGCTCACTATCACCATCCAGTCTTACACTATGTATAATGTATAGGCTCACTATCACCATCCAGTCTTACACTATGTATAATGTATAGGCTCACTATCACCATCCAATCTTACACTATGTATAATGTATAGGCTCACTATCACCATCCAGTCTTACACTATGTATAATGTATAGGCTCACTATCACCATCCAGTCTTACACTATGTATAATGTATAGGTTCACTATCACCGTCCAGTCTTACACTATGTATAATGTATAAATATAAAATCCCTGACACTCCTCTGTAATTAGGTAACTGGTGAAATTAGGTTACTGAGATATAAAGGTACAAAATCCCTGCAGTACGGATCTTTCTGGATATAAATAATCTAACACTGTAATAGTTGTTATTTATTTCTCACATATTGGAGTAGATGGGGTTTCATACAAGCAGTTAGTATAAATCATGATATAAATAAATTACGCGTTTCGCAGGTCGCAACCCACTTAGACAGATCGGAAACTTCTAAATGTTATTTCAGAAGTACAAGTAGATGAACTGGAATGGTCTTGGCAGAAATTCACATACAATCTGCTTTTTGGTGCTGCAAAGTCCATCTGTGCTCTATTAATGTCACTTAACATACCGTAAGTCATATTATTACTTTAAGACCGTTACCCCGGGTGTTAGTGAATATAGGATCCTTTAGGATCAATTGCAGTCCCAAATAAACGTCCTTGTCTGCACACCAGAAAGCTGTCTCGTTATGTTGTTCAATCCTCAGGCAGTATTACTATGGCTTTACATTGCCTTTACATAGGGATCCCAGCTCCCACAGTACACGGAACGTCTGTCCGCCTACTCTTGCTATGAAACCCTCAGATTAGAGCTCTCCTTATCTACCAGAGGATTTCTCATAATATTCTTCAGGAGATCTTAGTAACATGTACAGTAAAGAGGACTAAGGGAAGTAGCAAATATAACAAACACAACGCGTTTCGTAGCCATCAGCAGCTTCATCAGATTCCTGTAATGACATTTCTGATGAATATGAAGAACCTGTTTCAGGATTTCAGATGTGAAACCCAAATTCCTGTCTCTGTGCAGGACGAGTTCATATGTCTGAGTCCTCGCTGATATCGCGCTGGAAACCCAACCTCCTGTCACCCATTGCCGGACACTAGCAAGAACAATATTATACATACGTCAAGTTACTGGTCCCGCTTGTTATATGATACATGTTTCAGTGGGAAGATATAAAAAATAATCATATCCTAAATAGTTTTTGGGTTAATATCCCATTGCCCTTTACTGGTGCTATACATTTACTTTGTTATTAGGCTACTTACTAGGGAAGTTGCTTCTTCCTGACCAGGTCTCTTAGGAAAATAAATTTCTATATATAATTACACACGATGGCCAGGAGGATTAGGTCATGCACCATAAATTAGATCCCTCTAACTTTCCATCCTGACAGGTTCTCATGACATTATGTATCATATGCTCCTTTGTAGCTGTGGAAAATGGGGCAATTAGCTAATTACCCCGAGGAAAAATAGCCGAAGTAACACAAAACCACTTCTTTTCAAGTTGTTCAAGGGAAAATCTTGTGCAAACATTAACGTATGGTAGATTACACAAACACGTCCTTATCTGCTACCAGAGGACAGAGGCCCCTGTGTGTGCGGCAGAGGCCATTCTTATTCCTTATATAACATGTTTACTACGAAGATATTTACTACTACTACTTCTGCTGCCGCACACACACATGAAGGTGCACAGAGTCCTGTAGTGTTACACAGATTTGAAGTGGACCCATCACACATACACACACACACAGATACCTACACACATACATATACACACACCTCCTACACACACCTAAACACATCACACACACATACATACACACATATCGTCATGCACACATATACCTACACACATGTCCTACACACATACATACATGCATACACACACCTCCTACACACACCTAAACACATCACACACACATACATACACAGTGTAGCCAGAAAGTTTTGGTGACATCTTGGAGGCCCCTGAAATCCAGCTCATTGTGGGATGATACGTTATCAGAGACCAGTTCCTCTTTAAATCCTTGAAATGATCCCATTCTCTGCATTTTATCCCATTGTGCAGTTCATCCTCCAGAGCCCCGGGTGAGGTCAGGTTCCTGCGCTTCTCCCTCGGACAGAGGAAATGCTCTCGGTCAGTGTGTGCTTCCCCCCCCCAAGAAATGGGCGAGTGGCGTGCACGGGGTGACCTGCTTGTGGTGGTCCTGTGTTATCCTAATGATCACTAACGGTGTGGACGAGTGGCGTGCAGGGGGTGACCTGCTTGTGGTGCTTCTGTGTTACCCTACTGATCACTAACGGTGTGGGCGAGTGGCGTGCAGGGGGGGAACTGCTTGTGGTGCTCCTGTGTTACCCTAATGATCACTAACGGTGTGGGCGAGCGGCGTGCAGGGGGGACCTGCTTGTGGTGCTCCTGTGTTACCCTACTGATCACTAACGGTGTGGGCGAGTGGCGTGCAGGGGAGGAACTGCTTGTGGTGCTCCTGTGTTACCCTAATGATCACTAACGGTGTGGGCGAGCGGCGTGCAGTGGGGACCTGCTTGTGGTGCTCCTGTGTTACCCTAGTGATCAGTGTGGGCGAGCGGCGTGCAGGGTGGGACCTGCTTGTGGTGCTCCTGTGTTACCCTAGTGATCGGTGTGGGCGAGCAGCGTGCAGGGTGCGACCTGCTTGTGGTGCTCCTGTGTTACCCTAGTGATCGGTGTGGGCGAGCAGCGTGCAGGGTGCGACCTGCTTGTGGTGCTCCTGTGTTACCCTAGTGATCGGTGTGGGCGAGCGGCGTGCAGGGTGGGACCTGCTTGTGGTGCTCCTGTGTTACCCTAGTGATCGGTGTGGGCGAGCGGCGTGCAGGGTGGGACCTGCTTGTGGTGCTCCTGTGTTACCCTAGTGATCGGTGTGGGCGAGCGGCGTGCAGGGTGGGACCTGCTTGTCGTGCTCCTGTGTTACCCTAGTGATCAGTGTGGGCGAGCGGTGTGCAGGGTGGGACCTGCTCGTAGTGCTCCTGTGTTACCCTAGTGATCGGTGTGGGCGAGCGGCGTGCAGGGGGGACCTGCTTGTGGTGCTCCTGTGTTACCCTAATGATCGGTGTGGGCGAGCGGCGTGCAGGGGGACCTGCTTGTGGTGCTCCTGTATTAACCTAATGATCGGTGTGGGCGAGCGGTGTGCAGGGGGGACCTGCTTGTGGTGCTCCTGTGTTACCCTAATGATCGGTGTGGGCGAGCGGCGTGCAGGGGGGACCTGCTTGTGGTGCTCCTGTGTTACCCTAGTGATCGGTGTGGGCGAGCGGCGTGCAGGGTGGGACCTGCTCGTAGTGCTCCTGTGTTACCCTAGTGATCGGTATGGGTGAGCGGTGTGCAGGGAGGACCTGCTTGTGGTGCTCCTATGTTATCCTAGTGATCGGTGTGGGCGAGCGGCGTGCACGGGGGACCTGCTTGTTGTGCTCCTGTGTTACCCTAATGATCATTGTGGGCGAGCGGCGTGCAAGGGGGACCTGCTTGTGGTATCCTGTGTTACTCTAATGATCGGTGTGGGCAACCGGCATGCGGGGGGGGACCTGCTCGTGGTGCTCCTGTGTTACCCTAGTGATCGGTGTGGGCGAGCGGCGTGCAGGGGGGACCTGCTTGTGGTGCTCCTGTGTTACCCTAATGATCATTGTGGGCGAGTGGCGTGCAGGGGGGACCTGCTTGTGGTGCTCCTGTGTTACCCTAGCGATCGGTGTGGGCAAGCGGCGTGCAGGGGGGACCTTCTTGTGGTGCTCCTGTGTTACCCTGGCGAGCGGCGTGCAGGGTGGGACCTGCTTGTGGTGCTCCTGTGTTATCCTAATGATGATTGTGGGCGAGTGGCGTGCAGGGGGGGACCTGCTTGTGGTGCTCCTGTGTTACCCTAGTGATCGGTGTGGGCGAGCGGCGTGCAGGGGGGACCTGCTTGTGATGCTCCTGTGTTACCCTAGCGAGCGGCGTGCAGGGGGGGAGCTGCTCGTAGTGCTCCTGTGTTACCCTAGTGATCAGTGTGGGCGAGCGGCGTGGAGGGTGGGACCTGCTTGTGGTACTCCTGTGTTACCCTAATGATCGGTGTGGGCGGGCGGCGTGCAGGGGGGACCTGCTTGTGGTGCTCCTATGTTACCCTAGTGATCGGTGTGGGCGAGCGGCGTGCAGGGGGGACCTGCTTGTGGTGCTCCTATGTTACCCTAGTGATCGGTGTGGGCGAGCGGCGTGCAGGGGGGACCTGCTTGTGGTGCTCCTGTGTTACCCTAATGATCAGTGTGGGCGAGCGGCGTGCAGGGTGGGACCTGCTTGTGGTGCTCCTGTGTTACCCCTAATGATCGGTGTGGGCGAGCGGCGTGCAGGGGGGACCTGCTTGTGGTGCTCCTGTGTTACCCCTAATGATCGGTCTAGGCGAGCGGCGTGCAGGGGGGACCTGCTTGTGGTGCTCCTGTTACACTAGTGATTGGTGTGGGCGAGCGGCATGCAGAGGTGACCTGCTTGTGGTGCTCCTGTGTTACCCCTAATGATCGGTCTAGGCGAGCGGCGTGCAGGGTGGGACCTGCTTGTGGTGCTCCTGTGTTACCCTAGTGATCGATGTGGGCGATCGGCGTGCAGGGGGGACCTGCTTGTGGTGCTCCTGTGTTACCCTAGTGATCAGTGTGGGCGAGCGGTGTGCAGGGGGGACCTGCTTGTGGTGCTCCTGTGTTACCCTGGCGAGCGGCGTGCAGGGTGGGACCTGCTTGTGGTGCTCCTGTGTTACCCTAGTGATCGGTGTGGGCGAGCGGCGTGCAGGGGGGACCTGCTTGTGATGCTCCTGTGTTACCCTTTCAGCCAGCATTGAGGCTGTATGAACTGTAATGTGTATATCTATATCTGCTTATAGAACAGCTGCCCATCCCCTATGTACCTGGGGGCACTAAAACAGTCTGTGGTGTCATCCACGTGTGTCCAGCCCGCAGCTTTGCTACACCCGCGGCCATCGCGGCCATCAAAATGCACGCTCGTATAGCCTGTGGGTGGTGACCCACAGCTATACGAGCGTCCAGGAGGACGCTCCATGAAAATGGAGCCCGGCCCTCATTCAGAGCGTGCGCTCTGCTCAGAGCGTACGGCTCTGAATGAGGGCCTTGTTGCATTATTTCTCATTTACTCACCGAAGCATTTTTGGAGCATTCAGCTGTTTATAAAACACATAACAGCGTTATACATATAATATATCATTGCTATTATAGACCATGTTATTACTTTTTTTTTTTTTGTGCAGAATCTCTTTTTATTGTGAATGGAAATAGGAACAAATACAGTCATAAATAAATGATAATAATAATAAAATACACTGATAAACAACATCGTGTAGAGGATTCCCAAAGGGGAAAGAAGACAAGTATCCGGTGATCATCCATAACATAACTAGTGCTGGCGAGGTTATCGCCGCTAGCGACCCTTTTAATACACAGGTCGGTAGTAGATGAAAAATGTTAGTAATCTTGACAACATTGGCCAAAAATATTGGAGCATATATCTTGATTATTGCTAATTGTGGGTGGGTTCAAGGTGAAAGGTCGACACGATTTAAGTCGACATGGGAATGGTCTTCATGTTTTTTTCTTTTTGTTAGTTAAGGTTAGGTACTAGGAGGGACGGTTATGGCTAGGCACTTACCTCGACTATTAGGGTTAGGCACAAGAAGGGACTATTAGGGTTAGGCACAAGAAGGGACTATTAGGGTTAGGCACAAGAAGGGACTATTAGGGTTAGGCACAAGAAGGGACTATTAGGGTTAGGCACAAGAAGGGACTATTAGGGTTAGGCACAAGAAGGGACTATTAGGGTTAGGCACAAGAAGGGACTATTAGGGTTAGGCACCAAGGTAGAGGGTTAGAAAAAAAAATGTCGACCATTTTTGTGTTGACCATACCCATGTAGACCTTTTGTATCTGTCAACCTACATCCATGTCGACCTTGTGTGTGTCAAGCTTTTGTCCCTGTTGGCCTATTGACTGTTGACCATTTAGTGTTGACCTATAGACTTGTCGACCTTGATCTAATGAAGCACAGCCATTGCGGGCAGACCTGGCCAGGTATGAGAGTGGTGATACCCGGGAGGTCAGAGGGGGGTAATACTAGAAGGTGCTGCCAGTGTCATTACAGGACCTTGTACGTGAGACTAGTAAGAGATGAAGGGGGTCTGATGAGAGGTCCACCCTCCAGCCAAGGCTGCTCCGTACACGTCACAGAAGCAGATGTGTTCTCCTCTCACCTTCCCGTCACCTGCAATCACATAAAGGGAAAAGGGTTCAGGGTCTCCTTCCCTCGGGCCAACTCTAACAAAGACAAATCAGCGCTAAGTGTGAAGTGTCTCCGCATCAAGCGTCACCCGTGTCATGTAGCTGAGAACATACAGCCCTCGCTGGTAACACGCAGATTGATTTGTGTAAGGCATCAGCAGGATGACGTGTGGAAATGTGGCCCCGGGGGGTCTCTATAACCGATGTACAACGCAGCGTAAATATCCGGCCTGGCTGATCTCGGGCTACTGACAACCTGCTCACTAGCTGGTGCCATAGTAACGGTAATGACACAATAAGATTACACTCTGGGGTATATTTACTAAAGTGCGGGTTTTTAGAGGTGGAGATGTTGCCCGTAGCAACCAATCAGATTCTGTTTATCATTTATCTAGCACCTTCTAGAAGATAATAACTAGAATCTGGTTGCTATGGGCAACATCTCCACTTCTATAAACTCTCACTTTAGTAAATATACCCCTCTGTCTTATTCTTCCTTTGCACTCGGACATATTGGGGGGCGCATACATACAGATATCTTCGTTACAGGACTTTACCTTGTTCTTATGATGTTGCTGGTCTGTCAGCTCAGTGTAACGTTTCCGCTATTTGCGTTACATTCCCTATAATGAGCCCCATACATCGGCAATCAGGACCCATTCAGATTTTCCCCTCTGATTTCCCGATTCTCCAATCTGCGCCCAACAATTACAGATCGTTCTACGCAAGTAACGGGTCTGACAATGGTGAAAGGCGCCATCATTTTACTAGTAACAGTCGGCAAATCAGCTGATTGTCTCCATACACTGGCAATCTACAGCCCAGATTGGTCGGTGAAATTTAACATGTTGGACAACCTGATTTACCGATTCTTATCAATTTTTGGTCGGAATCGGCAATCGGTGAACCCCAAACATTGACGATATTTTTACACAGTCATCTGCAAAACGGGGGATTGACACAGTTGATTGCGGATGTATGGACCCCTAAACCCCTTCAGAGGCAGATTTATTATCTATTAATTATGCTATTAAATAACCTAATTCTCCAATCTCCTCTTCACTATAATTATTACAGAAAGAAACTTTGAATTAAATCTACATTATGTAAAACAAACTAGTAATAAAGCCACGGGTTATATCAAAAAAGCAGGTTGAGGCCGTGCGGTATACATGATAAAACGGGTGCACGGTCCTCTGACTTGGGGACCCAGAGAGTCCTGTTTGGAGATGTGATTTCTGCTGTGCTGTGAGATCTGGCTGACAGTGCCCTGGTCTGTAACTCCTGGTGCCCTGGTCTATAACTGCTGGTGCCCTGGTCTATAACTGCTGGTGCCCTGGTCTATAACTGCTGGTGCCCTGGTCTATAACTGCTGGTGCCCTGGTCTGTAACTGCTGGTGCCCTGGTCTGTAACTGCTGGTGCCCTGGTCTGTAACTGCTGGTGCCCTGGTCTGTAACTGCTGGTGCCCTGGTCTATAACTGCTGGTGCCCTGGTCTATAACTGCTGGTGCCCTGGTCTATAACTGCTGGTGCCCTGGTCTGTAACTACTGGTACCCTGGTCTGGTACTACTGGTACCCTGGTCTGTAACTGCTGGTGCCCTGGTCTGTAACTGCTGGTGCCCTGGTCTATAACTGCTGACGCCCTGGGCTATAACTGCTGGTGCCCTGGGCTATAACTGCTGGTGCCCTGGTCTATAACTGCTGGTGCCCTGGTCTATTGCTGCCCTGGTCTGTAACTGCTGACGCCCTGGGCTATAACTGCTGGTGCCCTGAGCTGTAACTGCTGGTGCCCTGGTCTATAGCTGCTGGTGCCCTGGTCTATAGCTGCTGGTGCCCTGGTCTATAGCTGCTGGTGCCCTGGTCTATAGCTGCTGACGCCCTGGGCTATAACTGCTGGTGCCCTGAGCTATAACTGCTGGTGCCCTGGGCTATAACTGCTGGTGCCCTGGTCTATTGCTGCCCTGGTCTGTAACTGCTGGTGCCCTGGCCATAACTGCTGGTGCCCTGGTCTGTAACTGCTGGTGCCCTGGTCTGTAACTGCTGGTGCCCTGGTCTGTAACTGCTGGTGCCCTGGTCTATAGCTGCTGGTGCCCTGGTCTATAACTGCTGGTGCCCTGGGCTATAACTGCTGGTGCCCTGAGCTATAACTGCTGGTGCCCTGGGCTATAACTGCTGGTGCCCTGGTCTATTGCTGCCCTGGTCTGTAACTGCTGACACCCTGGGCTATAACTGCTGGTGCCCTGAGCTGTAACTGCTGGTGCCCTGGGCTGTAACTGCTGGTGCCCTGGGCTGTAACTGCTGGTGCCCTGGTCTGTAACTGCTGGTGCCCTGGTCTATAACTGCTGGTGCCCTGGTCTGTAACTGCTGGTGCCTCTGTAACTGCTGGTGCCCTGGTCTGTAACTGCTGGTGCCCTGGTCTGTAACTGCTGGTGCCCTGGTCTGTAACTGCTGGTGCCCTGAGCTGTAACTGCTGGTGCCCTGGGCTATAACTGCTGGTGCCCTGAGCTATAACTGCTGGTGCCCTGGTCTGTAACTGCTGGTGCCATGGGCAGCAGCTGCAGAGGGATCCTCAACAATTGTAACTTCTATTCCTATCCATGGAAACCCAGGCCATGACATTTAATGGTGGCATCAAGGCCTCATGTATTTATTATTTATTTATTAACAGTTACTTACATAGCACCATATAGAGCATTTTCCATTGCGCTTTACAATTGGGAACACAACAGTAATAAGATGAGACTGGGTAATAACAGACGGCTTAGACTCTTCCTTCTTGTATACACACAATGCAGAGGGGGGGGTATATATAGATATATATATAGGCACTATATATCACAGATGGATTATTTTTCCCAAAGCACAAAACGAAACCCCGTGTTCGCATGTCCTGTTATCGCCCCGTGTTTGCTTGCTCCAAGAACCATTTAATGCCTGGTGTTAGCACAGTGACTCTGTAAGCCCCCAGTGGCAGGATGCAGCCCTTTCCTCTTTGATGATATTGTAGCACTGAAGAAATAATATTTTCCTTCTAGTAAGAATTTCCAGCTGAAGGCTTGAACCCAGTCTCCCACCGTGCGCGGACGTGTGACCCAGGCTGATGATTATTGGGCCCCATCCTCTGATCTTTTCTTATTCTTAATGTTTTCAGGCTCCCAGGTCCCAGCACGCGGACATCTGCTGCAGGCAGCGAGGCCAAATCGCGGGGCCCGGCCAGTGGGAACAGACGCAGTCAGAGCTTTAACAACTACGACAAGGCCAAGCCGGGGACTCCCTCCACGGCTGTGATTGAGAAAGGTACGTGGAGACAATAGCGCTTTCTATCCTGAGACGCTAGAGAGAGGGAGTACAGTGCTGGGAGAGGAGGAGTGCGGCGCTGGGAGAGGAGGAGTGCGGTGCTGGGAGAGGAGGAGTGCGGTGCTGGGAGAGGAGGAGTGCGGTGCTGGGAGAGGAGGAGTGCGGTGCTGTGATGGAAGGAGTGCGGTGCTGTGATGGAAGGAGTGCGGTGCTGTGATGGAAGGAGTGCGGTGCTGTGATGGAAGGAGTGCGGTGCTGTGATGGAAGGAGTGCGGTGCTGTGAGAGGAGGAGTGCGGTGCTGTGAGAGGAGGAGTCGAGTGCTGTGATGGAAGGAGTCGAGTGCTGTGATGGAAGGAGTCGAGTGCTGTGATGGAAGGAGTCGAGTGCTGTGATGGAAGGAGTCGAGTGCTGTGAGGGAAGGAGTCGAGTGCTGTGAGGGAAGGAGTCGAGTGCTGTGAGAGGAGGAGTCGAGTGCTGTGAGAGGAGGAGTCGAGTGCTGTGAGGGGAGGAGTCGAGTGCTGTGAGGGGAGGAGTCGAGTGCTGTGAGGGGAGGAGTCGAGTGCTGTGAGGGGAGGAGTCGAGTGCTGTGAGAGGAGGAGTCGAGTGCTGTGAGGGGAGGAGTCGAGTGCTGTGAGGGGAGGAGTCGAGTGCTGTGAGGGGAGGAGTCGAGTGCTGTGAGGGGAGGAGTCGAGTGCTGTGAGGGGAGGAGTCGAATGCTGTGAGGGGAGGAGTCGAGTGCTGTGAGGGGAGGAGTCGAGTGCTGTGAGGGGAGGAGTCGAGTCGAGTGCTGTGAGGGGAGGAGTCGAGTGCTGTGAGAGGAGGAGTACAGTGCTGTGAGGGAAGGAGTACAGTGCTGTGAGGGAAGGAGTACAGTGCTGTGAGGGAAGGAGTACAGTGCTGTGAGGGAAGGAGTACAGTGCTGTGAGGGAAGGAGTACGGTGCTGTGAGAGGAGGAGTGCGGTGCTGTGATGGAAGGAGTGCGGTGCTGTGAGAGGAGGAGTCGAGTGCTGTGATGGAAGGAGTCGAGTGCTGTGAGGGAAGGAGTACAGTGCTGTGAGGGAAGGAGTACAGTGCTGTGAGGGAAGGAGTACAGTGCTGTGAGGGAAGGAGTACAGTGCTGTGAGGGAAGGAGTACAGTGCTGTGAGAGGAGGAGTACAGTGCTGTGAGAGGAGGAGTACAGTGCTCTGACATAGGGACTACAAGTCTGCAAGATTCTCAGAGATGTTGAAAAATGTAAGTAGCAGCAAAAATATTCTAAATGAAACGAGAACAATGAAAGTCTGGTCACTGTGGGTGCTATGTGGTCACTGTGGGTGCTATGTGGTCACTGTGGGTGCTATGTGGTCACTGTGGGTGCTATGTGGTCACTGTGGGTGCTATGTGGTCACGCAGCGGTAGTAAATCTTTAGAAGTGGAGAGAGGGAAATCTATACTATCTATAGGTACTATAATCTGCAGGGGTGATGATATAATGTATAATTTATACCTTTCTTCTGATTGCTGTTATTACATTTAGATTGCAAGCTCATAAGAGCAGGACCCTCTACCCCTGTGCATTTCCTTCCCTCACTTATATCATCTCCTGCCCATTCCCAACCACAGCACCTGACCTTTGGCTAATGCCGCCCGCTGTTATATGGGTAATATGACTGTAGCTGCTGCAATGTCTATAAACTTGTCCGTGTTCTGTACTGTACGTTTATTATTGTTTTGGTCATACTGTTTCTGTAGTATATAAGGTGCCGCGGACCCCTTGTGGCGCCATATAAATACAGGATTATATGAAATAATAACTTGTCCCAGCAAATAATAACTAGTCCCAGCAAATTTGGGGTACATGAAAATGGGGGCAAGCATGGTTAAAAGTGGCAAAAATGAAGTTTTAAAAAATCGCACCTTCAGCGAGCGCCTACAATCTAAAACCCACCTCCCCCCCATACTTGCAGACCCCCCAAAAGCTTGTTTCGCTAGTTTTTAAGTTTGCGCCCTGACGCCCCCTATTCCAATCTCATTTTTTGGAGTGGTGGTCATTTTTTTTGTTTAGGATTTTTTTGACGCAGTTATGCTTTGGGGGGCTGTTCCAATGGTGCTGAGTGGTGTCCCCGACGTTTGCACCCCAAAATCGCAATTCTGCACTTTTTTTTCACCACCAATTCATAGGCGAATCTTTTTCGCCTATTACATTGCATTGCGTTTTTGCGTACGCGAAAACTATTTGGAATTCCGCCTGGCGAAATGACGTCACCCGCGATACTTTTACTCGGAAAACGGCTTTTCGCGTCTAATTAAATACGGCCCATAGTGCGATACGTCATTGCATCTGTCATGTCCCACTGTTACTGGAGTCTCTGGAGAACCGGGACGGCGGCAGAATAAATGTGAGACTCCGGTTGGTGCAGTGTGTAGAGTAATTATAAAATGTATATTTGTTGCGATGTATATGAACGATCTGTTACTTACACGGACATCTTATAGTCGTCACCATAGAGTTTAAGTGATTTTGGGGCTGGGAATAGTATCATTATAACCACTAGTACGCCCTGGCGACATAGCAGCAGGAACACTGCATGCCGCGCATTACCTTTGCGGGCTCCTATGTGCTATATCCCCGCTATGTACAAAGAGGGACAGAACGGAAGATCTTTCTCCTGCACCTGCAGCCCCCATAGACAAACCGTAGTTTACATCGTCTGAAATGGCGTAACTACCGGGGCTAAACTCCGAAAAGCATCGCTATTACAATCGCAGTTGCGATCAGTAGTGAATCAGGCCCAGAGTTGTGTGGACCAGCCCACCTGGGCTTCCTGATCATATGTGGGAATCTGCCAGCAGAGGGCGGTAGTGACCGAGAAATGATCCGTTGTTGCAGTGATGTCACAGGAGAGGACGTAGGAGCCTGATACCCATCAGTGGCTGCACCTGGGCCACCCTCTGACCTGCGAAGGAGCTGCGCATTTCTCTTATTCTCAGCAATAAGTGTCATTATTTATGTTGTACGCCTATCTGTAGTAACATACCACCAGCCACGTATCGTACACAAGTGTTACAGCTAGAACAGACAATGCTGACAGTAACGCAGGAAGGAGCTGGCGGGCGCCAGCGAAGGCTCAGGTGGCTATATGTGGCCCCAGGGCAACCTGTTGGCCATCACTGCTATATGCCAGAGGCAGGAATTGATCCTGTACGGTAGCGTCATGCAGCTTCATTTGTGCCAAAGGGCGCAGTTAGCGGCAGTCGATGGTGGCATTAGAAGCAGAAGTTTGCGCCAGCCAAGGGAGGATTTCAGCGGACTCTCAGAGATGGGCGCCAGTGCCGCCGTAGCTGTGAATGTGTTTGCAGCAGTTGTGCGATAATATGCAAATGTCGCAGCTCCCTGGATTTGTATTGAGACGCCCGCCAGCGGCAGAACAGTCGATTATCAGACTTCTGAGTAACGCTATAATGGCACAGAATGGGCGCAGGTAATAAGACGCTGGAGCTATTTTCACTGCGTACTGGATCGCAGTCTCAGACGCACCCTGAAAACACCCCCCCATTGCCACCCGCACACCGTCCCTGTCCATCAATCACTTTGCGGGTAAATCCTCTCTGCAAGCGACAACAATTAAACGTGACGCATGCGTAGTGCGACTCATACGCAGGCGCAGATTACCTATAATCACCGGCAAACTGTATAAACCACGGCGTTGCGTCAATCTCTGAATCAGGCTCTGGGTACTGGTCCCTGCAGAGTACGGTGTAGGCACAGCGCACTACAAAAATGAGCCTCCATTGCACACAGGGAGGTTGCTGAAATGAGTTAATGGGGAGGAGAGAGTCTGGCTTTAGGGGTGTTGGTTGGTGGTGGAGGTCGGGGGTCCTCCTATTCCCTGTGGGCCTCTTCAGATTTGTCCTTGCAGACTATGGGGGCAGCTTTCAGAAGACCGGACGGACCATCTAGATGAGCTGGCGCTTTGTGATGCGTATACAGTGCGCCTCGTAACTTCGCACAAAGGAGACAATAATAATACTGCCAGCCACCCAGTGACCAGTGAGATGGCAGAAGCATGATGGCTTTACATGGTATGGGTATATACAAGCCCATTCCTGCTGCGCTCTGGTAGGTGACGCCTGTGACCCCACTCCCCAGTCTAACCAGTTGGAGAATATTTCACAGCGGTTATTCTATACTGCCCGCCGGCTGATTACACTTTACTTCCAGACCCTTTAAATATTAACCAGCATTTTTGGAATGTCCCGGTATTTTGTCACTCACTGACAACCCCCATCTCAGGCGCTGTACCGCAGGAAGTGCACTGAGGGGGAGAAGAGAGAGATTTTCTGGGCTGTTCTGTAGAATTTTTTGCTTTAGCCGCAATTTTTTGAAAGTTCTGCTCCAACCTCATTACACAGCGGAATAAAATCGCTCGCAGCTCTAGTCAGAGGCGGATGTCAATTAACAAATACGGCATGAAATGTCTGTTCCGAAGAACAATGACGCAAAGGCGGGTCCCAGGGATTGTATAACCGGAACTCTGCACTCCAGCGAAACAGCCTTTTACCATGGAGAAATATTGATTTTTGAAACTCCTTTCGCAGGTAAAACTAATCAGAGTGTCACTACATATTACAAGACATCATGTTATTCTTGAAAAGCTGGAAATGTCAGAATCTGTAGCAACACAAATTGCGCATCTCATTCATGGAATTCCAGGGCACGTGGATGTGTTTCCAATTTGTAGAGTGGGTAATAGTGAAAACATTTTACTATTTACATAGTCATCATGAGAATATAGACTTTTTGTTCCCCGGGGCGTGTACACATGGACACTGGAAAATAGCCCCGTTAGAGGCTTAGACAAAACCTTTTATTCTCTTTTCACAGAGTGCTGGAAGCGTTTTTTCCGAAGTCTCTATTATTCAGGATAGTGCACTATTTACCTAATCAGCAATGTCATAGAGCGCTGCTATATTGTACTGAGCACTAACGTTCATTAAGCTGACGCAAAGCAATAGCCAGGAACTGTTTGTACAGGTCCATTCATTCATTCTTTTGGACGTTCATTGCTGGCGCATTTATGAGACTTTACAAAGTGTATTGAACATGTCATTTTAATAATCATTATGGTGAAAGGAAGCAAGAGTCGGGGAGTAAGTGACCTGTGGGACTCTGGGAGTAAGTGACCTGTGGGACTCTGGGAGTAAGTGACCTGTGGGACTCTGGGAGTAAGTGACCTGTGGGACTCTGGGAGTAAGTGACCTGTGGGACTCTGGGAGTAAGTGACCTGTGGGACTCTGGGAGTAAGTGACCTGTGGGACTCTGGGAGTAAGTGACCTGTGGGACTCTGGGAGTAAGTGACCTGTGGGACTCTGGGAGTAAGTGACCTGTGGGACTCTGGGAGTAAGTGACCTGTGGGACTCTGGGAGTAAGTGACCTGTGGGACTCTGGGAGAAAGTGACCTGTGGGACTCTGGGAGTAAGTGACCTGTGGGACTCTGGGAGTAAGTGACCTGTGGGACTCTGGGAGAAAGTGACCTGTGGGACTCTGGGAGAAAGTGACCTGTGGGACTCTGGGAGAAAGTGACCTGTGGGACTCTGGGAGAAAGTGATGAATAAGACTCAGGGAGACTCAGTGAGTAAGTGATAAGTAAGGCTCAGTGAGTAAGTGATCAATGGGTTGAATAGAAACCGCTCATTTTATAAAGCTTACAGGTTTTCAAAAATAGTCAAGGTCCTTATCATAACGTGAATATGAATATTAACAAGAATTCTTGAAATTCAGAATGAAATGTAGCACAGTCTGCAGACCCGACACCAGAATATGTAGGACCGCAGAGTCCCTATCTATGAACTGTGCATCCTTTATACCTGTGAAATATTGGATTTATCGTCACTCTCATGATACATGGCTTTTGTCACCAGTGAGGTCCAAATAACATGGCAGCGGTCACTGGGATGGCTATATAATGAGGCCCCCGGAGGCAGTGCTTTATATCAGATGAGAAGTCCTTGGTTACCTATAATATAACTTACACTGTGTGATGTAATATAGAGCAGCCAATGATTCCGCCTGGCCGGCACTGTAGATACAGACCTAGCTCGGAGAGTGTCTGATGGGTTATGAATAGTATTTCTTGCTTGGAAGCCGCTTGTGGCTGTGAATTCTTCTCCCCTACAAGGACGGACTTTGCAATGTTTGTTTATATGACCAGTCCTCTCACCCGTCTGTAATAACCAATAAAGTGCGGCTTCCACATATTTCCCCGTATTGTTTAATTTCCATGGGGAGGATATAAACAGGTATCTAGCTCTGCTCTGACTGTCTGACTGTCCCGTCACACAGGCTCAGATCCCCCTCATACGGGACCTCCGCCATTGTATATCGGTGCAGGGGGACACTGCGCACGTAGCTCTTCATGTGGGGAGGGGGCTGCTTTCTGTCTACTCTCTCTGACTGTCCCGTCACACAGGCTCAGATCCCCCTCATACGGGACCTCCGCCATTGTATATCGGTGCAGGGGGACACTGCGCACGTAGCTCTTCATGTGGGGAGGGGGCTGCTTTCTGTCTACTCTCTCTGACTGTCCCATCACACAGGCTCAGATCCCCCTCATACGGGACCTCCGTCATTGTATATCGGTGCAGGGGGACACTCCGCATGTAACTCTGCATGTGGGGAGGGGGCTGCTTTCTGTCTACTCTCTCTGACTGTCCCATCACACAGGCTCAGATCCCCCTCATACGGGACCTCCGCCATTGTATATCGGTGCAGAGGTACACTGCGCACGGAGCTCTTCATGTGGGGAGGGGGCTGCTGTCTGTCTGCTCTCTCTGACTGTCCCGTCACACAGGCTCAGACCCCCCTCATATGGGACCTCCGTCATTGTATATCGGTGCAGGGGGACACTCCGCATGTAACTCTGCATGTGGGGAGGGGGCTGCTTTCTGTCTGCTCTCTCTGACTGTCCCATCACACAGGCTCAGATCCCCCTCATACGGGACCTCCGCCATTGTATATCGGTGCAGGGGGACACTGCGCACGTAGCTCTTCATGTGGGGAGGGGGCTGCTTTCTGTCTGCTCTCTCTTACTGTCCCGTCACACAGGCTCAGATCCCCCTCATACGGGACCTCCGCCATTGTATATCGGTGCAGGGGTACACTGCGCACGTAGCTCTTCATGTGGGGAGGGGGCTGCTGTCTGCTCTCTCTGACTGTTCCGTCACACAGGCTCAGACCCCCCTCATATGGGACCTCCGCCATTGTATATCGGTGCAGGGGGACACTGCGCACGTAGCTCTTCATGTGGGGAGGGGGCTGCTGTCTGTCTGCTCTTACTGTCCCGTTCAGATCCCCCTCATACGAGACCTCCGTCATTGTATATCGGTGCAGGGGGACACTCCGCACGTAACTCTGCATGTGGGGAGGGGGCTGCTTTCTGTCTGCTCTCTCTGACTGTCCCATCACACAGGCTCAGATCCCCCTCATATGGGACCTCCGCCATTGTATATCGGTGCAGGGGGACACTGCGCACGTAGCTCTTCATGTGGGGAGGGGGCTGCTTTCTGTCTGCTCTCTCTTACTGTCCCTTCTCTTTTTCTGTATGCTGTATATAATTCTCAGTATCTGTTCTTGTCCTGCATACATCGGCATCACAGTATCCCTTCTCTTCTCTATTCTGGGTGTAATACTCAGTATCTGTTCTTATCCTTCCTATATGGACAAATGCACAGTATCACTTCTCTTTTTCTGTATGCTGGGTATAATTCTCAGTATCTGTTTTTATTCTGTACATATAGAGATAGCTGCACAGTATCACTTCTGTTACTCTGTATGCTGGGTATAATTCTCAGTATCTTTTTTTTATTCTGTACATATAGAGATAGCTGCACAGTATCACTTCTGTTACTCTGTATGCTGGGTATAATTCTCAGTATCTGTTTTTATTCTGTACATATAGAGATAGCTGCACAGTATGACTTCTGTTACTCTGTATGCTGGGTATAATTCTCAGTATCTTTTTTTTATTCTGTACATATAGAGATAGTTGCACAGTATCACTTCTGTTACTCTGTATACTGGGTATAATTCTCAGTATCTGTTTCTATTCTGTACATATAGAGATAGTTGCACAGTATCACTTCTGTTACTCTGTATACTGGGTATAATTCTCAGTATCTGCTTTTATTCTGTACATATAGAGATAGTTGCACAGTATAACTTCTGTTACTCTGTATACTGGGTATAATTCTCAGTATCTGCTTTTATTCTGTACATATAGAGATAGCTGCACAGTATCACTTCTGTTACTCTGTATACTGGGTATAATTCTCAGTATCTGTTTTTATTCTGTACATATAGAGATAGCTGCACAGTATCACTTCTGTTACTCTGTATACTGGGTATAATTCTCAGTATCTGCTTTTATTCTGTACATATAGAGATAGCTGCACAGTATCACTTCTGTTACTCTGTATACTGGGTATAATTCTCAGTATCTGCTTTTATTCTGTACATACAGAGATAGCTGCACAGTATCACTTCTGTTACTCTGTATACTGGGTATAATTCTCAGTATCTGTTTTTATTCTGTACATATAGAGATAGTTGCACAGTATCACTTCTGTTACTCTGTATACTGGGTATAATTCTCAGTATCTGTTTCTATTCTGTACATATAGAGATAGTTGCACAGTATCACTTCTGTTACTCTGTATACTGGGTATAATTCTCAGTATCTGTTTTTATTCTATACATATAGAGATAGCTGCACAGTATCACTTCTGTTACTCTGTATACTGGGTATAATTCTCAGTATCTGCTTTTATTCTGTACATATAGAGATAGTTGCACAGTATCACTTCTGTTACTCTGTATACTGGGTATAATTCTCAGTATCTGTTTTTATTCTGTACATATAGAGATAGCTGCACAGTATGACTTCTGTTACTCTGTATGCTGGGTATAATTCTCAGTATCTGCTTTTATTCTGTACATATAGAGATAGCTGCACAGTATCACTTCTGTTACTCTGTATACTGGGTATAATTCTCAGTATCTGCTTTTATTCTGTACATATAGAGATAGTTGCACAGTATCACTTCTGTTACTCTGTATACTGGGTATAATTCTCAGTATCTGTTTCTATTCTGTACATATAGAGATAGCTGCACAGTATCACTTCTGTTACTCTGTATACTGGGTATAATTCTCAGTATCTGCTTTTATTCTGTACATATAGAGATAGCTGCACAGTATCACTTCTGTTACTCTGTATACTGGGTATAATTCTCAGTATCTGCTTTTATTCTGTACATATAGAGATAGCTGCACAGTATCACTTCTGTTACTCTGTATACTGGGTATAATTCTCAGTATCTGTTTTTATTCTGTACATATAGAGATAGTTGCACAGTATCACTTCTGTTACTCTGTATACTGGGTATAATTCTCAGTATCTGTTTGTATTCTGTACATATAGAGATAGTTGCACAGTATCACTTCTGTTACTCTGTATACTGGGTATAATTCTCAGTATCTGCTTTTATTCTGTACATATAGAGATAGCTGCACAGTATCACTTCTGTTACTCTGTATACTGGGTATAATTCTCAGTATCTGTTTTTATTCTATACATATAGAGATAGCTGCACAGTATCACTTCTGTTACTCTGTATGCTGGGTATAATTCTCAGTATCTGTTTTTATTCTATACATATAGAGATAGCTGCACAGTATCACTTCTGTTACTCTGTATGCTGGGTATAATTCTCAGTATCTGTTTTTATTCTATACATATAGAGATAGCTGCACAGTATCACTTCTGTTACTCTGTATGCTGGGTATAATTCTCAGTATCTGTTTTTATTCTGTACATATAGAGATAGCTGCACAGTATCACTTCTGTTACTCTGTATGCTGGGTATAATTCTCAGTATCTGCTTTTATTCTGTACATATAGAGATAGCTGCACAGTATCACTTCTGTTACTCTGTATACTGGGTATAATTCTCAGTATCTGTTTTTATTCTATACATATAGAGATAGCTGCACAGTATCACTTCTGTTACTCTGTATGCTGGGTATAATTCTCAGTATCTGTTTTTATTCTATACATATAGAGATAGCTGCACAGTATCACTTCTGTTACTCTGTATGCTGGGTATAATTCTCAGTATCTGTTTTTATTCTGTACATATAGAGATAGCTGCACAGTATCACTTCTGTTACTCTGTATACTGGGTATAATTCTCAGTATCTGTTTTTATTCTATACATATAGAGATAGCTGCACAGTATCACTTCTGTTACTCTGTATACTGGGTATAATTCTCAGTATCTGTTTCTATTCTGTACATATAGAGATAGCTGCACAGTATTACTCCCCTTGTTCTGTGTGATCATTGGAAATATCCTGCAATAATCTTGTCCAGGGGTCTCGTTGGGGGCTGTAGTCTCGGCTGCTATGGATGAATGCCCCATTATTATGGCTATTCATACTGAGCACTGCATCACCTTCTCTTCTGTAACAGCAGGTTTATCTGGAAGTAAAACTAGTAGGTAATTGCCCAATTTGCAGCCTGCTTGTGTGCTTGCTGTTAGCCACGTTATTAGCATGTTATGGTGCATACACACGGTCAGATTTCTTATCAGATATGAACGATAACAATTGTAAAAATCGTTCATATCTTTGGCATGTAGGGTAGGCATCGACGAACAATGCGCGTTCCCGCATGTCATATAACGATCTCCGACATCGACTGTGTTTGCAGTCAGACTTGCACGATTTCATTAATTTTAATACTGTCAGAAATCGTTCAACGTTGATGAAATCGTTCAAATCATTGTAAAAATCATTCAATCGTAATCGTTCTGTGATGGGGTGGAGAGTCCTGTGGAGTGGAGGCAGTGCTGGTGTGGAGAGTCCTGTGGAGTGGGGGCAGTGCTGGTGTGGAGAGTCCTCTGGAGTGGGGGCAGTGCTGGTGTGGAGAGTCCTGTGGAGTGGGGGCAGAGTGCTGGGGTGGAGAGTCCTGTGGAGTGGGGGCAGAGTGCTGGGGTGGAGAGTCCTGTGGAGTGGGGGCAAGGTGCTGGGGTGGAGAGTCCTGTGGAGTGGGGGCAAGGTGCTGGGGTGGAGAGTCCTGTGGAGTGGGGGCAAGGTGCTGGGGTGGAGAGTCCTGTGGAGTGGGGGCAGAGTGCTGGGGTGGAGAGTCCTGTGGAGTGGGGGCAGTGCTGGTGTGGAGAGTCCTCTGGAGTGGGGGCAGAGTGCTGGGGTGGAGAGTCCTGTGGAGTGGGGGCAGTGCTGGTGTGGAGAGTCCTCTGGAGTGGGGGCAGAGTGCTGGGGTGGAGAGTCCTGTGGAGTGGGGGCAGAGTGCTGGGGTGGAGAGTCCTGTGGAGTGGGGGCAGAGTGTCCTGTGGAGTGGGGGCAGAGTGCTGGGGTGGAGAGTCCTGTGGAGTGGGGGCAGAGTGTCCAGTGGAGTGGGTGCAGAGTGCTGGAGTGGAGAGTCCTGTGGAGTCGGGGCAGATTGCTGGGGTGCAGAGTCCTGTGGAGTGGGGGCAGAGTGCTGGGGTGGAGAGTCCTGTGTAGAGTGCTGGAGTGGAGAGTTATGTGGAGTGGGGACAGAGTCCTGTAGTGTGCTGGGGTGGAGAGTCCTGTGGAGTGGGGGCAGAGTGCTGGGGTGGAGAGTCCTGTGGAATGGGGGCAGAGTGCTATGGTGGAGAGTCCTGTGGAGTGGGGGCAGAGTGCTGGGGTGGAGAGTCCTGTGGAGTGGGGGCAGAGTGCTGGGGTGGAGAGTCCTGTGCAGAGTGCTGGGGTGGAGAGTCCTGTAGAATAGGGGCACAGTGCTGGGGTGGAGAGTTCTGTGGAGTGGGGACAGAGTGCGGGAGTGCAGAGTCCTGTAGAGTGTGGACAGAGTGCTGGGGTGCAGAGTATTGTGGAGTGGGGGCAGAGTGCTGGGGTGGAGAGTCCTGTGCAGAGTGCTGGGGTGGAGAGTTGTGTGTAGTGGGTGCAGAGTCCTGTAGTGTGCTGGGGTGGAGAGTCCTGTGGAGTGGGGGCAGAGTGCTGGGGTGGAGAGTTATATGGAGTGGGGGCAGAGTGCTGGGGTGCAGAGTCCTGTGGAGTGGGGGCAGAGTGCTAGGGTGGAGAGTCCTGTGGAGTGGGGGCAAGGTGCTGGGGTGGAGAGAACTGTGGCGTGGGGGCAGAGTGCTGGGGTGGAGAGTCCTGTGGAGTGGGGGCAAAGTGCTGGGGTGCAGAGTCCTGTGGAGTGGGGGCAGAGTTCTGGGGTGGAGAGTCCTGTGGCATGGGGGCAGAGTGCTGGTGTGGAGAGTCATGTGGAGTGGGTGCAGAGTCCTGTAGTGTGCTGGGGTGGAGAGTCCTGTGGAGTGGGGGCAAGGTGCTGGGGTGGAGAGTCCTGTGGAGTGGGGGCAAGGTGCTGGGGTGGAGAGTCCTGTGGAGTGGGGGCAAGGTGCTGGGGTGGAGAGTCCTGTGGAGTGGGGGCAGAGTGCTGGGGTGTAGAGTCCTGTGGAGTGGGGGCGGTGCTGGTGTGGAGAGTCCTCTGGAGTGGGGGCAGAGTGCTGGGGTGGAGAGTCCTGTGGAGTGGGGGCAGTGCTGGTGTGGAGAGTCCTCTGGAGTGGGGGCAGAGTGCTGGGGTGGAGAGTCCTGTGGAGTGGGGGCAGAGTGCTGGGGTGGAGAGTCCTGTGGAGTGGGGGCAGAGTGTCCTGTGGAGTGGGGGCAGAGTGCTGGGGTGGAGAGTCCTGTGGAGTGGGGGCAGAGTGTCCAGTGGAGTGGGTGCAGAGTGCTGGAGTGGAGAGTCCTGTGGAGTCGGGGCAGATTGCTGGGGTGCAGAGTCCTGTGGAGTGGGGGCAGAGTGCTGGGGTGGAGAGTCCTGTGTAGAGTGCTGGAGTGGAGAGTTATGTGGAGTGGGGACAGAGTCCTGTAGTGTGCTGGGGTGGAGAGTCCTGTGGAGTGGGGGCAGAGTGCTGGGGTGGAGAGTCCTGTGGAATGGGGGCAGAGTGCTATGGTGGAGAGTCCAGTGGAGTGGGGGCAGAGTGCTGGGGTGGAGAGTCCTGTGGAGTGGGGGCAGAGTGCTGGGGTGGAGAGTCCTGTGCAGAGTGCTGGGGTGGAGAGTCCTGTAGAGTAGGGGCACAGTGCTGGGGTGGAGAGTTCTGTGGAGTGGGGACAGAGTGCGGGAGTGCAGAGTCCTGTAGAGTGGGGACAGAGTGCTGGGGTGCAGAGTATTGTGGAGTGGGGGCAGAGTGCTGGGGTGGAGAGTCCTGTGCAGAGTGCTGGGGTGGAGAGTTGTGTGGAGTGGGTGCAGAGTCCTGTAGTGTGCTGGGGTGGAGAGTCCTGTGGAGTGGGGGCAGAGTGCTGGGGTGGAGAGTTATATGGAGTGGGGGCAGAGTGCTGGGGTGCAGAGTCCTGTGGAGTGGGGGCAGAGTGCTGGGGTGGAGAGTCCTGTGGAGTGGGGGCAAGGTGCTGGGGTGGAGAGAACTGTGGCGTGGGGGCAGAGTGCTGGGGTGGAGAGTCCTGTGTAGTGGGGGCAGAGTGCTGGGGTGCAGAGTCCTGTGGAGTGGGGGCAGAGTTCTGGAGTGGAGAGTCCTGTGGCATGGGGGCAGAGTGCTGGTGTGGAGAGTCATGTGGAGTGGGTGCAGAGTCCTGTAGTGTGCTGGGGTGGAGAGTCCTGCGGAGTGGAGGCACTGTGCTGGGTTGGAAAGTCCTGTGGAGTGGGGGCAGGGTGCTGGGGTGGAGAGTCCTGTGGAGTGGGGACAGAGTGCTGGGGTGGAGAGTCCTGTGGATTGGGGGCAGAGTGCTGGGGTGCAGAGTCCCATGGAGTGGGGGCAGAGTGCTGGGGTGGAGAGTCCTGTGGAGTGGGGGCAGAGTTCTGGGGTGGAGTGCTGAGTAAGAGACTTCTGTGTAGAGGACGAGTGGTGGAGAGCATTCTAGCAGTGAGAGCAGCAGTACTGTACATCTAGCAGAGGGTGGAGAGCATTCTAGCAGTGAGAGCAGCAGTACTGTACATCTAGCAGAGGGTGGAGAGCATGCTGGCAGTGAGAGCAGCAGTACTGTACATCTAGCAGAGGGTGGAGAGCAGCAGCACTGTACATCTAGCAGAGGGTGGAGAGCATGCTGGCAGTGAGAGCAGCAGCACTGTACATCTAGCAGAGGGTGGAGAGCATGCTGGAAGTGCGAGCAGCAGCACTGTACATCTAGCAGAGGGTGGAGAGCATGGTGGCAGTGCGAGCAGGAGCAATGTACATCTAGCAGAGGGTGGAGAGCATGCTGGCAGTGCGAGCAGCAGCACTGTACATCAGAGGGTGGAGAGCATGCTGGCAGTGAGAGCAGCAGTACTGTACATCTAGCAGAGGGTGGAGAGCATGCTGGCAGTGAGAGCAGCAGCACTGTACATCTAGCAGAGGGTGGAGAGCATGCTAGCAGTGAGAGCAGCAGCACTGTACATCTAGCAAAGGGTGGAGAGCATGCTGGCAGTGAGAGCAGCAGTACTGTACATCTAGCAGAGGGTGGAGAGCATGCTGTCAGTGAGAGCAGCTGTACTGTACATCTAGCAGAGGGTGGAGAGCATGCTGGCAGTGAGAGCAGCAGTACTGTACATCTAGCAGAGGGTGGAGAGCATGCTGGCAGTGAGAGCAGCAGTACTGTACATCTAGCAGAGGGTGGAGAGCATGCTGGCAGTGAGAGCAGCAGTACTGAACATCTAGCAGAGGGTGGAGAGCATGCTGGCAGTGAGAGCAGCAGTACTGTACATCTAGCAGAGGGT
The DNA here is from genome assembly GCA_031769625.1 of Taudactylus pleione. Classification (NCBI taxonomy): domain Eukaryota; kingdom Metazoa; phylum Chordata; class Amphibia; order Anura; family Myobatrachidae; genus Taudactylus; species Taudactylus pleione. Next base: position 2,320,925 of record JAUIMM010000874.1, read on the forward strand.
GGAGAGCAGCTAGCAGTGAGAGCAGCAGTACTGTACATCTAGCAGAGGGTGGAGAGCAGCTAGCAGTGAGAGCAGCAGTACTGTACATCTAGCAGAGGGTGGAGAGCATGCTGGCAGTGAGTGCAGCAGTACTGTACATCTAGCAGAGGGTGGAGAGCAGCTAGCAGTGAGAGCAGCAGTACTGTACATCTAGCAGAGGGTGGAGAGCATGCTGGCAGTGAGAGCAGCAGTACTGTACATCTAGCAGAGGGTGGAGAGCATGCTGGCAGTGAGAGCAGCAGTACTGTACATCTAGCAGAGGGTGGAGAGCATGCTAGCAGTGAGAGCAGCAGTACTGTACATCTAGCAGAGGGTGGAGAGCAGCTAGCAGTGAGAGCAGCAGCACTGTACATCTAGCAGAGGGTGGAGAGCATGCTGGCAGTGAGAGCAGCAGTACTGTACATCTAGCAGAGGGTGGAGAGCAGCTAGCAGTGAGAGCAGCTGTACTGTACATCTAGCAGAGGGTGGAGAGCAGCTAGCAGTGAGAGGAGCAGCACTGTACATCTAGCAGAGGGTGGAGAGCAGCTGGCAGTGAGAGCAGCAGCACTGTACATCTAGCAGAGGGTGGAGAGCAGCTGGCAGTGAGAGCAGCAGTACTGTACACCTAGCAGAGGGTGGAGAGCATGCTAGCAGTGAGAGCAGCAGTACTGTACATCTAGCAGAGGGTGGAGAGCATGCTAGCAGTGAGAGCAGCAGTACTGTACATCTAGCAGAGGGTGGAGAGCATGCTGGCAGTGAGAGCAGCTGTACTGTACATCTAGCAGAGGGTGGAGAGCATGCTAGCAGTGAGAGCAGCTGTACTGTACATCTAGCAGAGGGTGGAGAGCATGCTGGCAGTGAGAGCAGCAGTACTGTATAGCTAGCAGAGGGTGGAGAGCATGCTGGCAGTGAGAGCAGCAGTACTGTACATCTAGCAGAGGGTGGAGAGCATGCTGGCAGTGAGAGCAGCAGTACTGTACATCTAGCAGAGGGTGGAGAGCAGCTGGCAGTGAGAGCAGCAGTACTGTACATCTAGCAGAGGGTGGAGAGCATGCTGGCAGTGAGAGCAGCAGTACTGTACAGCTAGCAGAGGGTGGAGAGCAGCTGTACTGTACATCTAGCAGAGGGTGGAGAGCATGCTGGCAGTGAGAGCAGCAGTACTGTACATCTAGCAGAGGGTGGAGAGCATGCTGGCAGTGAGAGCAGCAGTACTGAACATCAAGCAGAGGGTGGAGAGCATGCTAGCAGTGAGAGCAGCAGTACTGTACATCTAGCAGAGGGTGGAGAGCATGCTGGCAGTGAGAGCAGCAGTACTGTACATCTAGCAGAGGGTGGAGAGCATGCTGGCAGTGAGAGCAGCAGTACTGAACATCTAGCAGAGGGTGGAGAGCATGCTGGCAGTGAGAGCAGCAGTACTGTACATCTAGCAGAGGGGGGAGAGCAGCTAGCAGTGAGAGCAGCAGTACTGTACATCTAGCAGAGGGTGGAGAGCAGCTAGCAGTGAGAGCAGCAGTACTGTACATCTAGCAGAGGGTGGAGAGCATGCTGGCAGTGAGAGCAGCAGTACTGTACATCTAGCAGAGGGTGGAGAGCAGCTAGCAGTGAGAGCAGCAGTACTGTACATCTAGCAGAGGGTGGAGAGCATGCTGGCAGTGAGAGCAGCAGTACTGTACATCAGCTAGCAGTGAGAGCACTGTACATCTAGCAGAGGGTGGAGAGCATGCTGGCAGTGAGAGCAGCTGTACTGTACATCTAGCAGAGGGTGGAGAGCATGCTGGCAGTGAGAGCAGCAGCACTGTACATCTAGCAGAGGGTGGAGAGCAGCTAGCAGTGAGAGCAGCAGTACTGTACATCTAGCAGAGGGTGGAGAGCATGCTGGCAGTGAGAGCAGCAGTACTGTACATCTAGCAGAGGGTGGAGAGCATGCTAGCAGTGAGAGCAGCAGTACTGTACATCTAGCAGAGGGTGGAGAGCAGCTAGCAGTAAGAGCAGCAGCACTGTACATCTAGCAGAGGGTGGAGAGCATGCTGGCAGTGAGAGCAGCAGTACTGTACATCTAGCAAAGGGTGGAGAGCAGCTAGCAGTGAGAGCAGCTGTACTGTACATCTAGCAGAGGGTGGAGAGCAGCTAGCAGTGAGAGCAGCAGCACTGTACATCTAGCAGAGGGTGGAGAGCAGCTAGCAGTGAGAGCAGCAGCACTGTACATCTAGCAGAGGGTGGAGAGCAGCTGGCAGTGAGAGCAGCAGTACTGTACACCTAGCAGAGGGTGGAGAGCATGCTAGCAGTGAGAGCAGCAGTGCTGTACATCTAGCAGAGGGTGGAGAGCATGCTGGCAGTGAGAGCAGCTGTACTGTTCATCTAGCAGAGGGTGGAGAGCATGCTAGCAGTGAGAGCAGCTGTACTGTACATCTAGCAGAGGGTGGAGAGCATGCTGGCAGTGAGAGCAGCAGTACTGTATAGCTAGCAGAGGGTGGAGAGCATGCTGGCAGTGAGAGCAGCAGTACTGTACATCTAGCAGAGGGTGGAGAGCATGCTGGCAGTGAGAGCAGCAGTACTGTACATCTAGCAGAGGGTGGAGAGCAGCTGGCAGTGAGAGCAGCAGTACTGTACATCTAGCAGAGGGTGGAGAGCATGCTGGCAGTGAGAGCAGCAGTACTGTACAGCTAGCAGAGGGTGGAGAGCAGCTGTACTGTACATCTAGCAGAGGGTGGAGAGCATGCTGGCAGTGAGAGCAGCAGTACTGTACATCTAGCAGAGGGTGGAGAGCATGCTGGCAGTGAGAGCAGCAGTACTGTACATCTAGCAGAGGGTGGAGAGCATGCTGGCAGTGAGAGCAGCTGTACTGTACATCTAGCAGAGGGTGGAGAGCATGCTGGCAGTGAGAGCAGCAGTACTGTACATCTAGCAGAGGGTGGAGAGCATTCTAGCAGTGAGAGCAGCAGTTCTGTACATCTAGCAGAGGGTGGAGAGCAGCTGGCAGTGAGAGCAGCAGTACTGTACATCTAGCAGAGGGTGGAGAGCATGCTGGCAGTGAGAGCAGCAGTACTGTACATCTAGCAGAGGGTGGAGAGCATGCTGGCAGTGAGAGCAGCAGTACTGTACATCTAGCAGAGGGTGGAGAGCATTCTAGCAGTGAGAGCAGCTGTACTGTACATCTAGCAGAGGGTGGAGAGCATGCTGGCAGTGAGAGCAGCAGTACTGTACATCTAGCAGAGGGTGGAGAGCATGCTGGCAGTGAGAGCAGCTGTACTGTACATCTAGCAGAGGGTGGAGAGCAGCTGGCAGTGAGAGCAGCTGTACTGTACATCTAGCAGAGGGTGGAGAGCATGCTGGCAGTGAGAGCAGCAGTACTGTACATCTAGCAGAGGGTGGAGAGCATGCTGGCAGTGAGAGCAGCAGTACTGTACAGCTAGCAGAGGGTGGAGAGCAGCTGTATTGTACAGCTAGCAGAGGGTGGAGAGCATGCTGGCAGTGAGAGCAGCAGTACTGTACATCTAGCAGAGGGTGGAGAGCATGCTGGCAGTGAGAGCAGCAGTACTGTACATCTAGCAGAGGGTGTAGAGCAGCTGGCAGTGAGAGCAGCAGTACTGTACATCTAGCAGAGGGTGGAGAGCATGCTAGCAGTGAGAGCAGCTGTACTGTACATCTAGCAGAGGGTGGAGAGCATGCTGGCAGTGAGAGCAGCAGTACTGTACATCTAGAAGAGGGTGGAGAGCATTCTAGCAGTGAGAGCAGCAGTACTGTACATCTAGCAGAGGGTGGAGAGCAGCTGGCAGTGAGAGCAGCAGTACTGTACATCTAGCAGAGGGTGGAGAGCATGCTGGCAGTGAGAGCAGCTGTACTGTCCATCTAGCAGAGGGTGGAGAGCATGCTGGCAGTGAGAGCAGCAGTACTGTACATCTAGCAGAGGGTGGAGAGCATTCTAGCAGTGAGAGCAGCAGTACTGTACATCTAGCAGAGGGTGGAGAGCAGCTGGCAGTGAGAGCAGCTGTACTGTACATCTAGCAGAGGGTGAAGAGCATTCTAGCAGTGAGAGCAGCTGTACTGTACATCTAGCAGAGGGTGGAGAGCAGCTGGCAGTGAGAGCAGCAGTACTGTACATCTAGCAGAGGGTGGAGAGCAGCTGGCAGTGAGAGCAGCAGTACTGTACATCTAGCAGAGGGTGGAGAGCATGCTGGCAGTGACAGCAGCTGTACTGTACATCTAGCAGAGGGTGGAGAGCATGCTGGCAGTGAGAGCAGCAGTACTGTACATCTAGCAGAGGGTGGAGAGCATTCTAGCAGTGAGAGCAGCAGTACTGTACATCTAGCAGAGGGTGGAGAGCAGCTGGCAGTGAGAGCAGCAGTACTGTACATCTAGCAGAGGGTGGAGAGCATGCTGGCAGTGAGAGCAGCTGTACTGTACATCTAGCAGAGGGTGGAGAGCATGCTGGCAGTGAGAGCAGCAGTACTGTACATCTAACAGAGGGTGGAGAGCATTCTAGCAGTGAGAGCAGCTGTACTGTACATCTAGCAGAGGGTGGAGAGCAGCTGGCAGTGAGAGCAGCTGTACTGTACATCTAGCAGAGGGTGGAGAGCAGCTGGCAGTGAGAGCAGCAGTACTGTACATCTAGCAGAGGGTGGAGAGCATGCTGGCAGTGACAGCAGCTGTACTGTACATCTAGCAGAGGGTGGAGAGCATGCTGGCAGTGAGAGCAGCAGTACTGTACATCTAGCAGAGGGTGGAGAGCATTCTAGCAGTGAGAGCAGCAGTACTGTACATCTAGCAGAGGGTGGAGAGCAGCTGGCAGTGAGAGCAGCAGTACTGTACATCTAGCAGAGGGTGGAGAGCATGCTGGCAGTGAGAGCAGCTGTACTGTACATCTAGCAGAGGGTGGAGAGCATGCTGGCAGTGAGAGCAGCAGTACTGTACATCTAACAGAGGGTGGAGAGCATTCTAGCAGTGAGAGCAGCTGTACTGTACATCTAGCAGAGGGTGGAGAGCAGCTGGCAGTGAGAGCAGCTGTACTGTACATCTAGCAGAGGGTGGAGAGCATGCTGGCAGTGAGAGCAGCAGTACTGTACAGCTAGCAGAGGGTGGAGAGCAGCTGTACTGTACATCTAGCAGAGGGTGGAGAGCATGCTGGCAGTGAGAGCAGCAGTACTGTACATCTAGCAGAGGGTGGAGAGCATTCTAGCAGTGAGAGCAGCAGTACTGTACATCTAGCAGAGGGTGGAGAGCAGCTGGCAGTGAGAGCAGCAGTACTGTACATCTAGCAGAGGGTGGAGAGCATGCTGGCAGTGAGAGCAGCTGTACTGTACATCTAGCAGAGGGTGGAGAGCATGCTGGCAGTGAGAGCAGCAGTACTGTACATCTAACAGAGGGTGGAGAGCATTCTAGCAGTGAGAGCAGCTGTACTGTACATCTAGCAGAGGGTGGAGAGCAGCTGGCAGTGAGAGCAGCAGTACTGTACATCTAGCAGAGGGTGGAGAGCATGCTGGCAGTGAGAGCAGCAGTACTGTACAGCTAGCAGAGGGTGGAGAGCATGCTGGCAGTGAGAGCAGCAGTACTGTACAGCTAGCAGAGGGTGGAGAGCATGCTGGCAGTGAGAGCAGCAGCACTGTACATCTAGCAGAGGGTGGAGAGCATGCTGGCAGTGAGAGCAGCAGTACTGTACATCTAGCAGAGGGTGGAGAGCATGCTGGCAGTGAGAGCAGCTGTACTGTACATCTAGCAGAGGGTGGAGAGCATGCTGGCAGTGAGAGCAGCAGTACTGTACAGCTAGCAGAGGGTGGAGAGCATGCTGGCAGTGAGAGCAGCTGTACTGTACATCTAGCAGAGGGTGGAGAGCATGCTGGCAGTGAGAGCAGCTGTACTGTACATCTAGCAGAGTGTGGAGAGCATGCTGGCAGTGAGAGCAGCAGTACTGTACATCTAGCAGAGGGTGGAGAGCATGCTGGCAGTGAGAGCAGCTGTACTGTACATCTAGCAGAGGGTGGACAGCATGCTGGCAGTGAGAGCAGCAGTACTGTACATCTAGCAGAGGGTGGAGAGCATTCTAGCAGTGAGAGCAGCTGTACTGTACATCTAGCAGAGGGTGGAGAGCAGCTGGCAGTGAGAGCAGCAGTACTGTACATCTAGCAGAGGGTGGAGAGCAGCTGGCAGTGAGAGCAGCAGTACTGTACATCTAGCAGAGGGTGGAGAGCATGCTGGCAGTGAGAGCAGCTGTACTCTACATCTAGCAGAGGGTGGAGAGCATGCTGGCGGTGAGAGCAGCAGCACTGTACATCTAGCAGAGGGTGGAGAGCATGCTGGCAGTGAGAGCAGCAGTACTGTACATCTAGCAGAGGGTGGAGAGCATGCTGGCAGTGAGAGCAGCAGTACTGTACATCTAGCAGAGGGTGGAGAGCATGCTGGCAGTGAGAGCAGCAGTACTGTACATCTAGCAGAGGGTGGAGAGCATGCTGGCAGTGAGAGCAGCAGTACTGTACATCTAGCAGAGGGTGGAGAGCATGCTGGCAGTGAGAGCAGCAGTACTGTACATCTAGCAGAGGGTGGAGAGCATGCTGGCAGTGAGAGCAGCAGCACTGTACATCTAGCAGAGGATGGAGAGCAGCTGGCAGTGAGAGCAGCTGTACTGTACATCTAGCAGAGGGTGGAGAGCATGCTGGCAGTGAGAGCAGCAGTACTGTACATCTAGCAGAGGGTGGAGAGCATGCTGGCAGTGAGAGCAGCAGCACTGTACATCTAGCAGAGGGTGGAGAGCATGCTGGCAGTGAGAGCAGCAGCACTGTACATCTAGCAGAGGGTGGAGAGCATGCTGGCAGTGAGAGCAGCAGTACTGTACATCTAGCAGAGGGTGGAGAGCAGCTGGCAGTGAGAGCAGCAGTACTGTACATCTAGCAGAGGGTGGAGAGCATGCTGGCATTGAGAGCAGCAGTACTGTACATCTAGCAGAGGGCGGAGAGCATGCTGGCAGTGAGAGCAGCAGTACTGTACATCTAGCAGAGGGCGGAGAGCATGCTGGCAGTGAGAGCAGCAGTACTGTACATCTAGCAGAGGGTGGAGAGCATGCTGGCAGTGAGAGCAGCAGTACTGTACATCTAGCAGAGGGTGGAGAGCATGCTGGCAGTGAGAGCAGCAGTACTGTACATCTAGCAGAGGGTGGAGAGCATGCTGGCAGTGAGAGCAGCAGTACTGTACATCTAGCAGAGGGTGGAGAGCATGCTGGCAGTGAGAGCAGCAGTACTGTACATCTAGCAGAGGGTGGAGAGCATGCTGGCAGTGAGAGCAGCAGTACTGTACATCTAGCAGAGGGTGGAGAGCATGCTGGCAGTGAGAGCAGCAGCACTGTACATCTAGCAGAGGGTGGAGAGCATGCTGGCAGTGAGAGCAGCAGTACTGTACATCTAGCAGAGGGTGGAGAGCAGCTGGCAGTGAGAGCAGCAGCACTGTACATCTAGCAGAGGGTGGAGAGCAGCTGGCAGTGAGAGCAGCAGTACTGTACATCTAGCAGAGGGTGGAGAGCATGCTGGCAGTGAGAGCAGCAGCACTGTACATCTAGCAGAGGGTGGAGAGCATGCTGGCAGTGAGAGCAGCAGTACTGTACATCTAGCAGAGGGTGGAGAGCAGCTGGCAGTGAGAGCAGCAGTACTGTACATCTAGCAGAGGGTGGAGAGCAGCTGGCAGTGAGAGCAGCAGCACTGTACATCTAGCAGAGGGTGGAGAGATTGATGTTTCCCCGCTGAATGTTACAGCCTTACAGAGAAGATTAAATGATGAGACTGTGGAAGAGGTGAGTAAGTTGAACTAGTGCTTGTTCTTTATTACCAGAGAGCCACGATCATTCTGTATAATATGTCATTTCTTACAAGTAGTTATAATAATGATACAGCCATGGTCCATGTCTGTAGGTAAGGGGGTGTTTGTGGGTGTTCGTTTTGTAAGAGGGGAACTTATTGCTGGAACTAAACCACATAGTCCTGGTCAGTGACCTGTTACACTGTTTATAGGTGTGACCTGTCTTAGTGTTACCCACTGTCCCTAATTTCCAGGGACAGTCGCACATAGTGAAGTTTTGTCCTTGAAAGTTTCTATCCTTGAAAATGTTTTTTGTACGACCAGCCGGCTGCTCTGCTCCAGTCCCGTCATTGCTGGATGTGATCCACTCTGTATATAGTGAGAAGTATTTATAGTACAGACGGTTTGTGTTCTGGTCCCGGCATGATACAGTGAGTGTAAGCTGTGTGTGATAGCTGCAGATGCACCTAACCTGCCAGGTTGCCTTATATACAGTAAATATAAATCTCATTCTGCTTATATCGGGTAAAGAGAGACCCCCGGATTCCCAGCGCAGATCACCTCCCCGGGCTCATACTAAGGGCTGCATTACCACTTTAGCGTGGTTATTATCGCTATTATTGTCGCTGGCTCCTAAGCCCGTCCGTTCCTCACAGCGCCAGACAGTGGGTGAAATTCTACTATTATTAAAAATTTAGTTTGCACAATAATATTTTTAAAATAAAGAACATTACACTGTATTTCACTACAAGGGCTTGTTCTAGTCACAGGCTAAACTACTAAAGATCAGATGTAAAGCAGCAATTCCATATAGAATGTTTTATGGGGGTTTTTTTGTTTGTTTTTTCAAAAATAGCAAGATAAGGACGCATTCAGCATGCATCTCCTGCTCATCTTTCTAACCTCATCCTTCAAGTCATTATCTCTGTTTCAAAACCTCTCTGCAAGGCAAACAAATATGGCTACCGGTAACACTCTCAGTCCACCAGTGATGACATCATTAGGCTCTGACCCTCCAAGCAAAACACTGATGACATTTTTACAATCAAGGAAATAAGGCAGAGAGCATTAAGTGCCCCCCATCCTGGTGACCATAACATCCTGGGCACCCTTATCTGAAAGGAGAGTCCCGTCTTCCAAATGATGTGATGACCCATTTGGTGATCACTAGAGAATATCAGCCTGAAATACTACTAGAGAGGACGGTTGGGGGACACTTAATGTGCTTGAACTTCCTCTTCCTACACACACTTGGGGGCGGTATACGTTTAGGAAGCCGGCGGACGGAATGCCGACCGCGGGCTTCCAGACAATTTAATCACGATGAGGGACGAATGACAGGCGTCTAAATCTAAGTGCTCGTCATTTTACTGACGCTGGGAGATTAGGGTTAGGCACCCCCCCCGGGGGACTTAGGTTTAGGCGGCGGGGAAGAGGGGTTTAGGTTTAGGCACTTAGAGGGGGGATTAGGGTTAGGCACTTAGAGGGGGGATTAGGGTTAGGCACCTAGAGGGGGGATTAGGGTTAGGCACTTAGAGGGGGGATTAGGGTTAGGCACCCTAAAGGAGGGTTAGGGAGAAGAATAGTTTAGTTTATACTTACCTAGGGACGATCGGGATTTCCTCTTCTGTCAGCCAGCCGCTGTTGTATTTGAACCTCCGGCCAGGGGTCCAGCGGTAATTCATACCGATTCCTTGGGGGCACCCTCCTTTGAAAGAGCTGAGTCCCCAGACAGTGACACCCTGTACAATAGACAGTGACACCCTGTACAATAGACAGTGACACCCTGTACAATAGACAGTGACACCCTGTACAATAGACAGTGACACCCGCTGTACAATAGACAGTGACACCCGCTGTACAATAGACAGTGACACCCTGTACAATAGACAGTGACACCCGCTGTACAATAGACAGTGACACCCGCTGTACAATAGACAGTGACACCCGCTGTACAATAGTGACACCCGCTGTACAATAGACAGTGACACCCGCTGTACAATAGACAGTGACACCCTGTACAATAGCCAGTGACACCCGCTGTACAATAGCCAGTGACACCCGCTGTACAATAGCCAGTGACACCCGCTGTACAATAGCCAGTGACACCCGCTGTACAATAGACAGTGACACCCGCTGTACAATAGACAGTGACACCCGCTGTACAATAGACAGTGACACCCGCTGTACAATAGACAGTGTTAAAATGTCCAGAAATTAGGGGGCTCCCATCCTGGCATCAGTAAACACAGGGTAGGGTTCCCCTAATTTGATGCGGAACATTGTCTATTTTGCATGATGGTATTCCCTGGTATCTAGGGGTTAACAATAAAATCAGAGCAATCCTTTGTAGATGCACGGTAGCTGCTGTACTATGGGCTGATAGGAAAGAATATCGGAGGTTTATATTTTATACACAATATTAAATGGACACCAGCTGTGGATACACGTGCAGTTCGGAGAGGTCGCACAGATACTCCCTCCCTGGATGACATAGAAGTAAATGTACATTATTATTATTATTATTATTACCAGTTATTTATATAGCGCACACATATTCCGCAGCGCTTTACAGAGAGTATCTGGCCATTCACATCAGTCCCTGCCCCAGTGGAGCTTACACTCTATATTCCCTATAACATGCGCACACACATACACACTAGGGTGTTGGGGGCCAAGTAACCTACTAGTATATTTTTGGAGTGTGGGAGGAAACCTGAGTACCCGGAGGAAACCCACGCAAGCACGGGGAGAATATACAAACTCCGCACAGTTAGGGCCGTGGTGGGAATCGAACCCATGACCTCAGTGCTGTGAGGCAGTAACTCTAACCATTACACCCTCTGTGCTGCTCACATATGTGTAATCCGTACTTAGCGCACCCAATCCATCTGATCCTAATCCCCATCCGGGTGTTGTGGGTAATGCGCCGTCATTCCAGACTTGTTTGAGCAGCTGATATTGTTTTAGTTGGTTATAAAGTTTCCTTTCTCTATCGGTTTCTTTCCCCCTTTCCTCCCCAGTGATCGGAGCCGGTAGGAGTTTATTCTAGGTCTCATTTGCAGACACCAGCTACATGTACTTTATATTCGAAGCGTAACGTCTGCAGCTGGTTCCAGGCCAGAGAGATATTAAACAGTTCATACAAGATGAAAGTTTAGTAGTAAATCATGGCCCCGGCCTTTCATCTCCCCTCTCCCTGCTCCGTTATCCAGCTCAGCACTGATACTCTCTACAAAGGCCTGTGCTGTATTTATACATAGCTGAGGATTTTCTCCCTCCTCGGAAGCCGTCGTTCATGTATTACAGGTAGGGTGTGATTGTCATCTGCGGTTCTATTTCCTGGATTTAGTTCAAGGGTCGTAAATGTTTTGCAGCCCGAAAGGAAGAGGGAACGGCCAGAAAAACAGATGTCGCCCATTTACCTTAAACCCTCTGGCTTGGTTGCGTCTGGATTGGTAATACTTTCACTTGTAGTAAAACACTTTACACATTGGTCTAGTATACGGTCACTTCATTCGTCATTACCGCCTCCGTTTCCTGGGCTGATGAGGTGCGAGCCGGGATGAACCGCGCGTTCTCACTTCATTCCCCTGTAACAATGTGAGCGGGCACTTGTCAGCTTCTGCAAACATCACATTTCGGTAACGGAAATGAGACAGGTGGAAATACATTTATTCGTGCGTAGGGGCGTTCTGTTCCTCAGATCCGCCTGGCTATCTGCATGACGGAATTACCGCGTCCGGCGAGTGCACCCTGACAGATAGAGGCCCTTAGGCGTCAGACTAGTGTAGAAGTCAGTTCTTTTATACTTTAACACCCGTTTACTTTTGTTTGAGGGTCGCTTTGTTTTCTTGTGGACCAGCCAGCATTCTGCTACTCTTTGTAATAACTTATTCATAGGGGGCGCTGTTTAGCGATCTCTGAATAGTTTATCGTTTATTCTGCGGGCTCTGGGGCGGATCTCTCCTTACGGGTGCAATCAGTGAGATCTTGCATATGGCGCATGCACAGAAGCAACTTTACTAATCGGACGGAACGCGGCAGATCGGTCTTTCCCTGAAATAGTGCGTTTTGGGGCTGGAACTGGGCGCTGACAAAGCAATGGCATGCTAACTCCCGGGCTTGTGGGGAGTGTCAGGGGCGTGTTGCTAAAGCTCAGCGTCATTGGCACTTACGGTGAGGGAGAACTGTTTCTGACGCATTACTTGCGCCTTGCGTGGTGCTGGTGAAAGCGCCAATACTAGTGATCCTGGTTGCGGCGACTGGCGTAAAATCAGTGGGCGGAGTGGGATTTCCGTTTGCACACACACGATGCTTCGCATTAGTTTAATGGAGCATACACACGGTCAGATGTGTCAGATGAACGATTTGACCAACGATTTGCACGATTTTTGCAAACTATTTGAACTACAAACGATTTTTGACTGCATTAAAATGACTGAAATCATCCAAATCTAACTGCAAACTCATCAGATGTTAGATATCGTTATCTGACCATCGGGAACGCGCATCGTTCATCGTTCAAACATGTCAGATGTGTCAGATTTTCCTTCAGATATGAACGATTTTTTAAAGTGACCCGCGGAGCAGCGCTGACCTGGTGGCAGAGAAAGCGGTGCAGTGAATCGGAAGGGCTGGACCGTGATCTGTGACCCCCCGAGATGCCTGACCCTTCCCCCCGGGATGCCTGACCCTTCCCCCCCGGGATGCCTGACCCTTCCCTTCCCCCCGGGATGCCTGACCCTTCCCTTCCCCCCGGGATGCCTGACCCTTCCCTTCCCCCCCCGGGATGCCTGACCCTTCCCTTCCCCCCGGGATGCCTGACCCTTCCCTTCCCCCCGGGATGCCTGACCCTTCCCCCCGGGATGCCTGACCCTCCCCCTGGGATGTGCGTCCACGCCAAAGTCTCATAGAAAGAGGTAAAACCTGATACCTCCAGATTTGGATCCACTGAAGTCTCTGATCCATGGAACGGCCCCAATGCTGCCCGTCACTCTCCTACACTTCCCCCATAAACGTCTAATTCAGGTAAATAGATTGTATATGGAGCAGGTGCTTTACCCAGCAGCGGTAAGTCGTCCGGCTACAAATGCGCCAAGCGGTAAGAAGTGAGCTGATGCACTCAGGGAACGTTAGACCGTCCGAGGGCCCCACAGGTACAACTAGCGGAATGGAGCATAAGACTGATAAATGTGTTTTTTTAGTTGTTTTAAAACTAATTTTCTCATTTTGGTTGGAGCTCCCCTTTATCCCCTTTCTGCTCTTTAGTTAGGGCGTAATTAACCAACTTATGGCTCTCCAACTGTTGTGGAACTACAAGTGTCAGGAAGCCAGGAGGGGCAGAGGGTAGTTCTGCAAGTTGCCTTTCCTCTTGCAGCATGTAGCATAGGAATGTAGCGTACACTGTAATTAAACATTTACTAGTAATCGGGTTCCCTAGGTGGCAGTCGGCGGCATTTCTCCCTCTGCGGTCGTGTGATGTTACTGTTGAGTAACCGATCTCCGCCATCCGCCTGGTTACTCATTTCCTAGCAGAGAGTCCGACCACTGCTCCAGCATTAGGACTATCCAAGCGGGAGCCGTCAGGAAGATGTATGCGCTCCTGGGTCTGTGAGACTGGGATGGATCACTTTGGAGAGGTTAACGCGGCTCGGTCTAAGCAGACGGCTGAGAGCTTTTCATGTCGTTTACAATCTATAAGAGGCACTTTGGCTTTTCTATAAGATGGAAAGGAGGGATCTGATAAATTCTCTGTCCTGTCCCGCTGCCTGGATGGACTGTGGGAAACCTCTGGCTCCCTGCAGGATTCCTGGTAGTTCAATATTAGTACAGCACATGTTAATCAAAAACAGGAGCGGCGTAGACTTGGGAGGGGGGAGAGGGGGCTGCACAACAGCACAGAGATAACATCAACGTCTCTTATTTTGTATCGTTTTCAGGTGTACGATATGTAATAAGCTGTTTTCAGGCATACGATATGTAATGAACTGTTTTCAGGTGTACGATATGTAATGAACTGTTTTCAGGCGTACGATATGTAATAAGCTGTTTTCAGGTGTACGATATGTAATAAGCTGTTTTCAGGTGTACGATATGTAATAAGCTGTTTTCAGGTGTACGATATGTAATAAGCTGTTTTCAGGTGTACGATATGTAATAAGCTGTTTTCAGGTGTACGATATGTAATAAGCTGTTTTCAGGCGTACGATATGTAATAAGCTGTTTTCAGGTGTATGATATGTAATAAGCTGTTTTCAGGTGTACGATATGTAATAAGCTGTTTTCAGGCGTACGATATGTAATAAGCTGTTTTCAGGCGTACGATATGTAATAAGCTGTTTTCAGGCGTACGATATGTAATAAGCTGTTTTCAGGTGTACGATATGTAATAAGCTGTTTTCAGGCGTACGATATGTAATCAGCTGTTTTCAGGCGTACGATATGTAATCAGCTGTTTTCAGGCGTACGATATGTAATCAGCTGTTTTCAGGCGTACGATATGTAATAAGCTGTTTTCAGGCGTACGATATGTAATAAGCTGTTTTCAGGCGTACGATATGTAATAAGCTGTTTTCAGGTGTACGATATGTAATAAGCTGTTTTCAGGTGTACGATATGTAATCAGCTGTTTTCAGGTGTACGATATGTAATAAGCTGTTTTCAGGCGTACGATATGTAATAAGCTGTTTTCAGGCGTACGATATGTAATAAGCTGTTTTCAGGCGTACGATATGTAATAAGCTGTTTTCAGGCGTACGATATGTAATAAGCTGTTTTCAGGCGTACGATATGTAATAAGCTGTTTTCAGGTGTACGATATGTAATCAGCTGTTTTCAGGTGTACGATATGTAATGAACTGTTTATTCCCTTTTCATTTCATTTGTGGGCTACATGCAAAAGCAGCCGGTATTTACCCTGCATGCAAACACAATAAATGTATTTACCCCCCCTGTCTATTGCAGCATGGTTTGTCCAGGGACAAAGTTACTTGCTTTGTTTTCTCTTTTTGCTCCCAACTCCGAATCATTCCCATTATGGTGAATGAACTGAAAATCTGCAATATATATTATAATAATAATCTTGATACACTGGCGGAACTGTTCTGATGTTGAACTTAATTTTGCATGTATTTTTCATGTTCCCTGCAGAGCCAGCAGAGGGCGGTGTGCCACAGCTGACCGGAGTAACTGAGAATGGCTCCTCCCTCTCCAGTAACATCTCCTCCGCCATACCCCAGCCAAACTCTACCAATAAACCATGGAGGAGTAAATCCCTTAGTGCAAAGCACACCACAACGTCTTCCATACTATCCGTCAAGCAGCCCGTGCTGGATAGTCCTAAGCAACCGCAAGAACCTCTGAAGCCTGCTCCCAACAGCCAGAAATCCATGCTGGAAAAGTTGAAATTATTCAATAGTAAAGGGGGCACAAAAAGCACTGGGGGTACGCTGGAAGGGTCTCGGGATACCAGCTGTGAAAGACTTGAAACACTTCCTAGCTTTGAAGAAGCAGAGGAGATGGAAAATACTGTAAGAAATGCCAATAGTACAAGTCCGTCCTCCAATAGCCCCAAGATAGCTCTGAAGGGAATCGCTCAAAGGACTCTTGGCCGGGCGTTGACGAACAAGAAAAGTTCTCCCAAGGGCAGCGAGAAGGACAAGCAGAAAGAGAAGGAGAAAAACAAAGAGGTCTCTAAAAGAACATCTGTGACTGACAAGCCGGAGCCGAAGGATGAGCCGAAGGATGACGCTGTCCCGGCCCCCCATGACATGCCAAAAAAGTCCTCCAAGATTGCCAGCTTCATCCCCAAAGGGGGCAAGAAAGAGGCCTCTGCTCCTCCTCACAGCGGCATACCAAAACCAGGAACGAAAACCACCCCAGGGAAATCCTCAAGTGCCCCAATGTCCGCCAAGGAAGGGGAACGAAGCCGCAGCGCCAAGACGGGTTCTGGCCTCTCCCTCCAAAAGAATCAGCTCGACAACAGGAACTCCAGCTCTACGTCCAGCTTGGCCTCTTCTGAAGGGAAGGGGATGTCTGCCGCAGGAAGCGCCCAGCCCACCAATGGCACTAGTAGTATTACACAGACGACGGGAAGTAATACAGTCAGCGTTCAGCTACCTCAGCCACAGCAGCAGTATAATCACCCAAACACGGCCACCGTGGCGCCCTTCATGTACAGGTAAAATGCGTGGGGTCCTGCGTGGGAGTCCTGGGGCTTTTTGGAAGATTCCACCATTAGTTTTGTGATTTCCTGAAATGATACAAAAACATTTTAGTGAGCTTTCTCCCCAGGACCCTGGCTTGGTTACTGCCATATTGGAGGCTTTATATACTAGACTGTAGCTCTATTAATTTAATAACCTATTTGTATTGGAAATATTATTCCAGCAAATTATATGGGGTCCTGCCTTTCAGCCTGTCCGATAGGTCTCCGATGTCTGCCATGGTCGGGAGATAGTGTCCTCTCTCCTGCTGGTAGCGTGTTCTCCTGCTGGTAGCGTGTTCTCCTGCTGGTAGCGCGTTCTCCTGCTGGTAGCGCGTTCTGCTGGTAGCATGTTCTCCTGCTGGTAGCATGTTCTCCTGCTGGCAGCGTGTTGCCAATCATCTGTCTGCATGCACTGGGCCACAGCAGATGTTGGGAGACTTGTTAAAGTAAAGCCGTGTACACACTAGAGACGATGTGTGTCTGATCCCGTGGATCGATCCGACATATTGGGCACAATCGTCAAGTGTGTACCCACCATGCCTGCAGGTCATTCGTTGTGGTCGTTCCGTCTGCCTGCATGCACGGCCAAAGGAGCTGCCGATGCCGTCAGTGGTGCCAGTGAACAATATATTGGGTGGTCGTTCACCGGATCGTGCAGTGTCTACGTACCGCCCGATGTATCGTTCATCGGCACCATTGGGCGTAGCCGTGGCTAGTCGCTAAGTGTATACCCAGCTTTGCTTTCTCCTGTGTTTCTCAGCCATGTATGTATAAACTCCTGACCATTGTTCTGGTTGTCCTGGGATACCAGATAATGGGGTGGCGAATCCGAGGTGTTCGTTCTTGAACCCTACTTTTAATAATACGCACCTTGCACCATCCAGAATAAAGAAGCTGTGCAGGTCCACGTTTCTCTTATAAATTACCCCTTTCGCGATGATTGAAATCCTTTGCTGAGCGGCACAAAACCGTGTCAGGAAGATACAGTATGTATTCAGTGTATAGCGTTCAAACCAATGAATGAAAGTTACCGGAAGTGGGTGATTTTCCAGATCAGGGATAGGGCGAGCTCACTTTCTGATTCTGGGCCTGCAGAAACATAGAAGCGGATCAGCACACAAGTTCCTCGGTCACATAGATAGAATCACCTGCTACAATCATGAGCAAAATGACCGCATTTCTCTATGTTGGACAACCTGGGCGCGGACCCGGCTCGGTGTGAGGCTGGCATTGGTATCCGCATTGGTACAACGTGTGTGCTGATTCCAGTCTTATTTTATAAGGCTCTGGGTGTGATGCCCAGTCTCAGGAATGGCCTGGAAGGCATTGGGCAGCTGATAGTTAAAGGGCAGGAATGGATTCCTGGAGCACAGAGAGTAGGAAATGGACTGTTTAACCCTACGCTACAGCCGAGAAATGTGAACAACCTGTGTAAATAGTCAGATTGCACAAATCAGCTTATGTCCGTAGTAACTGAGGAATTAGCTATTCATGTTCCTAGAACGCGCCTCTCTGTTTCTCCAACCACAGCTCCCCCTGGTGACCGCTGCCTGTTACTGTATTGCAGCGTTATACACTGGGAATGGCACAAATTCAAGCCTCTAGACCAGGGATGGGGAACCTCAGGCCCGGGGGCCGTATAAGGCCCGTGGAGTCATTTGGTCTGGCCCTCTGGGATTTTCTCTGCTAGCCTCATCTGGCCTAGAATGGCCTCTGGAGCCAGAATCTATGCAGCAGTGCCGCCTGGGGAGTCCTTAGGATGCGTCAGACGGTCACACCGCTGACCTTACAGCTCCCCGGAGCATCCTCAGGATGTGTATAACTCCGCATATGGGCAAATATACGCATTTAGCTCCGTTGATACAATGCAGGAGCAATTATGGCCGACTGGCTGTTACCTCTGTATCAGCCCCTGTGTACTAAGGGGCCTATGTATCAAAGTGGTTGGTGATATATATCTCACAATTTTATCTCACATCAAGCTTTGATACATATGCCCCTTAATGTCTTCATACATATAAGGTGGGAAGAATAATTATTACACCAAATGTATTCCCCATAAAGGCATTATAACCAAGCTGTGTCTCCCTTTGTGCTTGTCTGATGGAAATATTGGATGTATATTATAGCGCTTGGCCCATTTTCTATGTAAGTGTTATTGCCCCTCGCAGTAGATTGTCATTTTTCACATCACTGTCCCGTAATTTACACGATAATTGTAATTTCTGATGCAAACTGCGTGTTGGTGATGAAACCCTTATGGTAGGAGGTTTCTCAGCGTGCGTCAGCTGCGCGGGGGAGATGCTAGACTCTCATTGTGGATGATGATTTGTGTTTATTATGTCTGCTCTGTGCAGGTCTCAGATGGACAATGAAGGCAATGTCTCGGTGGAGACCAGCACAGGAATACACATGGAGCCCACGCTCTATAATAAAACGGGCCCTGCGTGTCTGGAGGATCTCTCGGGTAAGTCCCCTCACCTGCTGTGTTACAGTAACCGCGTTCTGTGCACAGCGCCCTACCCTGGTCACTGGGGAGTATGGCAGGCGTGTGGCCGGTGTGCAGTATATTGTCACCGGTATACATTATACAGCTGTATAACACATGAGTGCTGGGACAAGTCTAATCAATACACTTACTGTTTATGACAAGTGATGTCCATGGTAGATAAGGATAATAGTGTCTTTCACTACGGTGGTCACAGGAGGACATTCCTCATCATGTCTATGTCCTACATCCATGTTACAGTAACTACATGTGGGTTCTATGCCCTTCTCCATGTTACAGTAACTACATGTGGGTTCTATGTCCTACATCTATGTTTCAGTAACTACATGTGTGTTCTATGTCCTACATCTATGTTCCAGTAACTACATGTGGGTTCTATGTCCTACATCTATGTACCAGTAACTACATGTCGGTTCTATGTCCTACATCTATGTTCCAGTAACTACATGTCGGATCTATGTCCTACATCTATGTTCCAGTAACTACACATGGGTTCTATGTCCTACATCTATGTTCCAGTAACTACATGTCGGATCTATGTCCTACATCTATGTTCCAGTAACTACATGTCGGATCTATGTCCTACATCTATGTACCAGTAACTACATGTGGGTTCTATGTCCTACATCTATGTACCAGTAACTACATGTGGGTTCTATGTCCTACATCTATGTAACAGTAACTACATGTGGGTTCTATGTCCTACATCCATGTACCAGTAACTACATGTGGGTTCTATGTCCTACATCCATGTTCCAGTAACTACATGTCGGATCTATGTCCTACATCTATGTTCCAGTAACTACATGTGGGTTCTATGTCCTACATCTATGTACCAGTAACTACATGTGGGTTCTATGTCCTACATCTATGTAACAGTAACTACATGTGGGTTCTATGTCCTACATCCATGTACCAGTAACTACATGTGGGTTCTATGTCCTACATCCATGTTCCAGTAACTACATGTGGGTTCCATGTCCTACATCCATGTTACAGTAACTACATGTGGGATCTATGTCCTACATCCATGTTACAGTAACTACATGTGGGATCTATGTCCTACATCCATGTTACAGTAACTACATGTGGGATCTATGTCCTACATCCATGTTACAGTAACTACATGTAGGATCTATGTCCTACATCCATGTTACAGTAACTACATGTGGGTTCTATGTCCTACATCGATGTTCCGGTAACTACATGTGGGTTCTATGTCCTGCATCGATGTTCCAGTAACTACATGTGGGTTCTATGTCCTACATCCATGTTACAGTAACTACATGTGGGTTCTATGTCCTACATCCATGTACCAGTAACTACATGTGGGATCTATGGCCTACATCCATGTTACAGTAACTACATGTGGGTTCTATGTCCTACATCCATGTTACAGTAACTACATGTGGGATCTATGGCCTACATCCATGTTACAGTAACTACATGTGGGTTCTATGTCCTACATCCATGTTCCGGTAAGTACATGTGGGTTCTATGTCCTACATCCATGTTCCAGTAACTACATGTAGGTTCTATGTCCTGCATCTATGTTCCAGTAACTACATGTGGGTTCTATGTCCTACATCCATGTTACAGTAACTACGTGTAGGTTCTATGTCCTACATCCTTGTTACAGTAACTACATGTGGGTTCTATGTCCTACATCTATGTTCCAGTAACTACATGTGGGTTCTATGTCCTACATCTATGATCCAGTAACTACATGTGGGTTCTATGTCCTACATCTATTTTCCAGTAACTACATGTGTGTTCTATGTTCCAGTAACTACATGTGTGTTCTATGTCCTACATCCATGTTACAGTAACTACATGTGGGTAATATGTCCTACATCCATGTTACAGTAACTACATGTGGGTTCTATGTCCTGCATCTATGTTCCAGTAACTACATGTCGGATCTATGTCCTACATCTATGTTCTAGTAACTAATTGTAGGTTTTATATCATGCATCTATGATCCAGTAACTACATGTGTGTTCTATGTCCTACATCTATGTTTCAGTAACTACATGTGTGTTCTATGTCCTACATCTATGTTCCAGTAAGAACATGTGGGATCTATGTCCTACATCTATGTTCCAGTAACTACATGTCGGATCTATGTCCTACATCTACTTCTAGTAACTAATTGTAGGTTTTATATCATGCATCTATGATCCAGTAACTACATGTGTGTTCTATGTCCTACATCTATGTTCCAGTAAGAACATGTGGGATCTATGTCCTACATCTATGTACCAGTAACTACATGTCGGATCTATGTCCTACATCTATGTTCTAGTAACTAATTGTAGGTTTTATATCATGCATCTATGATCCAGTAACTACATGTGTGTTCTATGTCCTACATCTATGTTTCAGTAACTACATGTGTGTTCTATGTCCTACATCTATGTTCCAGTAAGAACATGTGGGATCTATGTCCTACATCTATGTTCCAGTAACTACATGTGGGTTCTATGTCCTACATCTATGTACCAGTAACTACATGTGGGTTCTATGTCCTACATCTATGTACTAGTAACTACACATGGGTTCTATGTCCTACATCTATGTACCAGTAACTACACATGGGTTCTATGTCCTACATCTATGTAACAGTAACTACATGTGGGTTCTATGTCCTACATCTATGTTCCAGTAACTACATGTGGGTTCTATGTCCTACATCTATGTACCAGTAACTACATGTGGGTTCTATGTCGTACATCTATGTACCAGTAACTACATGTGGGTTCTATGTCCTACATCCATGTTCCAGTAACTACATGTGGGTTCTATGGCCTACATCTATGTACCAGTAACTACATGTGGGTTCTATGTCCTACATCTATGTTCCAGTAACTACATGTGGGTTCTATGGCCTACATCTATGTTCCAGTAACTACATGTGGGTTCTATGGCCTACATCTATGTACCAGTAACTACATGTGGGTTCTATGTCCTACATCTATGTACCAGTAACTACATGTGGGTTCTATGTCCTACATCTATGTTCCAGTAACTACATGTGGGTTCTATGTCCTACATCCATGTTACAGTAACTACATGTGGGTTCTATGTCCTGCATCTATGTTCCAGTAACTACATGTGGGTTCTATGTCCTACATCTATGTTCCAGTAACTACATGTGGGTTCTATGTCCTACATCTATGTTCCAGTAACTACATGTGGGTTCTATATCCTACATCCATGTTACAGTAACTACATGTGGGTTCTATGTCCTGCATCTATGTTCCAGTAACTACATGTGGGTTCTATGTCCTACATCTATGTTCCAGTAACTACATGTGGGTTCTATGTCCTACATCTATGTTCCAGTAACTACATGTGGGTTCTATGTCATACATCTATGTACCAGTAACTACATGTGGGTTCTATGTCCTACATCCATGTACCAGTAACTACATGTGGGTTCTATGTCCTACATCCATGTACCAGTAACTACATGTGGGTTCTATGTCCTGCATCTATGTTCCAGTAACTACATGTGGGTTCTATGTCCTGCTTCTATGTTCCAGTAACTACATGTGGGTTCTATGTCCTACATCTATGTTCCAGTAACTACATGTGGGTTCTATGTCCTACATCTATGTTCCAGTAACTACATGTGGGTTCTATGTCCTACATCTATGTTCCAGTAACTACATATGTGTTCTATGTCCTACATCTATGTACCAGTAACTACATGTGGGTTCTATGTCATACATCTATGTACCAGTAACTACATGTGGGTTCTATGTCCTACATCTATGTACCAGTAACTACATGTGGGTTCTATGTCCTACATCTATGTTCCAGTACTGGATTTTGTATAATGGTGTGTGTACTGATTGTGTATAATGTGTGAGGAGACTGGTGTGTGTACTGATTGTGTATAATGTGTGAGGAGACTGGTGTGTGTATAATGGTGTGTGTACTGATTGTGTATAATGTGTGAGGAGACTGGTGTGTGTATAATGGTGTGTGTACTGATTGTGTATAATGTGTGAGGAGACTGGTGTGTGTATAATGGTGTGTGTACTGATTGTGTATAATGTGTGAGGAGACTGGTGTGTGTATAATGGTGTGTGTATAATGTGTGAGGAGACTTGTGTGTGTATAATGTGTGAGGAGACTGGTGTGTGTGTAATGGTGTGTGTACTGATTGTGTATAATGTGTGAGGAGACTGGTGTGTGTGTGTAATGGTGTGTGTGCTGATTGTGTATAATGTGTGAGGAGACTGGTGTGTGTGTATAATGGTGTGTGTACTGATTGTGTATAATGTGTGAGGAGACTGGTGTGTGTATAATGGTGTGTGTACTGATTGTGTATAATGTGTGAGGAGACTGGTGTGTGTATAATGGTGTGTGTACTGATTGTGTATAATGTGTGAGGAGACTGGTGTGTGTGTATAATGGTGTGTGTACTGATTGTGTATAATGTGTGAGGAGACTGGTGTGTGTGTATAATGGTGTGTGTACTGATTGTGTATAATGTGTGAGGAGACTGGTGTGTGTATAATGGTGTGTGTACTGATTGTGTATAATGTGTGAGGAGACTGGTGTGTGTATAATGGTGTGTGTACTGATTGTGTATAATGTGTGAGGAGACTGGTGTGTGTATAATGGTGTGTGTACTGATTGTGTATAATGTGTGAGGAGACTGGTGTGTGTATAATGGTGTGTGTACTGATTGTGTATAATGTGTGAGGAGACTGGTGTGTGTATAATGGTGTGTGTGCTGATTGTGTATAATGTGTGAGGAGACTGGTGTGTGTATAATGGTGTGTGTGCTGATTGTGTATAATGTGTGAGGAGACTGGTGTGTGTATAATGGTGTGTGTGCTGATTGTGTATAATGTGTGAGGAGACTGGTGTGTGTATAATGGTGTGTGTACTGATTGTGTATAATGTGTGAGGAGACTGGTGTGTGTGTATAATGGTGTGTGTGCTGATTGTGTATAATGTGTGAGGAGACTGGTGTGTGTATAATGGTGTGTGTACTGATTGTGTATAATGTGTGAGGAGACTGGTGTGTGTATAATGGTGTGTGTACTGATTGTGTATAATGTGTGAGGAGACTGGTGTGTGTATAATGGTGTGTGTGCTGATTGTGTATAATGTGTGAGGAGACTGGTGTGTGTACTGATTGTGTATAATGTGTGAGGAGACTGGTGTGTGTGTATAATGGTGTGTGTACTGATTGTGTATAATGTGTGAGGAGACTGGTGTGTGTATAATGGTGTGTGTACTGATTGTGTATAATGTGTGAGGAGACTGGTGTGTGTATAATGGTGTGTGTACTGATTGTGTATAATGTGTGAGGAGACTGGTGTGTGTATAATGGTGTGTGTACTGATTGTGTATAATGTGTGAGGAGACTGGTGTGTGTATAATGGTGTGTGTGCTGATTGTGTATAATGTGTGAGGAGACTGGTGTGTGTGCTGATTGTGTATAATGTGTGAGGAGACTGGTGTGTGTATAATGGTGTGTGTACTGATTGTGTATAATGTGTGAGGAGACTGGTGTGTGTATAATGGTGTGTGTACTGATTGTGTATAATGTGTGAGGAGACTGGTGTGTGTATAATGGTGTGTGTACTGATTGTGTATAATGTGTGAGGAGACTGGTGTGTGTATAATGGTGTGTGTACTGATTGTGTATAATGTGTGAGGAGACTGGTGTGTGTATAATGGTGTGTGTGCTGATTGTGTATAATGTGTGAGGAGACTGGTGTGTGTATAATGGTGTGTGTGCTGATTGTGTATAATGTGTGAGGAGACTGGTGTGTGTATAATGGTGTGTGTACTGATTGTGTATAATGTGTGAGGAGACTGGTGTGTGTATAATGGTGTGTGTACTGATTGTGTATAATGTGTGAGGAGACTGGTGTGTGTATAATGGTGTGTGTACTGATTGTGTATAATGTGTGAGGAGACTGGTGTGTGTATAATGGTGTGTGTACTGATTGTGTATAATGTGTGAGGAGACTGGTGTGTGTATAATGGTGTGTGTACTGATTGTGTATAATGTGTGAGGAGACTGGTGTGTGTATAATGGTGTGTGTACTGATTGTGTATAATGTGTGAGGAGACTGGTGTGTGTATAATGGTGTGTGTGCTGATTGTGTATAATGTGTGAGGAGACTGGTGTGTGTATAATGGTGTGTGTGCTGATTGTGTATAATGTGTGAGGAGACTGGTGTGTGTATAATGGTGTGTGTACTGATTGTGTATAATGTGTGAGGAGACTGGTGTGTGTATAATGGTGTGTGTACTGATTGTGTATAATGTGTGAGGAGACTGGTGTGTGTATAATGGTGTGTGTACTGATTGTGTATAATGTGTGAGGAGACTGGTGTGTGTATAATGGTGTGTGTACTGATTGTGTATAATGTGTGAGGAGACTGGTGTGTGTATAATGGTGTGTGTACTGATTGTGTATAATGTGTGAGGAGACTGGTGTGTGTATAATGGTGTGTGTACTGATTGTGTATAATGTGTGAGGAGACTGGTGTGTGTATAATGGTGTGTGTGCTGATTGTGTATAATGTGTGAGGAGACTGGTGTGTGTATAATGGTGTGTGTACTGATTGTGTATAATGTGTGAGGAGACTGGTGTGTGTATAATGGTGTGTGTGCTGATTGTGTATAATGTGTGAGGAGACTGGTGTGTGTATAATGGTGTGTGTACTGATTGTGTATAATGTGTGAGGAGACTGGTGTGTGTATAATGGTGTGTGTACTGATTGTGTATAATGTGTGAGGACACTGGTGTGTGTATAATGGTGTGTGTGCTGATTGTGTATAATGTGTGAGGAGACTGGTGTGTGTATAATGGTGTGTGTGCTGATTGTGTATAATGTGTGAGGAGACTGGTGTGTGTATAATGGTGTATGTGCTGATTGTGTATAATGTGTGAGGAGACTGGTGTGTGTATAATGGTGTGTGTACTGATTGTGTATAATGTGTGAGGAGACTGGTGTGTGTTATACATTTCTGTCTCATTTCTCTTTTCAGGGGAAGATCCTGAAACCCGGAGATTGCGGACTGTGAAGAACATTGCGGATCTCCGGCAGAACTTGGAGGAAACTATGTCCAGCCTCCGGGGAACTCAGGTCACTCACAGGTAGAGACGGAACGTGCTGCGTGTATTGCCGTGTATACAGCCTGTGTGTGTCCTATATAACAGGCAGCCCAGCGTGTCGTCAGTACAGCACAGGTTACACCCTTAGTCCTCCTAGCTCATAGACCCATGTGTACTCAGATGTGTAATGCTGGGAAATACGTTGCTGTGTCGCAACGCTCATTTTGTACAATGCACTATGCGATAGGGGAGGCTAAGAGCTCGCTGGTCCTGAATATGCGCTGTGTGAATAAGCCCTCACAATGGCAGCCGTTACTGTGGGCAGATGGTGGCTATTCTCATCTCATCAGATGTTTTACTGCTCGCCTTTCTTCCCGTAGGAAAGTGCCCCCCGGGTTTATTTATTACACTCTGTTTGTATTTCAGTTGTCCCAATACAGTGTAACCCACACTCTAATTCTGCTAATGTCACCTATAATCGAGTGCTAGGAACTGGGGGATGTTTTTGGTATTGTAATGAGTATTGTGTTTTAGGTTTGTTTTTGAGATTTAGAGAGATAGCATAAGACTATTATGTGCAGATTCATTAGAAAACTATTAATAAAAAGGCTGAATTCTGTGTCTGCCGTCCTCTCGCTGTCTGTGTGTGTCTGACCGTCCTCTCGCTGTCTGTGTGTCTGACCGTCCTCTCGCTGTCTGTGTGTGTCTGACCGTCCTCTCGCTGTCTGTGTGTGTCTGACCGTCCTCTCGCTGTCTGTGTGTGTCTGACCGTCCTCTCGCTGTCTGTGTGTGTCTGACCATCCTCTCGCTGTCTGTGTGTCTGACCGTCCTCTCGCTGTCTGTGTGTCTGACCGTCCTCTCGCTGTCTGTGTGTGTCTGACCGTCCTCTCGCTGTCTGTGTGTGTGTATGACCGTCCTCTCGCTGTCTGTGTGTCTGACCGTCCTCTCGCTGTCTGTGTGTCTGACCGTCCTCTTGCTGTCTCTGTGTGTGTCTGACCGTCCTCTCGCTGTCTGTGTGTCTGACCGTCCTCTCGCTGTCTGTGTGTGTCTGACCGTCCTCTCGCTGTCTGTGTGTCTGACCGTCCTCTCGCTGTCTGTGTGTCTGACCGTCCTCTCGCTGTCTGTGTGTGTCTGACCGTCCTCTCGCTGTCTGTGTGTGTCTGACCATCCTCTCGCTGTCTGTGTGTCTGACCGTCCTCTCGCTGTCTGTGTGTCTGACCGTCCTCTCGCTGTCTGTGTGTCTGACCGTCCTCTCGCTGTCTGTGTGTCTGACCGTCCTCTCGCTGTCTGTGTGTCTGACCGTCCTCTCGCTGTCTGTGTGTGTCTGACCGTCCTCTCGCTGTCTGTGTGTGTCTGACCGTCCTCTCGCTGTCTGTGTGTGTCTGACCATCCTCTCGCTGTCTGTGTGTCTGACCGTCCTCTCGCTGTCTGTGTGTCTGACCGTCCTCTCGCTGTCTGTGTGTCTGACCGTCCTCTCGCTGTCTGTGTGTCTGACCGTCCTCTCGCTGTCTGTGTGTGTCTGACCGTCCTCTCGCTGTCTGTGTGTGTGTATGACCGTCCTCTCGCTGTCTGTGTGTCTGACCATCCTCTCGCTGTCTGTGTGTGTGTGACCGTCCTCTCGCTGTCTGTGTGTATGTGACCGTCCTCTCGCTGTCTGTGTGTGTCTGACCGTCCTCTCGCTGTCTGTGTGTGTGTCTGACCATCCTCTCGCTGTCTGTGTGTGTCTGACCGTCCTCTCGCTGTCTGTGTGTGTGTCTGACCGTCCTCTCGCTGTCTGTGTGTGTGTATGACCGTCCTCTCGCTGTCTGTGTGTCTGACCGTCCTCTCGCTGTCTGTGTGTCTGACCGTCCTCTCGCTGTCTCTGTGTGTGTCTGACCATCCTCTCGCTGTCTGTGTGTGTCTGACCGTCCTCTTGCTGTCTGTGTGTGTCTGACCGTCCTCTCGCTGTCTGTGTGTGTCTGACCGTCCTCTCGCTGTCTGTGTGTGTCTGACCGTCCTCTCGCTGTCTGTGTGTGTCTGACCGTCCTCTCGCTGTCTGTGTGTGTCTGACCGTCCTCTCGCTGTCTGTGTGTGTCTGACCATCCTCTCGCTGTCTGTGTGTCTGACCGTCCTCTCGCTGTCTGTGTGTCTGACCGTCCTCTCGCTGTCTGTGTGTGTCTGACCGTCCTCTCGCTGTCTGTGTGTGTGTATGACCGTCCTCTCGCTGTCTGTGTGTCTGACCATCCTCTCGCTGTCTGTGTGTGTGTGACCGTCCTCTCGCTGTCTGTGTGTATGTGACCGTCCTCTCGCTGTCTGTGTGTGTCTGACCGTCCTCTCGCTGTCTGTGTGTGTGTCTGACCGTCCTCTCGCTGTCTGTGTGTGTGTCTGACCATCCTCTCGCTGTCTGTGTGTGTCTGACCGTCCTCTCGCTGTCTGTGTGTGTCTGACCGTCCTCTCGCTGTCTGTGTGTGTGTCTGACCGTCCTCTCGCTGTCTGTGTGTGTGTCTGACCATCCTCTCGCTGTCTGTGTGTGTCTGACCGTCCTCTCGCTGTCTGTGTGTGTGTCTGACCGTCCTCTCGCTGTCTGTGTGTGTGTATGACCGTCCTCTCGCTGTCTGTGTGTCTGACCGTCCTCTCGCTGTCTGTGTGTCTGACCGTCCTCTCGCTGTCTGTGTGTCTGACCGTCCTCTTGCTGTCTCTGTGTGTGTCTGACCGTCCTCTCGCTGTCTGTGTGTCTGACCGTCCTCTCGCTGTCTCTGTGTGTGTCTGACCATCCTCTCGCTGTCTGTGTGTGTCTGACCGTCCTCTCGCTGTCTGTGTGTGTCTGACCATCCTCTCGCTGTCTGTGTGTCTGACCGTCCTCTCGCTGTCTGTGTGTCTGACCGTCCTCTCGCTGTCTGTGTGTCTGACCGTCCTCTCGCTGTCTGTGTGTGTGTCTGACCGTCCTCTCGCTGTCTGTGTGTCTGACCGTCCTCTCGCTGTCTGTGTGTCTGACCATCCTCTCGCTGTCTCTGTGTGTGTCTGACCATCCTCTCGCTGTCTCTGTGTCTGACCGTCCTCTCGCTGTCTGTGTGTCTGACCGTCCTCTCGCTGTCTGTCTGTGTGTCTGACCGTCCTCTCGCTGTCTGTGTGTGTCTGACCGTCCTCTCGCTGTCTGTGTGTGTCTGACCGTCCTCTCGCTGTCTGTGTGTGTCTGACCGTCCTCTCGCTGTCTGTGTGTGTCTGACCGTCCTCTCGCTGTCTGTGTGTGTGTATGACCATCCTCTCGCTGTCTGTGTGTGTGTCTGACCGTCCTCTCGCTGTCTGTGTGTCTGACCATCCTCTCGCTGTGTGTCTGACCGTCCTCTCGCTGTCTGTGTGTGTGTCTGACCGTCCTCTCGCTGTCTGTGTGTGTGTCTGACCATCCTCTCGCTGTCTGTGTGTCTGACCGTCCTCTCGCTGTCTGTGTGTGTCTGACCGTCCTCTCGCTGTCTGTGTGTGTGTATGACCATCCTCTCGCTGTCTGTGTGTGTGTCTGACCGTCCTCTCGCTGTCTGTGTGTCTGACCATCCTCTCGCTGTGTGTCTGACGGTCCTCTAGCTGTCTGTGTGTGTCTGACCGTCCTCTCGCTGTCTGTGTGTGTCTGACCGTCCTCTCGCTGTCTGTCTGTGTGTCTGACCATCCTCTCGCTGTCTGTGTGTCTGACCGTCCTCTCGCTGTCTGTGTGTGTCTGACCATCCTCTCGCTGTCTGTGTGTGTCTGACCATCCTCTCGCTGTCTGTGTGTCTGACCATCCTCTCGCTGTCTGTGTGTCTGACCGTCCTCTCGCTGTCTGTGTGTGTGTCTGACCGTCCTTTCGCTGTCTGTGTGTGTGTCTGTCCGTCCTCTCGCTGTCTGTGTGTGTCTGACCGTCCTCTCGCTGTCTGTGTGTGTCTGACCGTCCTCTCGCTGTCTGTGTGTCTGACCGTCCTCTCGCTGTCTGTGTGTCTGACCGTCCTCTCGCTGTCTGTGTGTCTGACCGTCCTCTCGCTGTCTGTGTGTGTCTGACCGTCCTCTCGCTGTCTGTCTGTGTGTCTGACCATCCTCTCGCTGTCTGTGTGTGTGTATGACCATCCTCTCGCTGTCTGTGTGTGTGTCTGACCGTCCTCTCGCTGTCTGTGTGTCTGACCATCCTCTCGCTGTGTGTCTGTCCGTCCTCTCGCTGTCTGTGTGTGTGTCTGACCGTCCTCTCGCTGTCTGTGTGTGTGTCTGACCATCCTCTCGCTGTCTGTGTGTGTCTGACCGTCCTCTCGCTGTCTGTCTGTGTGTCTGACCATCCTCTCGCTGTCTGTGTGTGTGTATGACCGTCCTCTCGCTGTCTGTGTGTGTATGTCTGACCGTCCTCTCGCTGTCTGTGTGTCTGACCGTCCTCTCGCTGTCTGTGTGTCTGACCGTCCTCTCGCTGTCTGTGTGTGTGTCTGACCGTCCTCTCGCTGTCTGTGTGTGTGTCTGACCGTCCTCTCGCTGTCTGTGTGTCTCAGGGTATAGTGCATAGTAAATCTTCGCCACCTTTATTCTTCCCTCTTGTTGAATGAATTCATATTTCTTTATTGTCTTCTTTTCCCCAGCACATTGGAAACGACGTTCGACAGTAATATCACTACTGAAATCAGCGGGCGCGGTATCCTCGGCCTGGCTGCCCGCCCCACCCCTTTATCATGGAGACTGGGACAGTCCAGCCCTCGTCTGCAGGCAGGCGACGCACCGTCCCTGGGCAACGGGTACCCACCGCGAGCCAGCGCCAGCCGTTTTATTAACTGTGAGCCTGGGCGATACATCTACCCTGCGCCTCTGAGGAGGCAGCTGGCCTCAAGAGGTAACATGAGTCACAGCGATGTCTCCGAGAAAGGAGAAGAGATGGATATGGAGAGCGTCAGCGTTGATGCAACAGGTTACATGAGCGATGGGGACGTTCTGAGCAAGAACATACGAAGTGAGGAAGTCACCAGCGGGTAAGAGCGCATCCTAATGGTCTTAGACACACTGTGCAGGGTAACCACGTCTACGGGTGCTCTGATAGGCCAGGGGACAGTCAGCACCTAAGTTATAGGTTATATATGTTATAGCCAATGTATACACCCCTTCCTGAAGGAACAGCACTGGCTCCTGAATTCTGCGTTCATCTGTAATACGGTATTGATGGCCTCATGGGCGCTGAGCTGAAACATTCTGATGGATCTATTATTATCTTTGGCTTCATTAAACTAACTGATCACCAGCCGTCTTATGCTGATAATTGGGGGGCTGATGCACAATTAAACATACAGTGAGCTTTTATCACTGCACGCGTGCACTAAAATGTTTTAAACTTTCATCCGTACGTAGAATCAGGCGTAGTTTGCGCTCAATTCTCCCCACGCTTTAAGGGGTCTATTTACTAAGCAGTGTTAGGAGACAGAGTGAAAAGTGATAAGAAAGTGATAAGGTGCCAGCCAATCAGCTCCCAACTGTCATCTCACAGGCTGTGTTTGAAAAATGACTGTTAGGAGCTGATTGGCTGGTACCTTATCACTTTCTTATCACTTTTCACTCTGTCTCCTAACACTGCTTAGTAACTAGACCCCTAAGTGTTGGCTGGGTGCAAAAAAGTCGTGCTAACACAGACTTCTAATGCAGACCACAAGAAAGGCGCATATGCGCTTGTCAGGAGACGTAGTATTTGCAGGTGCCCGACCCCTAGTGCAGAATACGCGCTGATTGCGATCGGCAGACGCTATGGATTCTCTGAATGGTGCGGCTGCTGCAATCTATTTATTTCCGTGCCAGGAAAGCAGATTCCATTTTCAAATTTTTTTTAAGGAGAAGACGGATGTTTGTATTTCATTAAATTTAATTAATGCTTTTATTTTGTATTTCTTTCATTATTTAATTGTATTTTACATGGTGAAAATGACTTTACCACTGTATTCTATATGAATTGTGTACTGTAATTGTATTATTTTGTACCAACACTGGTACCCTCAAGTCCTGTTGTAAAACTGGCATAAAACTGGCACAAATACTACTATCTTCTCCTGGCATAAAACTGGCACAGATACTATCTTCTCCTGGCATAAAACTGGCACAGATACTATCTTCTCCTGGCATAAAACTGGCACAGATAATATCTTCTCCTGGCATAAAACTGGCACAGATAATATCTTCTCCTGGCACAGATACATTGGGAAATGTATCCTGGGATGGCCGAAATGTCTTTTTTTCATTTTAGACCTGTTTTTCGGAAGCAGTGTGCATCCAAAGCTACGTCCCAATTGTTCACCCTAGTGAACAAACTTCCCATTCCAAATAACACATCCAGCTCGTGCTTCCTGCGGCAGTCTGACTGCTATCATTAATTGTAGCCACTAGATGGCGCCATATTTGCACTATACTTTTGATTGACTTCTCCATATACAAATAGGCTATGCCCATTATTTGATTTCATTAGCCGTAATATAAAACGTTATCCCAGTAACTGAGATAAAGTCAGCACATGGTCACCAATCATGTCTGTTGTATAATCTCCGTTTTGGGACGATTCAAAATGATAAATAGAATGAAGTAACTCATCTGACTTTAAGGGACAGAAGCAGCCTTATGTAATCCCCCAGCAAATTAAAGTTTCTGGAACTGGGGGTAGGACGGTATCCCAGCTAAGGTAGTGATTACAGGGGAAGGTTGTGTTGAAGGGGGACAGGACACAAATGTAATGTAATCATTGATATAAATGCTGCTCTCAGTCTTCGCACTGTGGCTGAAATCTGGTCGCTCTGTTACATTTGGACGAAGGTTTATTACACTTATGTCATCAATAATATAGGAACGTCGCCTACATCTGTCTGTGCTCTGTGACGGTTTGGGAACCTTTATTTGTGTCATGTAAGCAGAGAGCATTGTGTATGATCTGTCTGTGGATCTTCCTGTAGAGCCAGGAGAAAGTCTCTGTCATTTAATGGGGACACGGTGACTGTAATATGAATTGCTGGTCGGCTGGAAGTCTGCAGTGTCGGGCAGCTCTGAAGGCTGGATTTCCCTGTTTGGCCTCTCTGATTCCCTTCCCTGCTGAGCAGGACATAATGGCACTAAGCCCGTCCATTCTCCCTCAGGGTGGGAATTAGAATCACAGCAAGGTCTTTCCTGGGGCTGTAATAGGGCTCAGCCTGTCATTTCCCCCAGAATATAAAGGGAAGAGAGACTTCCATCGCTCAGTCCCTGTGATGTCAGACGCTGCGCAGTTATCCTGTACTGGGAACACGTTGTGAGGCCGATTATTGGGGTGTGGGACGCGGAATAGAAATCATGGCTCCCACATGTAACGCTGCCTCATTATACACTAATGTAAATATCGCCACTACCAGGAAGCGCCATCTGACGGCAGCGATGCCCCTGTGCTTATTGTCTATATACATAGTCACCTCTATACTAGCACTAGCTATTATATATATGTGTGTGTGTATGTATACATAATTTGTATGTCTGATGATGTCATAGCGCAGTGTGACACAACTCGTGATGTCATAACGCAATATCTCAATTTATCTATAGTGATGTCTTAGTGCAGTATGTCACTCTACTTATGGTGATGTCATAGTGCAGCATGTCACTCTACTTATGGTGATGTCATAGTGCAGCGTGTCACTCTACTTATGGTGATGTCATAGTGCAGCATGTCACTCTACTTATGGTGATGTCATAGTGCAGTGTGTCACTCTACTTATGGTGATGTCATAGTGCAGCATGTCACTACATATGGTGATGTCATAGTGCAGTATGTCACTCTACTTATGGTGATGTCATAGTGCAGTGTGTCACTCTACTTATGGTGATGTCATAGTGCAGTATGTCACTACTTATGGTGATGTCATAGTGCAGTATGTCACTCTACTTATGGTGATGTCATAGTGCAGTGTGTCACTCTACTTATGGTGATGTCATAGTGCAGTATGTCACTCTACTTATGGTGATGTCATAGTGCAGTGTGTCACTCTACTTATGGTGATGTCATAGTGCAGTATGTCACTCTACTTATGGTGATGTCATAGTGCAGTGTGTCACTCTACTTATGGTGATGTCATAGTGCAGTGTGTCACTCTACTTATGGTGATGTCATAGTGCAGTGTGTCACTCTACTTATGGTGATGTCATAGTGCAGTGTGTCACTACTTATGGTGATGTCATAGTGCAGTATGTCACTCTACTTATGGTGATGTCATAGTGCAGTGTGTCACTCTACTTATGGTGATGTCATAGTGCAGTGTGTCACTACTTATGGTGATGTCATAGTGCAGTGTGTCACTACTTATGGTGATGTCATAGTGCAGTGTGTCACTACTTATGGTGATGTCATAGTGCAGTGTGTCACTACTTATGGTGATGTCATAGTGCAGTATGTCATTCTATCACCAGGCACCCCCAATTTCTGGTCCCGCTAGCCAGTGTGCACCTCCTGCAATAATGGAACATTAGTAAAGTAATAATGATATGTATACAGAAGTATCGTCCTCTGGTAATTTTAGGCTGAGAGGAGGTGATGCCCGTGCAGCCTTCAGCTATTATTACAAAGAATAAATCTGGTGAGTATAGGGAAATATGCCTCCAGATTTCTCCTCATTAACACTACAGTAGTAGTTTTATATTATCTAAAATATATTGAGCTTGCCAAGAATGGATGTGTAGAATCACTGGCATCATTAGTGACCCGGTAAGACGGAATATTGATGCCCACAGCATACATGAAATGCAAATGCTTACAATGATTGTATTAGAGGATAGTACATAAGGACAGCGCCCTGTACATTGAGGAGGCTCATTCTCAGGACTGATGCAGGGAAGGTTCCCCAGCGGATGCTCCAGGTAACGCCCCATGGGAACATCTTCCCTTGCTGAGCTGCTGTGTAGGTTCTCCAGGCTGGTGTCATTGTGGATATAGACTTGTATCATTGCCCCTGGGATAGCTCTCACTACTTCGTGATCTCCCCGGCCTCCTCCTCCTCCTTTGGAACCCTCCCTGGGGCATGTACATGTTGACGTTGGTTAGATCCACATGGGGCCCGCTGAGATCACTGTAGTGCAGCTTCTGCCTCTCTCCTCCCAGCCTCCCGTCTGACATCCAGCCAGCTCTCTATCTGTGACATTGTCACCTGCAGCTGCTGGACCGTCAGGCACGGCCATTCACTCCAGGTATGTACACACCTTATACTTATTACATCACCGTCAGAGAGTGTCATTAGATTGCAAGCTTCTGGAGATGGCTGCAATAAATCACATTCCCCAGTTTTGCTTAAGATGGGTATAGTGTAAAATGATCCAGATCTCAGTAAATCTTAGCTGCTAATAAATAATAAATACATTGGCACCCTGCATGAGAACGTTGGCACTGTCTTTTGTTCGTAAAATAGCACTGTGTGTGTTGTAACCCATAGCAACCAGACATTTTATTTAATTTTCTACTCTGTAGTGGAAAAAACGACACTAAGGATCTGGTTACTACGAGTTACAGTACATTTGTTCATATAGTTATATGTTAGTAAATACTCCCCTTTGCGGCTTACTTTATATAATTGAACATTAGAGTACGTAAGCCTTATATATACTGTATAGGGACTGTGTTTTATATGATGTGACAGTAGAGTAAAGCTGGCTGCACAAACTGTAATTTACTCCAAAGACCAAACCCATAATCCCTGGATCCAGAAGTCCGTCAGCCCGAGAAGCTTTATATGGTGCCTGGAGGAGGCTGGAATCTCAGTATCTCATATTATAGAGAGAGCCACATTGTAGCCTGACATTACCTTATAGCCTTCTGTCACTGAATCCTGCATGTGATAATGACAGAGGGTCTGTAAGAAGATATTACAGGGAGGAGTGCGGGCGCTGTGCGTCTGGTATTACAGAAGTAGCTTTGCTATATATTTGGGTGTTTGTTTAGTTGACACATTAAACTTATGTCTTATTATCCACTAGTCTGTTAGCTCTCACTAGCAGGGCCCTCACCTCTCCCATTGCCCCCACCTCGTTCTCCGGTACATCTTTGTATCATGCCTCCCTCGTTGCCCCCACCTCGTTCTCCGGTACATCTTTCTATCATGCCTCCCCCATTGCCCCCACCTCGTTCTCCGGTGCATCTTTGTATCATGCCTCTCTCATTGGCCCCACCTCGTTCTCCGGTGCATCTTTGTATCATGCCTCTCCCGTTGCCCCCACTTCGTTCTCCGGTACATCTTTGTATCATGCCTCTCCCATTGGCCCCACCTCGTTCTCCGGTACATCTTTGTATCATGCCTCTCCCGTTGCCCCCACCTCGTTCTCCGGTACATCTTTGTATCATGCCTCTCCTGTTGCCCCCACCTCGTTCTCCGGTACATCTTTGTATCATGCCTCTCCCGTTGCCCCCACCTCGTTCTCCGGTACATCTTTCTATCATGCCTCCCCCATTGCCCCCACCTCTTCTCCGGTGCATCTTTGTATCATGCCTCTCTCATTGGCCCCACCTCGTTCTCCGGTGCATCTTTGTATCATGCCTCTCCCGTTGCCCCCACCTCGTTCTCCGGTACATCTTTGTATCATGCCTCTCCCATTGGCCCCACCTCGTTCTCCGGTACATCTTTGTAACATGCCTCTCCCGTTGCCCCCACCTCGTTCTCCGGTACATCTTTGTATCATGCCTCTCCTGTTGCCCCCACCTCGTTCTCCGGTACATCTTTGTACCATGCCTCTCCCGTTGCCCCCACCTCGTTCTCCGGTACATCTTTGTATCATGCCTCTCCTGTTGCCCCCACCTCGTTCTCCGGTACATTTTTGTATCACGCCTCTCCCATTGCCCCCACTTCGTTCTCCGGTGCATCTTTGTATCATGCCTCTCCTGTTGCCCCCACCTCGTTCTCCGGTACATCTTTGTACCATGCCTCTCCCGTTGCCCCCACCTCGTTCTCCGGTACATCTTTGTATCATGCCTCTCCTCTTGCCCCCACCTCGTTCTCCGGTACATTTTTGTATCACGCCTCTCCCATTGCCCCCACCTCGTTCTCCGGTGCATCTTTGTATCATGCCTCTATCGTTGCCCCCACCTCGTTCTCCGGTACATCTTTGTGTCATGCCTCTCCCGTTGCCCCCACCTCGTTCTCCGGTACATCTTTGTGTCATGCCTCTCCCGTTGGCCTCACCTCGTTCTCCGGTACATCTTTGTATCATGCCTCTCCCATTGGCCTCACCTCGTTCTCCGGTACATCTTTGTATCACGCCTCTCCCGTTGCCCCCACCTCGTTCTCCGGTACATCTTTGTATCATGCCTCTCCCGTTGCCCCCACCTCGTTCTCCGGTACATCTTTCTATCATGCCTCCCCCATTGCCCCCACCTCGTTCTCCGGTGCATCTTTATATCATGCCTCTCTCATTGGCCCCACCTCGTTCTCCGGTGCATCTTTGTATCATGCCTCTCCCGTTGCCCCCACCTCGTTCTCCGGTACATCTTTGTATCATGCCTCTCCCATTGGCCCCACCTCGTTCTCCGGTACATCTTTGTGTCATGCCTCTCCCATTGGCCCCACCTCGTTCTCCGGTACATCTTTGTATCATGCCTCTCCCGTTGCCCCCACCTCGTTCTCCGGTACATCTTTGTACCATGCCTCTCCCGTTGCCCCCACCTCGTTCTCCGGTACATCTTTGTATCATGCCTCTCCTGTTGCCCCCACCTCGTTCTCTGGTACATTTTTGTATCATGCCTCTCCCATTGCCCCCACCTCGTTCTCCGGTGCATCTTTGTATCATGCCTCTATCGTTGCCCCCACCTCGTTCTCCGGTACATCTTTGTGTCATGCCTCTCCCGTTGCCCCCACCTCGTTCTCCGGTACATCTTTGTGTCATGCCTCTCCCGTTGGCCTCACCTCGTTCTCCGGTACATCTTTGTATCATGCCTCTCCCATTGGCCTCACCTCGTTCTCCGGTACATCTTTGTATCACGCCTCTCCCGTTGCCCCTACCTCGTTCTCCGGTACATCTTTGTATCATGCCTCTCCCGTTGGCCGCACCTCGTTCTCCGGTACATCTTTGTATCATGCCTCTTGCATGTTCTCTGTATGACACCGTGCCCCATACCTCCCAATCTACCAGACCCGGTTACATAGCTGCATTACCATGGGGGCGTGACCATGTCACAATGGGGGCGTGGTCAGTACTCCCCTCCAAACACACAGTCATTGTCTGTGTGGGTGGTACCCATTGCCCACTGATCTGCCATTCACAGCAGCAGTCACTGGGGAGGTACCACCCTAGTTTTCCTGCCCGATTGGGACGGAGCCCTCAAATTGGGACTGTCTCACCTAAATCAGGACAGGTGGGAGTAATGCAATTTAATCCCACTCACACCGCTGTGCGAATTAGACGCATTTGAAGGGAGAAAGTAGCATGAAAAGATGCTTGGCGTTATGTGTAACGCGATTTGTAGCGCACGGAGGATAGATGTATGTGGACACATCTGTAATTGCCGTTGTGCTTTTATGCGAATAGGTCCTTGTCTTTGCGCTGTCCTGTACTTCCCCAATGTTTGGCGCTGATAGCGGCACTATAAAGGTAAAATGTTTATAATAATAAATTATCAGTGTGTTAGATTAGCAGGTCCAGGTTTGAGCGCACCAAGGCTCATTGTGGGAACGCTCGTAAAAGTGAGGTTATGCCACGAATCCACCGGGGCTGTGGGAATAATACGTTTCCCTCATATCTAATCCCCTGAAAGCAGATATGTCTCTAAGATGGCGGTAAATTCTTAGACGTTGTACAAACCTTAATCTCACCGTATAATTGGGGGCACCCAGGCAAACTCTAATTTCTGAGGGGGTTCAGGCTGGTCCTCCGACTCATTAAATGTTGGAGAGGAACAGGATCGTATTCACTAAACCACAGCACGGCGGGAATCAAACACCTGCGCTGTGCGGATTAGCTCTGGCTTATATGTATCGTGTTTATTGCTGGTATACATTACACGTCTGCATTTACTAGGATTGTAATACTCAGACATGTTATTTTATTTATTTATTACCTTATAGTAGTGATGCTAATAACCCTATATGAGGCATGCCTTTCTGACAGCTATATATGACATTAGGGCGCACATAAACCCTGTGTATTATAAGCAATGAGGCACGCCTTTCTGACAGCTATATATGATATTAGGGCGCACATAAACCCTGTGTATTATAACAATGAGGCACGCCTTACTGACAGCTGTATATAACGTTAGGGCGCACATAAACCGCGTGTATTATAACAATGAGGCACGCCTTTCTGACCGCTATATATGACATTAGGGCGCACATAAACCCTGTGTATTATAAGCAATGAGGCACGCCTTACTGACAGCTGTATATGACGTTAGGGCGCACATAAACCGTGTGTATTATAAGCAATGAGGCACGCCTTACTGACAGCTGTATATGACGTTAGGGCGCACATAAACCGTTTGTATTATAAGCAATGAGGCACGCCTTACTGACAGCTTTATATGACGTTAGGGCGCACATTAACCGTGTGTATTATAAGCAATGAGGCACGCCTTACTGACAGCTATATATGACGTTAGGGGGCACATAAACCGTGTGTATTATAAGCAATGAGGCACGCCTTTCTGACCGCTATATATGACGTTAGGGCGCACATTAACCGTGTGTATTATAAGCAATGAGGCACGCCTTACTGACAGCTATATATGACATTAGGGCGCACATAAACCCTGTGTATTATAAGCAATGAGGCACGCCTTACTGACAGCTGTATATGACGTTAGGGCGCACATAAACCCTGTGTATTATAAGCACTGAGGCACGCCTTACTGACCGCTATATATGACGTTAGGGCACACATAAACCATGTGTATTATAAGCAATGAGGCACGCCTTACTGACAGCTATATATGACGTTAGGGCGCACATAAATCCTGTGTATTATAAGCAATGAGGCACTCCTTACTGACAGCTATGTATGACATTAGGGCGCACATAAACCCTGTGTATTATAACAATGAGGCACGCCTTACTGACAGCTATATATGACGTTAGGGCGCACATAATCCGTGTGTATTATAAGCAATGAGGCACGCCTTACTGACAGCTATATATGACGTTAGGGCGCACATAAACCCTGTGTATTATAAGCAATGAGGCACGCCTTACTGACAGCTATATATGACGTTAGGGCGCACATAAACCGTGTGTATTATAAGCAATGAGGCACGCCTTACTGACAGCTATGTATGACGTTAGGGCGCACATAAACCGTGTGTATTATAAGCAATGAGGCATGCCTTACTGACCGCTATATATAACGTTAGGGCGCACATAAACCGTGTGTATTATAATCAATGAGGCACACCTTACTGACAGCTGTATATAACGTTAGGGCGCACATAAACCGCGTGTATTATAAGCAATGAGGCACGCCTTACTGACAGCTGTATATAACATTAGGGCGCACATAAACCGTGTGTATTATAAGCAATGAGGCATGCCTTACTGACAGCTATGTATGACGTTAGGGCGCACATAAACCGTGTATTATAAGCAATGAGGCACGCCTTACTGACAGCTATATATGACGTTAGGGCGCACATAAACCCTGCGTATTATAAGCAATGAGGCACGCCTTACTGACAGCTATGTATGACGTTAGGGCGCACATAAACCGTGTGTATTATAAGCAATGAGGCACGCCTTACTGACTGCTATATATGACGTTAGGGGCGCACATAAATCGCGTGTATTATAACAATGAGGCATGCCTTACTGACAGCTGTATATGACGTTAGGGCGCACATAAATCCTGTGTATTATAACAATGAGGCACGCCTTACTGACAGCTATATATGACGTTAGGGCGCACATAAACCGTGTGTATTATAACAATGAGGCACGCCTTACTGACAGCTGTATATGACGTTAGGGCGCACATAAACCGTGTGTATTATAACAATGAGGCACGCCTTACTGACAGCTATATATGACGTTAGGGCGCACATAAACCGTGTGTATTATAACAATGAGGCACGCCTTACTGACAGCTATGTATGACGTTAGGGCGCACATAAACCGTGTGTATTATAACAATGAGGCACGCCTTACTGACAGCTATATATGACGTTAGGGCGCACATAAACCGTGTGTATTATAACAATGAGGCACGCCTTACTGACAGCTGTATATGACGTTAGGGCGCACATAAACCGTGTGTATTATAACAATGAGGCACGCCTTACTGACAGCTATATATGACGTTAGGGCGCACATAAACCCTGTATATTATAAGCAATGAGGCACGCCTTACTGACAGCTATGTATGACGTTAGGGCGCACATTACCTTCTGTATAAACTACTGAACTGAAATAGACATTAGAGGGAAATATTACTTTGCGTGCGGTTTTCCTGCTGAATAAAATGCGGATATTCTGAAACGCGGTTTGTTCTCAAGTTACTGTTACAATTATGGGGCCTCATTCTGGTCCGATTTCTGCCTCATTCTGAGGATGAATAATATGCTAATGCAACTATGCGCACATCCTAATTCGCACGCATCACACCTCCCCCTGTTTTATCTGCGAGGTGTTTGTGTGTGAGCGAGGTGAAGTGTGTGTGTGTGAGCGGGGTGGAGTGTGTGTGTGTGAGCGAGGCGGGGTGTGTGTGTGTGTGTGAGCGAGGTGGAGTGTGTGTGTGTGTGTGTGAGCGAGATGGGGGTGTGTGTGTGTGAGCGGGGTGGGGGTGTGTCTGTGTGAGCGAGGTGGAGTGTGTGTGTGTGTGTGTGCGGGGTGGAGTGTGTCTGTGTGAGCGGGGCGTGTGTGTGTGAGCGGGGTGGGGGTGTGTGTGTGTGTGAGCGGGGTGGGTGGGTGTGTGTGTGAGCGGGGTGGGTGGGTGTGTGTGTGAGCGGGGTGGGTGGGTGTGTGTGTGAGCGGGGTGGGTGGGTGTGTGGGGTGGGTGGGTGTGTGTGTGAGGTGGGTGGGTGTGTGTGTGAGCGGGGTTGGGGGGTGTGTGTGTGAGCGGGGTTGGGGGGTGTGTGTGTGAGCGGGGTGGGTGGGTGTGTGTGTGAGCGGGGTTGGGGGGGTGTGTGTGTGAGCGGGGTGGGGGTGTGTGTGTGTGAGCGGGGTGGGGGGGTGTGTATGTGTGTGTGAGTGAGGTGTGTGTCTGTGTGAGCGGGGTTGGGGGGGGGTGTGTGTGTGAGCGGGGTGGGGGTGTGTGTGTGTGAGCGGGGTGGGGGTGTGTGTATGTGTGTGTGAGTGAGATGTGTGTCTGTGTGAGCGGGGTTGGGGGTGTGTGTGTGTGTGAGCGGGGTGGGGGTGTGTGTGTGTGAGCGGGGTGGGTGTGTGTGTGAGCGGGGTGGGGGTGTGTGTGTGTGAGCGGGGTGGGGGTGTGTGTATGTGTGTGTGAGTGAGGTGTGTGTCTGTGTGAGCGGGGTTGGGGGGGTGTGTGAGTGGGTTTGGGGGTGTGTCTGTGTGAGCGGGGTTGGGGTGTGTCTGTGTGAGCGGGGTTGGGGGTGTGTGTGTGTGAGCGGGTTTGGGGGTGTGTCTGTGTGAGCGGGGTTGGGGTGTGTCTGTGTGAGCGGGGTTGGGGTGTGTCTGTGTGAGCGGGGTTGGGGGGGTGTGTCTGTGTGAGCGGGGTTGGGGGTGTGTGTGTGTGAGCGGGGTTGGGGGTGTGTGTGTGAGCGAGGTGGGGGTGTGTGTGTGAGCGGGGTGGGGGTGTGTCTGTGTGAGCGGGGTGGGGGTGTGTGTGTGAGCGGGGTTGGGGGTGTGTGTGTGTGAGCGGGGTGGGGGTGTGTGTGTGAGCGGGGTGGGGGTGTGTGTGTGAGCGGGGTTGGGGTGGGTGTGTGTGTGAGCGGGGTTGGGGGTGTGTGTGTGTGTGTGTGAGTGAGGTGTGTGTCTGTGTGAGCGGGGTTGGGGGGGTGTGTGAGTGGGTTTGGGGGTGTGTCTGTGTGAGCGGGGTTGGGGTGTGTCTGTGTGAGCGGGGTTGGGGGTGTGTGTGTGTGAGCGGGTTTGGGGGTGTGTCTGTGTGAGCGGGGTTGGGGTGTGTCTGTGTGAGCGGGGTTGGGGTGTGTCTGTGTGAGCGGGGTTGGGGGGGTGTGTGTGTGAGCGGGGTTGGGGGGGTGTGTGTGTGAGCGAGGTGGGGGTGTGTGTGTGAGCGGGGTGGGGGTGTGTCTGTGTGAGCGGGGTGGGGGTGTGTGTGTGAGCGGGGTGGGGGTGTGTGAGCGGGGTGGGGGTGTGTGTATGTGTGTGTGAGTGAGATGTGTGTCTGTGTGAGCGGGGTTGGGGGGGTGTGTGTGTGTGAGCGGGGTGGGGGTGTGTGTGTGTGAGCGGGGTGGGTATGTGTGTGAGCGGGGTGGGGGTGTGTGTGTGTGAGCGGGGTGGGGGTGTGTGTATGTGTGTGTGAGTGAGGTGTGTGTCTGTGTGAGCGGGGTTGGGGGGGTGTGTGAGTGGGTTTGGGGGTGTGTCTGTGTGAGCGGGGTTGGGGTGTGTCTGTGTGAGCGGGTTTGGGGGTGTGTGTGTGTGAGCGGGGTTGGGGTGTGTCTGTGTGAGCGGGGTTGGGGTGTGTCTGTGTGAGCGGGGTTGGGGGGGTGTGTGTGTGAGCGGGGTTGGGGGGGTGTGTGTGTGAGCGGGGTTGGGGGTGTGTGTGTGAGCGAGGTGGGGGTGTGTGTGTGAGCGGGGTGGGGGTGTGTCTGTGTGAGCGGGGTGGGGGTGTGTGTGTGAGCGGGGTTGGGGGTGTGTGTGTGTGAGCGGGGTGGGGGTGTGTGTGTGAGCGGGGTTGGGGTGGGTGTGTGTGTGAGCGGGGTTGGGGGTGTGTGTGTGTGAGCGGGGTGGGGGTGTGTGTATGTGTGTGTGAGTGAGGTGTGTGTCTGTGTGAGCGGGGTTGGGGGGGTGTGTGTGTGAGCGGGGTGGGGGGGGTGATAATGTGACCATTGCAATAGAGGCGACACCTAATATTTGCCCTTAGTGTTTCACATCTCCCGTTTATGTTTGTAGAGAACCCTGAGTAAATAAGAATGGCCTATTGTGCCTGCATGTGATCCTGTGACACATACAGTGGTGACGTGATGAGGACGTTTGGGATACAGCTCTGTCCTTTCTGTACAATTGCTTTAGGATGTGCCGGTGATTCCTCTCTCATGCCGGTGTCTCCGCGCCACATCTGTACCAATATGTGTGACTGTATGTGTGCCCCAGGAATGACGTTACTGCTCTGTAATTAATGTGTTACTTCTCTCTTACTGTACAGGAGAAAATATAATTTTACTATATTACTGAATATTTTTGTGCCTTGCTGTGCCGTGTGTTGGAGGCTGTGCAGTGTGTAGGAGGCTGTGCCTTGCTGTTCGGTATGTTGGAGGCTGTGTCTTGCTGTGCGGTGTGTTGGAGGCTGTGCCTTGCTGTGCAGTGTGTTGTAGGCTGTGTCTTGCTGTGCGGTGTGTTGGAGGCTGTGCCTTGCTGTGCAGTGTATTGGAGGCTGTGTCTTGCTGTGTGGTGTGTTGGAGGCTGTGCGGTGTGTTGGAGGCTGTGCCTTGCTGTGCAGTGTGTTGGAGGCTGTGCCTTGCTGTGCGGTGTGTTGGAGGCTGTGCCTTGCTGCACAGTGTATTGGAGGCTGTGTCTTGCTGTGCGATGTGTTGGAGGCTGTGCCTTGCTGTGTGGTGTGTTGGAGGCTGTGCCTTGCTGTGCAGTGTGTTGGAGGCTGTGCAGTGTGTTGGAGACTGTGCCTTACTGTGCGGTGTGTTGGAGGCTGTGCGGTGTGTTGGAGACTGTGCCTTACTGTGCGGTGTGTTGGAGGCTGTGCGGTGTGTTGGAGGCTGTGCCTTGCTGTGCGGTGTGTTGGAGGCTGTGCCTTGCTGTGCAGTGTATTGGAGGCTGTATCTTGCTGTGTGGTGTGTGGGAGGCTGTGCGGTGTGTTGGAGGCTGTGACTTGCTGTGCAGTGTGTTGTAGGCTATGTCTTGCTGTCCGGTGTGTTGGAGGCTGTGCGGTGTGTTGGAGGCTGTGCCTTGCTGTGCGGTGTGTTGGAGGCTGTGCCTTGCTGTGCGGTGTGTTGGTGGCTGTGCCTTGCTGTGCAGTGTATTGGAGGCTGTGTCTTGCTGTGCGGTGTGTTGGAAGCTGTGCGGTGTGTTGGAGGCTGTGCCTTGCTGTGCAGTGTGTTGGAGGCTGTGCCTTGCTGTGCAGTGTGTTGGAGGCTGTGCCTTGCTGTGCAGTGTGTTGGAGGCTGTGCAGTGTGTTGGAGACTGTGCCTTACTGTGCAGTGTGTTGGAGGCTGTGCCTTGCTGTGCAGTGTATTGGAGGCTGTGTCTTGCTGTGCGGTGTGTTGGAGGCTGTGCGGTGTGTTGGAGGCTTTGCCTTGCTGTGCAGTGTGTTGGAGGCTGTGCCTTGCTGTGCGGTGTGTTGGAGGCTGTGCCTTTCTGTG
The DNA here is from genome assembly GCA_031769625.1 of Taudactylus pleione. Taxonomy (NCBI): domain Eukaryota; kingdom Metazoa; phylum Chordata; class Amphibia; order Anura; family Myobatrachidae; genus Taudactylus; species Taudactylus pleione. Next base: position 2,365,920 of record JAUIMM010000874.1, read on the forward strand.
CAGTGTATTGGAGGCTGTGTCTTGCTGTGCGGTGTGTTGGAGGCTGTGCCTTGCTGTGCGGTGTGTTGGAGGCTGTGCCTTGCTGTGCGGTGTGTTGGAGGCTGTGCCTTGCTGTGCGGTGTGTTGGAGGCTGTGCCTTGCTGTGCAGTGTATTGGAGGCTGTGCCTTGCTGTGCGGTGTGTTGGAGGCTGTGCCTTGCTGTGCAGTGTATTGGAGGCTGTGTCTTGCTGTGTGGTGTGTTGGAGGCTGTGCGGTGTGTTGGAGGCTGTGCCTTGCTGTGCAGTGTGTTGGAGGCTGTGCCTTGCTGTGCGGTGTGTTGGAGGCTGTGCCTTGCTGTGCAGTGTATTGGAGGCTATATCTTGCTGTGTGGTGTGTTGGAGGCTGTGCGATGTGTTGGAGGCTGCCTTGCTATGCAGTGTGTTGGAGGCTGTGCCTTGCTGTGCAGTGTGTTGGAGGCTGTGCGGTGTGTTGGAGGCTGTGCCTTGCTGTGCGGTGTGTTGCAGGCTGTGCCTTGCTGTGCGGTGTGTTGGAGGCTGTGCCTTGCTGTGCAGTGTATTGGAGGCTATATCTTGCTGTGTGGTGTGTGGGAGGCTGTGCGGTGTGTTGGAGGCTGTGCCTTGCTGTGCAGTGTGTTGTAGGCTGTGTCTTGCTGTGCGGTGTGTTGGAGGCTGTGCGGTGTGTTGGAGGCTGTGCCTTGCTGCGCAGTGTATTGGAGGCTATATCTTGCTGTGCGGTGTGTTGGAGGCTGTGCGATGTGTTGGAGGCTGCCTTGCTATGCAGTGTGTTGGAGGCTGTGCCTTGCTGTGCAGTGTGTTGGAGGCTGTGCGGTGTGTTGGAGGCTGTGCCTTGCTGTGCGGTGTGTTGCAGGCTGTGCCTTGCTGTGCGGTGTGTTGGAGGCTGTGCCTTGCTGTGCAGTGTATTGGAGGCTATATCTTGCTGTGTGGTGCGTGGGAGGCTGTGCGGTGTGTTGGAGGCTGTGCCTTGCTGTGCAGTGTGTTGTAGGCTGTGTCTTGCTGTGCGGTGTGTTGGAGGCTGTGCGGTGTGTTGGAGGCTGTGCCTTGCTGCGCAGTGTATTGGAGGCTGTGTCTTGCTGTGCGGTGTGTTGGAGGCTGTGCCTTGCTGTGCGGTGTGTTGGAGGCTGTGCCTTGCTGTGCAGTGTGTTGGAGGCTGTGCGGTGTGTTGGAGACTGTGCCTTACTGTGCGGTGTGTTGGAGGCTGTGCAGTGTGTTGGAGGCTGTGCCTTGCTGTGCGGTGTGTTGCAGGCTGTGCCTTGCTGTGCGGTGTGTTGGAGGCTGTGCCTTGCTGTGCAGTGTATTGGAGGCTGTATCTTGCTGTGTGGTGTTTGGGAGGCTGTGCGGTGTGTTGGAGGCTGTGCCTTGCTGTGCAGTGTGTTGTAGGCTGTGTCTTGCTGTCCGGTGTGTTGGAGGCTGTGCGGTGTGTTGGAGGCTGTGCCTTGCTGTACGGTGTGTTGGAGGCTGTGCCTTGCTGTGCGGTGTGTTGGTGGCTGTGCCTTGCTGTGCAGTGTATTGGAGGCTGTGTCTTACTGTGCGGTGTGTTGGAGGCTGTGCGGTGTGTTGGAGGCTGTGCCTTGCTGTGCGGTGTGTTGGAGGCTGTGCCTTGCTGTGCAGTGTGTTGGAGGCTGTGCAGTGTGTTGGAGACTGTGCCTTACTGTGCAGTGTGTTGGAGGCTGTGCCTTGCTGTGCAGTGTGTTGGAGGCTGTTCCTTGCTGTGCTGTATGTTTGAGGCTGTGCCTTGCTGTATAGTGTATTGGAGGCTGTGCCTTGCTGTGCAGTGTATTGGAGGCTGTGCCTTGCTGTGCGGTGTGTTGGAGGCTGTGCAGTGTGTTGGAGGCCGTGCTTTTCTTTGCAGTGTGTTGGAGGCCTTGCTGTGCAGTGTGTTGGAGGCTGTGCTTTGCTGTGCAGTGTGTTGGAGGCTGTGCCTTGCTGTGCAATGTGTTGGAGGCTGTTCCTTGCTGTGCTGTATGTTTGAGGCTGTGCCTTGCTGTATAGTGTATTGGAGGCTGTGCCGTGCTGTGTAGTGTTTTGGAGGCTGTGCGGTATGGTGGAGGCTGTACAGTGTGTTGGAGGCTGTCCAGTGTGTTGGAGGCTATGCCTTGCTGTGCAGTGTGTTGGAGGCTGTGCTTTGCTGTGCAGTGTGTTGGAGGCTGTGCCTTGCTGTGCAGTGTGTTGGAGGCTGTTCCTTGCTGTGCTGTATGTTTGAGGCTGTGCCTTGCTGTATAGTGTATTGGAGGCTGTGCCGTGCTGTGTAGTGTGTTGGAGGCTGTGCCTTGCTGTGCGGTATGGTGGAGGCTGTACAGTGTGTTGGAGGCTGTCCAGTGTGTTGGAGGCTATGCCTTGCTGTGCGGTGTGTTGGAGGCTGTGCCTTGCTGTGCGGTGTGTTGGAGGCTGTGCCTTGCTGTGCAGTGTGTTGGAGGCTGTGCATTGCTGTACAGTGTGTTGGAGGCTGTGCGGTGTGTTTGAGGCTGTGCCTTGCTGTGCAGTGTGTTGGAGGCTGTGCCTTGCTGTGCAGTATGTTGGAGGCTGTGCCTTGCTGTGCAGTGTGTTGGAGGCTGTTCCTTGCTGTGCGGTATGTTTGAGGCTGTGCCTTGCTGTATAGTGTATTGGAGGCTGTGCCTTGCTGTGTAGTGTGTTGGAGGCTGTGCCTTGCTGGGCGATGTGTTGGAGGCTGTCCAGTGTTTTGGAGGCTGTGCCTTGCTGTGCTGTGTGTTGGAGGCTGTGCCTTGCTGTGCGGTGTGTTGGAGGCTGTGCATTGCTGTGCAGTGTGTTGGAGGCTGTGCCTTGCTGTGCGGTGTGTTGGAGGCTGTGCGGTGTGTTTGAGGCTGTGCGGTGTGTTTGAGGCTGTGCGGTGTGTTGGAGGCTGTGCCTTGCTGTGTGGTGTGTTGGAGGCTGTGCATTGCTGTACGGTGTGTTGGAGGCTGTGCATTGCTGTACAGTGTGTTGGAGGCTGTACGGTGTGTTTGAGGCTGTGCCTTGCTGTGCGGTGTGTTTGAGGCTGTGCCTTGCTGTGCGGTGTGTTTGAGGCTGTGCCTTGCTGTGCAGTGTGTTGGAGGCTGTGCCTTGCTGTGCAGTATGTTGGAGGCTGTGCCTTGCTGTGCAGTGTGTTGGAGGCTGTTCCTTGCTGTGCGGTATGTTTGAGGCTGTGCCTTGCTGTATAGTGTATTGGAGGCTGTGCCTTGCTGTGTAGTGTGTTGGAGGCTGTGCCTTGCTGGGCGATGTGTTGGAGGCTGTCCAGTGTTTTGGAGGCTGTGCCTTGCTGTGCTGTGTGTTGGAGGCTGTGCCTTGCTGTGCGGTGTGTTGGAGGCTGTGCATTGCTGTGCAGTGTGTTGGAGGCTGTGCCTTGCTGTGCGGTGTGTTGGAGGCTGTGCGGTGTGTTTGAGGCTGTGCGGTGTGTTTGAGGCTGTGCGGTGTGTTGGAGGCTGTGCCTTGCTGTGTGGTGTGTTGGAGGCTGTGCATTGCTGTACGGTGTGTTGGAGGCTGTGCATTGCTGTACAGTGTGTTGGAGGCTGTACGGTGTGTTTGAGGCTGTGCCTTGCTGTGCGGTGTGTTTGAGGCTGTGCCTTGCTGTGCGGTGTGTTTGAGGCTGTGCCTTGCTGTGCGGTGTGTTGGAGGCTGTGCCTTGCTGTGCGGTGTGTTGGAGGCTGTGCATTGCTGTACAGTGTGTTGGAGGCTGTACGGTGTTTTTGAGGCTGTGCCTTGCTGTGCGGTGTGTTGGAGGCTGTGCGGTGCGTTGGAGGCTGTGCCTTGCTGTGCGGTGCGTTGGAGGCTGTGCCTTGCTGTGCAGTGTGTTTGAGGCTGTGCATTGCTGTACAGTGTGTTGGAGGCTGTGCCTTGCTGTGCAGTGTGTTTGAGGCTGTGCATTGCTGTACAGTGTGTTGGAGGCTGTACGGTGTTTTTGAGGCTGTGCCTTGCTGTGCGGTGTGTTGGAGGCTGTGCGGTGCGTTGGAGGCTGTGCCTTGCTGTGCGGTGCGTTGGAGGCTGTGCCTTGCTGTGCAGTGTGTTTGAGGCTGTGCATTGCTGTACAGTGTGTTGGAGGCTGTGCCTTGCTGTGCAGTGTGTTTGAGGCTGTGCCTTGCTGTGCAGTGTGTTGGAGGCTGTGCATTGCTGTACAGTGTGTTGGAGGCTGTGCGGTGTGTTTGAGGCTGTGCCTTGCTGTGCAGTGTGTTGGAGGCTGTGCGGTGTGTTTGAGGCTGTGCCTTGCTGTGCAGTGTGTTGGAGGCTGTGCCTTGCTGTGCAGTGTGTTGGAGGCTGTGCCTTGCTGTGCAGTATGTTGGAGGCTGTGCCTTGCTGTGCAGTGTGTTGGAGGCTGTTCCTTGCTGTGCGGTATGTTTGAGGCTGTCCCTTGCTGTATAGTGTATTGGAGGCTGTGCCTTGCTGTGTAGTGTGTTGGAGGCTGTGCCTTGCTGGGCGATGTGTTGGAGGCTGTCCAGTGTGTTGGAGGCTGTGCCTTGCTGTGCGGTGTGTTGGAGGCTGTGCGGTGTGTTGGAGGCTGTGCGGTGTGTTTGAGGCTGTGCCTTGCTGTGCGGTGTGTTTGAGGCTGTGCCTTGCTGTGCGGTGTGTTGGAGGCTGTGCCTTGCTGTGTGGTGTGTTGGAGGCAGTGCATTGCTGTACGGTGTGTTGGAGGCTGTGCATTGCTGTACAGTGTGTTGGAGGCTGTACGGTGTGTTTGAGGCTGTGCCTTGCTGTGCGGTGTGTTTGAGGCTGTGCCTTGCTGTGCGGTGTGTTTGAGGCTGTGTCTTGCTGTGCGGTGTGTTGGAGGCTGTGCCTTGCTGTGCGGTGTGTTGGAGGCTGTGCATTGCTGTACAGTGTGTTGGAGGCTGTACGGTGTGTTTGAGGCTGTGCCTTGCTGTGCGGTGTGTTGGAGGCTGTGCGGTGCGTTGGAGGCTGTGCCTTGCTGTGCGGTGCATTGGAGGCTGTGCCTTGCTGTGCAGTGTGTTTGAGGCTGTGCCTTGCTGTGCGGTGTGTTGGAGGCTGTGCCTTGCTGTGCGGTGTGTTGGAGGCTGTGCATTGCTGTACAGTGTGTTGGAGGCTGTGCCTTGCTGTGCAGTGTGTTTGAGGCTGTGCCTTGCTGTGCAGTGTGTTGGAGGCTGTGCATTGCTGTACAGTGTGTTGGAGGCTGTGCGGTGTGTTTGAGGCTGTGCCTTGCTGTGCAGTGTGTTGGAGGCTGTGCCTTGCTGTGCAGTATGTTGGAGGCTGTGCCTTGCTGTGCAGTGTGTTGGAGGCTGTTCCTTGCTGTGCGGTATGTTTGAGGCCGTGCCTTGCTGTATAGTGTATTGGAGGCTGTGCCTTGCTGTGTAGTGTGTTGGAGGCTGTGCCTTGCTGGGCGATGTGTTGGAGGCTGTCCAGTGTGTTGGAGGCCGTGCCTTGCTGTGCGGTGTGTTGGAGGCTGTGCCTTGCTGTGCGGTGTGTTGGAGGCTGTGCATTGCTGTGCAGTGTGTTGGAGGCTGTGCCTTGCTGTGCGGTGTGTTGGAGGCTGTGCGGTGTGTTGGAGGCTGTGCCTTGCTGTGCGGTGTGTTTGAGGCTGTGCCTTGCTGTGCGGGGTGTTGGAGGCTGTGCCTTGCTGTGTGGTGTGTTGGAGGCTGTGCATTGCTGTACGGTGTGTTGGAGGCTGTGCATTGCTGTACAGTGTGTTGGAGGCTGTATGGTGTGTTTGAGGCTGTGCCTTGCTGTGCGGTGTGTTTGAGGCTGTGCCTTGCTGTGCGGTGTGTTTGAGGCTGTGCCTTGCTGTGCGGTGTGTTGGAGGCTGTGCCTTGCTGTGCGGTGTGTTGGAGGCTGTGCATTGCTGTACAGTGTGTTGGAGACTGTACGGTGTGTTTGAGGCTGTGCCTTGCTGTGCGGTGTGTTGGAGGCTGTGCGGTGCGTTGGAGGCTGTGCCTTGCTGTGCAGTGTGTTTGAGGCTGTGCCTTGCTGTGCGGTGTGTTGGAGGCTGTGCCTTGCTGTGCGGTGTGTTGGAGGCTGTGCATTGCTGTACAGTGTGTTGGAGGCTGTGCATTGCTGTACAGTGTGTTGGAGGCTGTACGGTGTGTTTGAGGCTGTGCCTTGCTGTGCGGTGTGTTTGAGGCGGTGCCTTGCTGTGCGGTGTGTTGGAGGCTGTGCATTGCTGTACAGTGTGTTGGAGGCTGTACGGTGTGTTGGAGGCTGTGCCTTGCTGTGCGGTGTGTTGTAGGCTGTGCCTTGCTGTGCGGTGCGTTGGAGGCTGTGCCTTGCTGTGCAGTGTGTTTGAGGCTGTGCCTTGCTGTGCGGTGTGTTGGAGGCTGTGCATTGCTGTACATTGTGTTGGAGGCTGTGCATTGCTGTACAGTGTGTTGGAGGCTATACGGTGTGTTTGAGGCTGTGCCTTGCTGTGCGGTGTGTTGGAGGCTGTGCCTTGCTGTGCGGTGCGTTGGAGGCTGTGCCTTGCTGTGCAGTGTGTTTCAGGCTGTGCCTTGCTGTGCGGTGTGTTGGAGGCTGTGCATTGCTGTACAGTGTGTTGGAGGCTGTGCATTGCTGTACAGTGTGTTGGAGGCTGTACAGTGTGTTGGAGGCTGTACGGTGTGTTTGAGGCTGTGCCTTGCTGTGCGGTGTGTTTGAGGCTGTGCCTTGCTGTGCGGTGTGTTTGAGGCTGTACCTTGCTGTGCGGTGTGTTGGAGGCTGTGCCTTGCTGTGCGGTGTGTTGGAGGCTGTGCATTGCTGTACAGTGTGTTGGAGGCTGTACGGTGTGTTTGAGGCTGTGCCTTGCTGTGCGGTGTGTTGGAGGCTGTGCAGTGCGTTGGAGGCTGTGCCTTGCTGTTCGGTGCGTTGGAGGCTGTGCCTTGCTGTACAGTGTGTTGGAGGCTGTGCATTGCTGTACAGTGTGTTGGAGGCTGTGCCTTGCTGTACAGTGTGTTGGAGGCTGTACGGTGTGTTGGAGGCTGTGCATTGCTGTACAGTGTGTTGGAGGCTGTGCCTTGCTGTACAGTGTGTTGGAGACTGTACGGTGTGTTTGAGGCTGTGCCTTGCTGTGCGGTGTGTTGGAGGCAGTGCCTTGCTGTGCAGTATGTTGGAGACACTGGTACACTCTCTTCTTTATAACATGAGAGGTGCTATAATACTAATGTAAATTCTCTTTTCTGTCTCAGTTATATGACAGATGGGGGTCTGAGTCTCTACACCCGAAGACTGAACAGGCTACCTGACGGCATGGCGGCTGTGCGGGAAACACTGCAGCGTAACACGTCTGGTGGGCAGGGAGATGCTGACAGGTGAGATTGCAGTGTCCCTCTAATCTGTATTTACAATAAATAAGTACAAATGACTATGGAAAGGATAATACCGCAGTGACAACTGAATTATGTATGTGCAGCTATTATATCATCTGGTATAATACAGAGGAACATAATACAGAGGTTTATATCTGCTGAACATACAGGAACCATGAACATAGTACAGAGGTGTAGATCATATGCAGAGCCCACAGTAGCAGAGCCCCCCTTATGCAGTGCCCCCTATGCAATGCCCCCATTAGTAATCCCCTGTAATAGTGCCCCAATAGTAATGCCCCCTGTAGTAGTGACCCCATTAGTAATCCCCTGTAGTAGTGACCCCAATAGTAATGCCCCCTGTAGTAGTGACCCCAATAGTAATGCCCCCTGTAGTAGTGACCCCAATAGTAATGCCCCCAGTAGTAGTGCCCCCTGAGTAATGCCCCCAATAATAATGTCCCCTGAGTAATGCCTATAGTGAAGGCCTTACACAAAACAAAAACCTAATACTTACCGTAAGCCCCCGCTTCCGTCTGGTCCGCCTGGCTGCTCCTCTGAACTATGACGTCTCTCCCATAGTGCACTGCGGTAGCCGTAAGCTCAGGAGTGAACTCCAGCCTCCGGCTGGCGCTGCAGGGTGGGAGCCGGTCGCCCGCTGGTGACACAATCTCAACGGGCAAATGGATCCTCCCTGCGGCGCCGCACTGAGGTGGGTCGGAGGAGGCTGAACTGGTTCCATCTCCAAATAGGAATGCAGTTCCGACCCATTCCGGCCCACTTTAACCCCTGCATAGCTGGCATGGAGAGGCGCGATCATTACAATTTCAATTACAATTACACTTTGCAAGGGCGATAAAGCAAAGCATTATGTAGGTAGATGTTCCTTTACTATAGTCCCCACAAAACCCCCAGCTAAACACATGCCAACAATGATGTTTTCAACGCAAATAGAAACAAAAATAGTGCGAGCGTTAAAAACAAAATCATTAAAAAAAAAAAACAGTGGTTAACGTAACATAGTGTAATTACTCCTCACTATATACTCCTTATAATTGAAATAGCCCCTCTGCCTGAAATTGCCTGTTGAAACCTCAGAAAACCCTCTTGCTGCAACTTGGCAGTATTCCCAATATAGTAAAGGATCTTACTGTACCCCCTTAGCAATATCTGTAAATTAGAGTAGTCCAGTTTATTTCTATTAATGCTAATAAATGTCCGTTATTATAAGTATATCAATTTACAGCAGTAGAGTATTTCTGGGTTTTCACCGGGTGATTTCAGACACATTCCTATGTCAAGTATCAAACGTTACTCTAGGTACTATGATTTTTGTTAGGCAAATAATTGTTGTTACTCTTTAAATGATTTATATAGTTTCTAGTCTGTACTGGCCACTGCTGACTTTGAGCTATTGTCCCTGTAGATTTGTGAAAGACAGGGACAGCGGGAGATTGGTTGTGTGTCAGTCAGTGCAGCACCTAACTGGCAGCCAATTTTTTGTTTAATATTACCCCAAGCTCCACCCACACCTGTAGCTAGCACTCACCTGCTATCACACAGGGACTATACCAGGGGTGGCAAAGAGACAAAAAATATCTGTAGTCAAGTTAAAGAGCCAATAGCATGTCACAAGGCCATGCCCCATTTTTGTGCGCATGCCTTTGGTATGACATTCTCAGGCGCATGACTTTGTCACGCCCCCGTCTTTAGTCACGCTGGCGGCGAGCCAAGCAATTTGAAAATACACAATTTACATAAAGTTCCCAATATATTTGTTTCACTGTTGAAGTGAAAGAAAAAGCCAGAACAATATAGAAAACATTGACCTAGCCACGTTCACATAAACTACACAGAAACAAGCCATATCCACATAAAATACACAGAAACAAGCCACAGCCACATAAACTACACAGAAACAAGCCACATCCACATAAACTACACAGAAACAAGCCAGATCCACATAAACTACACAGAAACAAGCCAGATCCACATAATGTACACAGAAGCAAGCCACATCCACATAAATTACACAGAAACAAGCCAGATCCCAATAAACTACACTGAATCAAGCCAGATCTACATAAACTACACAGAAACAACCCAGATCCACATAACATACACAGAAACAAGCCATATCCACATAAAATACACAGAAACAAGCCACATAAACTACACTGAAACAAGCCAGATCCACATAAACTACACAGAAACAAGCCACATCCACATAAACTACACAGAAACAAGCCAGATCCACATAAACTACACAGAACCAAGTCAGATCCACATAAAATGCACAGAAACAAGCCACATCCACATAAACTACACAGAACCAAGTCAGATCCACATAAACTACACAGAAACAAGCCAGATCCACATAAACTACACAGAACCAAGTCAGATCCACATAAAATGCACAGAAACAAGCCACATCCACATAAACTACACAGAACCAAGTCAGATCCACATAAACTACACAGAAACAAGCCAGATCCACATAATGTACACAGAAGCAAGCCACATCCACATAAATTACACAGAAACAAGCCAGATCCCAATAAACTACACTGAATCAAGCCAGATCTACATAAACTACACAGAAACAACCCAGATCCACATAACATACACAGAAACAAGCCATATCCACATAAAATACACAGAAACAAGCCACATAAACTACACTGAAACAAGCCAGATCCACATAAACTACACAGAAACAAGCCACATCCACATAAACTACACAGAAACAAGCCAGATCCACATAAACTACACAGAACCAAGTCAGATCCACATAAAATGCACAGAAACAAGCCACATCCACATAAACTACACAGAACCAAGTCAGATCCACATAAACTACACAGAAACAAGCCACATCCACATAAACTACACAGAACCAAGTCAGATCCACATAAAATGCACAGAAACAAGCCAGATCCACATAAATACACAGAAACAAGCCAGATCCACATAAACTACACAGAAACAAGCCGCATCCACATAACATACACAGAAACAAGCCAAATCCACAAAAACTATACAGAAACAAGCCACATCCACATAAACTACACAGAAACAAACCAAATTCAGATAAACTACACAGAAACAAGCCAAATCCACATAAACTACACATAAACTACACAGTAACAAGCCAGATCCACATAAACTACACAAAAACAAGCCAGATCCACATAAACGACATAGAAACAAGCCACATCCCCATAAACTACACAGAAACAAGCCACATCCACATAAACTACACAGAAACAAGCCACATCCACATAAACTACACAGAAACAAGCCACATCCACATAACATACACAGAAACAAGCCAAATCCACATAAACTACACAGAAACAAGCCACATCCACATAACATACACAGAAACAAGCCACATCCACATAACATACACAGAAACAAGCCACATCCACATAAACTACACAGAAACAAGCCAGATCCACATAAACTACACAGAAACAAGCCACATCCACATAAACTACACAGAAACAAGCCAGATCCACATAAACTACACAGAAACAAGCCACATCCACATAAACTACACAGAAACAAGCCACATCCACATAAACTACACAGAAACAAGCCACATCCACATAACATACACAGAAACAAGCCACATCCACATAAACTACACAGAAACAAGCCAGATCCACATAAACTACACAGAAACAAGCCACATCCACATAAACTACACAGAAACAAGCCATATCCACATAAAATACACAGAAACAAGCCACAGCCACATAAACTACACAGAAACAAGCCACATCCACATAAACTACACAGAAACAAGCCAGATCCACATAAACTACACAGAAACAAGCCAGATCCACATAATGTACACAGAAGCAAGCCACATCCACATAAATTACACAGAAACAAGCCAGATCCCAATAAACTACACTGAATCAAGCCAGATCTACATAAACTACACAGAAACAACCCAGATCCACATAACATACACAGAAACAAGCCATATCCACATAAAATACACAGAAACAAGCCACATAAACTACACTGAAACAAGCCAGATCCACATAAACTACACAGAAACAAGCCACATCCACATAAACTACACAGAAACAAGCCAGATCCACATAAACTACACAGAACCAAGTCAGATCCACATAAAATGCACAGAAACAAGCCACATCCACATAAACTACACAGAACCAAGTCAGATCCACATAAACTACACAGAAACAAGCCACATCCACATAAACTACACAGAACCAAGTCAGATCCACATAAAATGCACAGAAACAAACCAGATCCACATAAATACACAGAAACAAGCCAGATCCACATAAACTACACAGAAACAAGCCACATCCACATAACATACACAGAAACAAGCCAAATCCACAAAAACTATACAGAAACAAGCCACATCCACATAAACTACACAGAAACAAACCAAATTCAGATAAACTACACAGAAACAAGCCAAATCCACATAAACTACACATAAACTACACAGTAACAAGCCAGATCCACATAAACTACACAAAAACAAGCCAGATCCACATAAACGACATAGAAACAAGCCACATCCCCATAAACTACACAGAAACAAGCCACATCCACATAAACTACACAGAAACAAGCCACATCCACATAAACTACACAGAAACAAGCCACATCCACATAACATACACAGAAACAAGCCAAATCCACATAAACTACACAGAAACAAGCCACATCCACATAACATACACAGAAACAAGCCACATCCACATAACATACACAGAAACAAGCCACATCCACATAAACTACACAGAAACAAGCCAGATCCACATAAACTACACAGAAACAAGCCACATCCACATAAACTACACAGAAAAAAGCCAGATCCACATAAACTACACAGAAACAAGCCACATCCACATAAACTACACAGAAACAAGCCACATCCACATAACATACACAGAAACAAGCCACATCCACATAAACTACACAGAAACAAGCCAGATCCACATAAACTACATAGAAACAAGCCACATCCCCATAAACTACACAGAAACAAGCCACATCCACATAAACTACACAGAAACAAGCCACATCCACATAAACTACACAGAAACAAGCCACATCCACATAACATACACAGAAACAAGCCAAATCCACATAAACTACACAGAAACAAGCCACATCCACATAACATACACAGAAACAAGCCACATCCACATAAACTACACAGAAACAAGCCACATCCACATAAACTACACAGAAACAAGCCACATCCACATAAACTACACAGAAACAAGCCACATCCACATAAACTACACAGAAACAAGCCACATCCACATAACATACACAGAAACAAGCCACATCCACATAAACTACACAGAAACAAGCCACATCCACATCAACTACACAGAAACAAGCCACATCCACATAAACTACACAGAAACAAGCCACATCCACATAACATACACAGAAACAAGCCACATCCACATAACATACACAGAAACAAGCCACATCCACATAAAATCATTTAAAAAAACCATACCCACGTAAAATAAATCCAGAACCACATAAAATACATTGAAAAGCAAGATTCACATAATGCACACTCCAGCCCCTCCATGTGTCTGTCCAGCCCCCTCCCTTGCCATTCCAGTCCACATTCATGTGTCATTGCAGCCCCCCCATGCCACTGCAGCAGCCCCTCGTGTCACTCCAGCCCCCTCCCCTCCCAGAGTTATCTCAACAGCACCACTCTGCCCCCATAAGCATGAAAGTAGGCATCATCCCCCCTGCTCTCAGTCTGCCCCCCCCTGGCTCTCAAGCAGTGGTGCCCCATATGCACTGCGCCCACTAAGCAATGCCCATTAGTTGTGCCCCTTCTGCAATGCTCCCTGTAGTCGTGCCCCCAGTACTAGCTCCCCGCCCACACCCCTATGAAGAAACTTACCTGTCTTCATGCTGGCACCACTCCTCGTTGTCAGGGATCCCACGTCCCGCCGTCGCTGCTCCTGTCGCTTCCGGTGTCCAGCAGGAGCGTGGGCTCCTCACTTTGCGGGTGACATCATGACGTCACCCGCATCACTGGGAACGCTGGTCTCTTAAGTGATTAGAAGCTTCTTTAGCCTCTGATTGCTTCAGAGGCCAGCGTTCACAGCACCAGTGGGGGTCTGCCGAGCCGCATAGGAAAACAAAAGAGCCGCGGGTTGGCCACCCCTGGACTATACAATCCCTTTAAATGCTAGATCAGATGCTCTGCATAAGATTTATAGAAGTTACCCTAAAACCTGGGTAGCTAAGATGTATCCAATACTCTGTGCTAGATCGCTGGTGATACACGGTGGAAGTATTTCTTTCATCCTTGTAATCCACAGACGGACTTTGTAAAGGCCAGATGTGCGTTATCTGTGTTTATGTAGCTTAATGGTGACCCTCGGCTGCTATCTATAGACTGGGCCTCTCCAGCAGACTTATGTTGTCACATTATTACCAAACTCACAGACAAGAATCGTACTTTTAACCATTGCAAACTGCTTGACCGTAATAATGACTTGTCTGAGATTAAAACCTGGCGCACCACGCTGAAGTGATGTCATCGCGCCATTGCGTCACTGTGTAGTTTATGTGTTGTGTATGTCTGCTGCCCATAGTGCATGTGAGAAGTTTATTGGGCTGTATGTAACTATTATTAGTAACAGGCCTTAGCTGGTCATTCCCCGTGTAGCGATAAATTCCGCTCTGCACTGATAAATGATTGCATCAGAGGTCAGAAAAACATTTCCAGCATGCCCGCCGCCTTCAGACCCTCCCGTCACCCAGGTTCGCTCAGTGTAGCCGATTATATTCACAACCCAGGAAAATGTGTGTGTGGTTTTTTTTTTTTTGTATTTGAGTTTTTGATCCTTAGATCTCTGGAACATGTTAGTTCTCAATGTTACCGATGTCGTTTTAAAGGGTCACCCAGTTCTATACAAAGGTCGTCCAATCCGCTCACACTGGCTGCAGCGTCGTTGGCGCATAGATCACATTTCTGTACCGGACAGCGGACTTTTTCTCCTATGGGATTGTCACAACACCATTCGCCACCATCAAGTTACTTGTGTATTATTAGTTAATTATCGGTGACTGACATATTACGGATAGGTTGTATACTGACTCCATGCTGCATTATTTCCGTGGTAAAAGGACAGCTCAGGAAAAAGGCCACTAATATTTATTACCAGTTATTTATATAGCGCACACATATTCCACAGCGCTTTACAGAGAGTATCTGGCCATGCACATCAGTTTCTGCCCCACTGGAGCTTACACTCTATGGGCCTGATTCAGAGCCACTCGTAAGCGGCTGCTCGGTCGTTCTGACCGATGTTCGCACATCTGCGCATGCGTACGGATTGTAATACACATGCGCGAACCAGTCAGTGCGACCGAAAATCGTTTGTTCGCTACATAGCGAATGCCTGCTATTTTGAGTGACAGGAGGAGGCGTATGTGGGTGGTAACAGGGGAAGGTGCTTGAAAACGGGGGTGTGGAATTAGATCGCAGACGTGCTTAAAGGTCAAAACTGGCGTTTTAAGGGTGTGCATAATTAATACAGCAGCGTCATTGACCACGTCACTTGTTTTTTTTTTTTTTACCCCGAACTGCTCGCAAAATAGTGGTTGAAAAAATCAGCCACAAGAATAGCGACCAGTTCATACGCTGTTCGATGTGCTCGATTAATCTAATAAATAGCGGACATGACGTAGGATGCGAGCGGCCAGGGGGCGTATTTTTCAAAATTACAACCGCAAGTTTTGCTCGCTCGTTCAGACTTAGAGGCGTGAACAGACCGCAATTAGCGAACGGTTCATTTGAATAGCCGCCCCTTGTTTTAGACCGAACGACCGCAAATAGCGAGCGGCTCTGAATCAGGGCCTATATTCCCTATCACATGCTCACACACACATACACACTATGGTCAGTTTTGTTGGGAGCCAAGTAACCTACCAGTATATGTTTGGAGTGTGGGAGGAAACCGGAGTACCCGGAGGAAGCCCACGCAAGCACAGGGAGAAAATACAAACTCCACACAGTTAGGGCCGTGGTGGGAATCGAACCCACAACCTCAGTGCTGTGAGGCAGTAACGCTAACCACTACACCATCTGTGCTGCTCAATGCTAACCACTACACCATCTGTGCTGCCCAATGCTAACCACTACACCCTCTGTGCTGCCCAACGCTAACCATTACACCCTCTGTGCTGCCCAATGCTAACCATTACACCCTCTGTGCTGCCCAATGCTAACCATTACACCCTCTGTACTGCCCAATGCTAACCATTACACCCTCTGTGCTGCCCAATGCTAACCATTACACCGTCTGTGCTGCCCAATGCTAACCACTACACCCTCTGTGCTGTCCAACGCTAACCATTACACCCTCTGTACTGCCCAATGCTAACCATTACACCCTCTGTGCTGCCCAACGCTAACCATTACACCCTCTGTGCTGCCCAACGCTAACCATTACACCCTCTGTGCTGCCCAATGCTAACCATTACACCCTCTGTGCTGCCCATTGCTAACCATTACACCCTCTGTGCTGCCCAATGCTAACCATTACACCCTCTGTGCTGCCCAATGCTAACCATTACACCCTCTGTGCTGCCCAATGCTAACCATTACACCCTTTGTGCTGCCCAATGCTAACCACTACACCCTCTGTGCTGTCCAACGCTAACCATTACACCCTCTGTACTGCCCAATGCTAACCATTACACCCTCTGTGCTGCCCAATGCTAACCATTACACCGCCTGTGCTGCCCAACGCTAACCATTACACCCTCTGTGCTGCCCAATGCTAACCATTACACCCTCTGTGCTGCCCAATGCTAACCATTACACCCTCTGTACTGCCCAATGCTAACCATTACACCCTCTGTGCTGCCCAATGCTAACCATTACACCGCCTGTGCTGCCCAACGCTAACCATTACACCCTCTGTGCTGCCCAATGCTAACCATTACACCGCCTGTACTGCCCAATGCTAACCATTACACCCTCTGTGCTGCCCAATGCTAACCATTACACCCTCTGTGCTGCCCTAATAGAACTGCGCCAATCCAGCTATGTCTGATGAGCCACGGAGCTGATCCGGTGAGAACATACCGGTATATTCGGCTGTGATTAACACACTTCCAGCTACTAGAGGACTGTTCTCATATATACAGCAACCCCTTCCAGGAAGGTGGTACAGGTCACTCTCTCCGCCACACATTATATACACACACACACATACATGACTGGCTCTTCTACACGTCTGGATCATGTTACAGTATATTATGGATTATACAGATGTGTTCTAACTCTAGTCTCGTTACGCCATGAAGCACGATATGCCTGGCGCCAGGTCCTGTGTAGCTCTGCTAGCGCCGAGCGTCTTTTTTTTTTTTCTGAAAATGCATCTTCGTAGCGATGCGACGCCACTAGGACGCACCAGGAGACTGCGCTGAGTAACGTGATATGTGACCATTGTATATCTGTCTCCTGTACACACAACTTGGCGTGGAAAAAAGCTGCAGCCGCTACATTGTAGCACTTTGCACGCCGATACAGAAAGTCAGCGGCGCACAGATATGTAAGTGTCACATATTACATTAATCAGCGCAGTCTCCTGGCGCGTCCTCGTCTCATCACATTGCGATCTGGACGCATTTCTGCAAAAAAAAAAATGCCCGGTGCTAGCAGAGACTTACGGGAGCAGGCGCGCCAAGAGGGGCTATTTGGCGAGACTGCAGCAGAGATGAGTGCGGACGCGTCTGTATATATGGATTATGGGATGGCTATGAGTCCCGCTGAGCAGCGTAGTACATTATTACTGTGATGGCGGTATTTAATAAATCCAACATTGTACCACTTTATTATTATTATATGTTTATAAACAGTTATTAATATAGTGCACACATATTACGCAGCGCTGTATACAGAGAATATATCAGCCATTCACACTGCAAGGGGAGCTCACAGTCTATATTCCCTACCACATGTATACATATATACACACTGGGGACAATTTTCATAGTAGCCAATTAACCATTATGTGTTTGGATTGTGGGAGTAAAACAGAGCACGCAAAGGAAACACACGCAAAAACAGGGAGAACATACAAACTCTACACAGAGTCAGGAACTGAACTCTTGCCCTCAGTGATGTGAGGCAGTGATAATAATCACTACGCCAACTATGTTGGTCCCAGCCTAGAACAATCTTGGACACCCAGGGGCCACTGCAGACTACACTAGTGGGTTAATGCTCGGCAGAAAACATGTACGGTACAAATGATTGGTTATAAGATATCTGCTGATACTGTGACATGCGAGCTGTCGGAGTGTATAGACCGCGGCGAGGGACGCACTGGTGTACAGACAGAGCGCTCGGGGCCGTTACGCTTTCCCACACTCAGAATACACATTCACGCCCCTGTGTGAACGGCCTGTTACGTTGTTCCCAGCTGTGTGTTTTTTCTTTGTCCGTAGTGATAATCTCACAGCCATTGTATATACTCTATATCTTATATCACTGAGGAATTTAACCTCCTACGGGCCGGGTGGCTTCATGCAAATCCTCCCATTCCAAGTCACTGACTCGGATCAATAGGCGCGCCGAGAGACTTGTCCGGAGTTACGGGGCAGTTTGCAGCCGAGCGTCTCTCAGCCATGGGAAATAGCGAACAGTAACTAATACCTGTCTATGTAAGTCAGAGAGGATGAGGGTGGTAACTGCGCAGCCGGACGTATATATCAGTCTCTGAGCCGTCCAGGGATATCCGAGCAGCTCCATGATCCTGGCATGTCCTGACAGCAGAAATATCTATATAGCTTTACCGGTAGGTGTACCGGTATCCGCCGCCGCAGGCCTGCCTGAGTCATGTGGGTATATAGCGCAGCTTCAGGCTATGTTATGTCATATAGTGTGAATGGCTTATCAGAAACATTTGCATTCTTCCCTAATCACCCCTGGCTCGCCGCCAACTGGGGGAACAGCAGCTTATACTGGTCTAACGAGATGCAGGCGCTCAGGTCCGGCCAGACAGATACATCAGGGCTCTTAGTCATTGTGTACTAGAGGATTTCTCTAATCCTTATCTTACATTCTATGGGGCTGGAGAGGTCCTTAGTGCTGTGCTTACAGCGTACCCGCAATATACCCGCCCCTGCGCCTCTCCTTCCAAACTGTCCCTCTTCCATCTGCATAAAGAATCATTACATAGAGCTCAATGACAGGTGCAGACCTTACAGCAGTGGTGGGGGAACAGGGGTAAATTACCCCACATGGGGTAAAAATGACATTCCTGGGGGTAATGGACGGACAGCCGGGCATGCATATGAATCATTATATAATGTAGAACGATTCATATGCATGCCCGGCTGTGCCGCAGGGAGGCTCTAAGTCGGACGCCCGCTGAGATGTTATTACCAGCAGGTGCCCGGCTCCTTCCCTGCAGCGCCGCGTTCTCTTCTGAACTCCAGCTTCTGCCTCTCTCCAAGCGCACTATGGGAGAGATGTCATGACGTCTCTTCCATAGTTCCGAGGAGCAGCCGGGCGGACAGGACGGCGGCGGATGCAGGAGCGGGGATTAAGGTAAGTGTTTTCTTTTGTACAAGCGGCACTACAGGGACATTATATGGGGGCATGACTACAGGGGCACTATATGGGGGCACGACTACAGGGGCATTATATGGGGGCACGACTACAGGGGCATTATATGGGGGCACTACTACAGGGGCACTATAATGGGGGACGACTACAGGGGCATTATATGGGGGAACTACTACAGGGGCATTATATGGGGGCACTACTACAGGGGCATTATATAGGGGCACTACTACAGGGGCATTATATGGGGGCACTACTACAGGAGCATTATATGGAGACACTATTACAGGGGCACTACTACAGGGGCATTATATGGGGGCAGTATTATAGGGCCACTACTACAGGGGCATAACTATGGGGGCATTATATGGGGGCACATAATTAACAGGCAGCGTCATAGTACACGTAGGCTACAGTCAACCACAAGCGCTGCGGTCAGTTCCGATGGTTCCCGATGTACCGATGATTGTATACACTTCCTGGAGATGACGTTCACTAGTGGGCAGCTAAAGACAGGCTGGTGGGCGTCTGCATACACAAAGTGATCGCTCGCCATGACATAGTGGGCGTGCTTATGCCTTGCCGTGCGAGCGGCTGCATTGATGTCACTTAGCTGAATTTCCATACGCTGGGAGCGAGTGGCCGCATATAGCGAGCGGGTCTGAATCAGGTCCTTAGCTTGTCCTGATTTTCCTGTTGATAAAGGCTCGGATGCATGTACTAACAGTAAGAGACAATTCCTGGTGCACAAACGTAGTTATTTAAGTCAATGGTTCCCAAACTGGGTGCAGCAGGGCACTGGCAGGGGTGCCACAGGACCAAATCAAATTATTTAAGGTCCATATGATGGACGAATCCAGAGGTGTGGCTGCCAATCTGACCACGATACGCGGACACACAGAAGCACAACCCTGACCAGCACCACCATCACATACTGTAACTGGTCCTAATGCTGCGTACACATGGTCAGATTTCTTATCAGATATGAACGATAACCATTGTAAAAATCGTTCATATCTTTGACATGTAGGGTAGGCATCGACGAACGATGCGCTTTCCCGCTTGTCAGCTAACGATCTCCGGCATCGACTGTGTCTGTAGTCAGATTTTGACGATTTCATTCATTTTAATACTGTCAGAAATCGTTCATCGTTCATCAAATCTGAAGGTGTGTGCACCATAAGGGTGAAAGATGAGCACAATTTATTTAATGTAATAATATTTGCCAAATTTATCAATTAGACGCTTTTGGCCTAGGGGGTGCCATGATAAAGATGCTGATATTCTAGGGGAGCCGTGATTCAAGAAAGTTTGGGAACCACTGATTACTGTGCTGTGTCCTCTATTCAGCAAGTGCATTCCCCACCCCAGGTGTCAGGGAATCTGACAATAGTGGCATACATTCACCGATTATTACAGTCTAAAGGTGAGGGTTAGACAGACAGGAGTGACACAGAGGGGAGAGACAGTGAGTGAGGAGCATAGAGCGGTGGGTTAGGGTGAGAGCTTACACTATAGGGGAGGGACAGACGGGTGACACAGATGGGAGAGACAGTGAGTGAGGAGCATAGAGTGGTGGGTTAGGATGAGAGATTACACTATATAGGGGAGGGGCAGACATACAGGGGTGACACAGAGGGGAGAGACAGTGAGTGAGGAGCATAGAGCGGTGGGTTAGGATGAGAGCTTACACTCTATAGGGGAGGGGCAGACAGACGGGTGACACAGAGGGGAGAGACAGTGAGTGAGAAGTATAGAGCGGTGGGATAGGATGAGAGCTTACACTCTATAGGGGAGGGGCAGACAGACAGGTGTGACACAGAGGGGAGAGACAGTGAGTGAGGAGCATAGAGTGGTGGGTTAGGATGAGAGCTTACACTCTATAGGGGAGGGAAAGACAGACAGGGGTGACACAGAGGGGAGAGACAGTGAGTGAGGAGCATAGAGTGGTGGGTTAGGATGAGAGATTACACTCTATAGGGGAGGGGCAGACAGACAGGGGTGACACAGAGGGGAGAGACAGTGAGTGAGGAGTATAGAGCGGTGGGTTAGGATGAGAGATTACACTCTATAGGGGAGGGGCAGACAGACAGGGGTGACACAGAGGGGAGAGACAGTGAGTGAGGAGCATAGAGTGGTGGGTTAGGATGAGAGCTTACACTCTATAGGGGAGAGGCAGACAGACAGGGGTGACACAGAGGGGTGAGACAGTGAGTGAGGAGCATAGAGCGGTGAGTTAGGATGAGAGATTACACTATATAGGGGAGGGGCAGACAGACAGGGGTGACACAGAGGGGAGAGACAGTGAGTGAGGAGCATAGAGTGGTGGGTTAGGATGAGAGCTTACACTCTATAGTGGAGAGGCAGACAGACAGGGGTGACACAGAGGGGTGAGACAGTGAGTGAGGAGCATAGAGCGGTGAGTTAGGATGAGAGATTACACTATATAGGGGAGGGGCAGACAGACAGGTGACTCAGGGGAGAGACAGTGAGTGAGGAGCATAGAGCGGTGGGTTAGGATGAGAGGTTACACTATAGGGGGGGGGCAGACAGACAGGGGTGGCACAGAGGGGAGAGACAGTGAGTGAGGAGCATAGAGCGGTGGGTTAGGATGCGAGATTGCACTCTATAGGGGAGAGGCAGACAGACAGGGGTGACACAGAGGGGTGAGACAGTGAGTGAGGAGCATAGAGCTGTGGGTTAGGATGAGAGATTACACTATATAGGGGAGGGGCAGACAGACAGGGGTGACACAGAGGGGAGAGACAGTGAGTGAGGAGCATAGAGCGGTGGGTTAGGATGAGAGATTACACTCTATAGGGGAGGGGCAGACAGACAGGTGACTCAGGGGAGAGACAGTGAGTGAGGAGCATAGAGCGGTGGGTTAGGATGAGAGGTTACACTATAGGGGGGGGGCAGACAGACAGGGGTGACACAGAGGGGAGAGACAGTGAGTGAGGAGCATAGAGCGGTGGGTTAGGATGAGAGATTACACTCTATAGGGGAGGGGCAGACAGACAGGTGACTCAGGGGAGAGACAGTGAGTGAGGAGCATAGAGCGGTGGGTTAGGATGAGAGGTTACACTATAGGGGGGGGCAGACAGACAGGGGTGACACAGAGGGGAGAGACAGTGTGAGGAGCATAGAGCGGTGGGTTAGGATGGGAGATTACACTCTATAGGGGAGGGGTGGACAGACGGGTGACACAGAGGGGAGAGACAGCGAGCGAGGAGTATGGAGGGTTAGGATGAGAGGTGAAAGGCTTTTTAGCAAGAAGTGGGCCTTGAGAGCCCGTTTTACCAACTCTATTTGCACAGCACTTATCCTTATCAAAGCCGTAGCTTGTGTGGTTGTGTAATGGCTAATGCAGGAGGCCGTGCTGATGGTGACAATCTTTGTGTGTGCAAAATAAAGAATAAAAAAAATTATTCTCTACATTGTATTCGAGCAGACGCTAAATTAACACTGACAATAACAAGTGCCTTATACCCTAGATATGTCAATGGTGGCTGGGCCCAGTCCAGTGATTTGTAGGTACCGCCATGCCGCGCCACCAGCTGATTAATGTGACTTTATGGGAGCTGAAATGAAGCCGTTTTACTAACGCTATGTTTATTACCCGAGTTTCAGTGACTCTGGAGGTCATCTGATGTGTGGTCAGGAGAGTCCCAACACTAATTACCTCCAGGAAACGCTCACTTTATCAGTCTGGGTAATTAGACGGGGGTGCAGACCCCTCAGTCTCCCACTCAGAGCTCCGTTCCCATGCTCCAGGTCCCCACTGTCAGCAAATCTGCTTCTGAGCCTTTCAGGACTGATGTCTAAACAATACTAGAGGCTAAAATAACAAATTCCGCACATGACTACGTTCCCGGCGCACTGCGATTGGTGGGTAATATTTGCCTGTACGTATAGACCTTCCAGAATTAGCTTTTATATTACAGAGTGCCTCCAGGTATTGCTGCAAATTCCTATCTAAGTAGCAGGTACTTGTCACTGCTATATCTGAGCACAAATACAGTCTGCAGCTGCAGGACGTCTCACAGGATGCTGGGAAACTGGGAGGCGATGGCACTGCCCCGTTACAGGACACACTCATTAGCACAGATTGTTTCCTAATGTTATAGAGAATCTGATACAGTTACAGACGGCAATTTCTCTGTCATTAGACTCTCACAGCCTCAGTGCTATACCTCTCTATGATGCTATATACAGAGAGAGCACTTAGTCGCCGACTATTCTCCATTTACATCTGTAGCAAGCATGGCACCTGCAGATTGTAAAAAAACACCAAATTTATTTAGATTCTATACATTTGCATCTTGACGACATTTTCCTTTAGTCACCAGAGAAATCTACTTAAATCCTCTGTAGAATAAGATCTTCCCCCAGAGTCAGCTGTACATGCCTGGGGTCCGGCATTCCCTCCCAGCTGGGACCCCAACTGCTGCGTACTGCACCCCCATATCCTACTACTCCACGTCTGATTCCCTCCATCCTCATCACAGCCCTCTCCTGCCAGATCCCTGCGCACGAGCCTGCAATTCCCTTCACATGCACCCGACTCGCCCACACAAGCGTCTCCTACCTCTGTACGCCCAATTACACCCAATCAGTCACAAATGGAGGTATAACTCAGCTCCGGACCACTCCGAATCCCCTGTAACTACTACAGGTATGTGACACATTGCGCTGTTTGCTAGTAATCACAAGATCCGTCTGCAGATGGAATTGCATGAATCAGATCCGTAAGGTGCCCATCCACTTATAGATCTGAAAACGGCTGCACGATTATGACAATGTGATCGTTCAGTCGTTTGTCAGTGCAGGGTCATCAATCATCTGGTAACATGCTGAACCTGACGATATCGTCAGGTTGACCAGAATGTTTGCTAGATGATGTCTAAACGACCAGTGGGCAAGCACATCGCTGGTGGTTTTAGACACTTTTGCGAACGATCGTCATCGTTCAGTCGCTCAACTTAATCGTCTAGTGGATGGGCACCTTAAGGCAGGTTCTCTCTTGTAATTAGGAGGGGGCGCCGTCTCTGTGCTGTGCCCCCGTCTTACCTGAACTAAGCTCACATTGTACTATGAGGATAAAATGAACTAGAGACTTTACTATAGAGCATAAAATAAATGGGGGCAGTGCTACAATGGCGCATAATACGACCTAGGTGCACTACTGTGGGGCGTATTTACTACATTTATTTTACAACAGTGTACATTTAAATTACATGTAAATCTAGAAACATGCTGCACCCCCTTCACACAGCACAGCATAGGGAGGTCTCTCTAAAAGCTCTTTCAAAATGATGCTATGTAGCCCTCAAAGTTCTGGTTACTTCCCTGCTTGTGCCTTTAGGGTTTTGCCTGCAGCTTCATTCCCAGTATATATATTATAACACGTATATATTGCTGTAAGTGCCAGGTGCCCATTATCAGACCTGTAACCTTTCTGTCTAACCTCAGAACTGCTGAGCGGAGTCTTGTACAGTGATTCCCAGTATATATATTATAACACGTATATATTGCTGTAAGTGCCAGGTGCCCATTATCAGACCTGTAACCTTTCTGTCTAACCTCAGAACTGCTGAGCGGAGTCTTGTACAGTGATTTCACCAGTTTGGAATTCACACTCTCCCACTATTCCTGCATTACCTGCAGTTACGCTGCTTACCGTCTATCCCCGAGCCTGGCCTTGTAAATCGCCAATAAATCCGCTTCCTTCCAAATGAAAAAAACCCCAAAACTTTTGTTCCATTCCAGCCCTCAGCGTGTGCCTAGTAAAGTAATTGGAACGGAATTCCTGCGTCCATAAGAAGTTGGCTTCCCTTAGTGATACATGTTCCCTATTACGTCATGGTCCTGTACTCACTTCTATGGAGTCGCTGTAATTCTGAGATCAACTCTGGATTATAAACAGCTGCACGCACTTCATATGTTCCCCCGTAAGCTGCTCCGATAAACCATTTATATCCCCCAACCCATAATTGCAAAACCACGATGATGTGGAATACACTCACCGAGCGCTGCGTGAGCCATAGATTGCTTTCCTGCCTAAGAGACACTTCAGGAGACATATGTAATACTGCACAGGTAACCGTAAGCCTCGGCGCATTATTGCGATGACTGGGTGGGCGCTGGAAGAGCAGGCGGAAGGTCAACTTTGTTTTCATGGCTACTAAGGGACATATAAATTTGTTCATGACGGAATTGCTAACAATGATTCCTCCATTCTGCTTTTTCATGTTTGTTTGCGCAGATGTTTCATACAGCGTTTTGCAGATTTGTCTTCCATGACGCACAGGCGTATAATGGCAAACGTAAATATATTACTATTCATTTACTGCCTGATGACGCTTTGGCACCACCCTTTAATGAATGTAATTCTTTTACTTATTCTTACCTAACATACCGCCTTTTGGATAGTAATTTATGTTTATATAACCCCAGGCGTACAGGCACATTTGTCGCTATCATGTCACAAATTGATAAGCACTGATTTTTGTGCCCATATAAATGCCCTTGTGCCCCGGAGTGTGGGATGCGTTGGCGCTGTATAATAATACCACGAGAGGCGATAGCCGGGAGTGAATACTGTGTTCTATCACATACACTTGTATTGTTATTGAATATAGATTGTAAGCTCCACTGGACAGGGGCTGATGTGAATGGCTGAAATATTCTGTGTACAGCGCTGGGGAATATGTGTGCGCTACATAGATAAATGCAAATTAATAAATAACTGTGTGTGTATATATATATACTTGTTACCCTGCAATCTGTAGCACCATAGAGAGTAACAGTCATTACCACACAAATTAGCTTTTTCAATACAACGTTGTTCTGCGCAGGCTCCTACAGTAACTCGCAGCGACAGGTCAGGAATTCACTTCCATTGTGTAAGTGACGCACTGCGATGTGGTTATTCCGCGTTACACCGTGATGCTCGCTTATGAGACAAGCTGTCATGTCTGTGCTTCTGATCCGTCCGTGTGTATGATGCATGGTAGTCCCTGTTCTCATGGAAGCAGGGCATGCTGTGACTTGTAGTTCCACCACTACTACATAAGCCTGGACGTATATAGGTCTCTCCTAGGGGGTCTATTTACTAAGCAGTGTTAGGAGACAGAGTGAAAAGTGATAAGAAAGTGATAAGGTGCCAGCCAATCAGCTCCCAACTGTCATCTCACAGGCTGTGTTTGAAAAATGACAGTTGGGAGCTGATTGGCTGGCACCTTATCACTTTCTTATCGCTTTTCACTCTGTCTCCTAACACTGCTTAGTACACAGACCCCTAAGTGATGGGCCACGATGGTTTGCTGGTATTTGAATGAAGTGTTCGGCCTGCACCTCTGACACGGGGGCCTCCTATTGGGTAAGGGGTGTGCTGTTGGGTAACACATGCGATATTTGCTCAGCAGACTCCCATTTGCCTGTCCCTGTGACTCCGCTCTGCGAGCTGCTACTGGTTAATAGCTGCCGGATCAGATTTCCTGAGCCTTCCCCTGGATCATGTCAGAGTCCCTGCATGTGCTCCCTGTGTTATAGTCTGCAGGACATGAGTGTGCACAGGAGGCTTTGTCCTCAATGAAGGTGTCATCGTCTACGCTCAGCGAGGTCTCCGCGCCGGGGATTGTCCATGGGCAGCAGAACAGATCCATATATAGGACGGGGAACGTAAGGAAGCTCAGGTGAGTCCTGGGGGACACTGCTGACGTTTCTCCTCTGGGGGAAAGTGTTTGGGCTGCAGATAATTAGAGGGTGAGAACTTTCTTCCTGTATATTTACTTCTCTGTCGTAGTCATTACTCCTGTGCGTTATGTGACGTGGAGGTACAGGCGGCTCAGGTCCCCCCGGTTATCACCTCGTACCTGTCAGAGCTAAGGAACTGACCACTTGCCAACATTTCATGACCTCCCAAGTAGCGTGAAGGTGAATATAATAAAGTGTTGCCAATGTATGTACAGGAGCCGGGGCAATTGTCCTTATCATTTACCAGCTAAGGCAGTCTTCCAATATCGCTTCATAATCTGCACTCGGGTAATATTACAGTACCTAGCAAAGCTGGATAGAGCATTTCCCAATTAGCCGGGGATCCCCAGTGCTGTCTTCACTGGCTTTTAATCCGTCTACATTGCTGACAAAGGAGGTTTTGTCCTGCGCCCTTTGGGAAGATGACAGGGTAACCTGTGATACAGTCAGGGGTGCGTTTGGTAATTCTCTCTCACCTTAATCCTGTTAGTGTGGATTAGTAATGGGTCGCCCCCCTCCCCCTGACCACCCTCCTCTTTCCTTACATTCCCCCTGGAGCCATGGCAGGAATCATTGTCTGTAACAATCGCCCAGAACTAGTTCTTCCAGTTACTTGTGTGTAATTAATAGTCTATTGATTCCTGGCTGTAACGTGGTCTCAGAAGAGACAGCAGTGATCTGTGGACAGATAGTGACTGGCGGAGAGTCTCGCTTTGCACCTTTCCGTGGCTCCATCTGGAACAGAAGTGGTGTGTATGTCCTGTGCTAGGGGTAATTGGGTGCACATGTATGTTTTTGACGGCATGTTGTTGGGAACGTATGACATCCTTTTCAGGTACAGCGCCACTAATTCGATTTAAGTTAGATTTTCCTCAAGTTATCGGTGTTATACTTGTCATAGTGAGTTTAAGAAGTTGCATATGTTTTAATATAATTATATATGAGTGTTGCAGGTGTAACTATAAATGCCCGAGTACTCTTGGTTAGTTTTATGTTTATGATGAGCTTCATTTCCCCAGGTAATTTGTCCCTTATAAATAAGATCTATAATGACTCCTGTAGGTTAGTTACGCACTATTATACAGTAATGTAAGCATGCGTGGGACAGACATAAGGATCAATAAGGGCTGAGGTAACAATATGTTTATAAATGGGGCAGACTAGATGAGCCAAGTGTTTCTTATCTGCCGTCACATCTATGTTTCTAACGGGGGCTCATTCCCCTCAATATTTATTATTATTATTTATTACCAGTTATTTATATAGCGCACACATATTCCGCAGCGCTTTACAGAGAATAGTTTGGCCATTCACATCAGTCCCTGACCCAGTGGAGCTTACACTCTATATTCCCTATCACATACACTCACACACACACTAGGGCTATTGTTTTTTTGGGGGGGAGCCAATTAACCTACCAGTATATTTTTTGGAGTGTGGGAGGAAACCGGAGTACCCGGAGGAAACCCACGCAAGCACAGGGAGAATATACAAACTCCACACAGGGCCGTGGTGGGAATTGAACCCACGACCTCAGTGCTGTGAGGCAGTAACGCTAACCATTACACCGCCTGTGCTGCCCAATGCTAACCATTACACAGTCTGTGCTGTCCAATGCTAACCATTACACCCTCTGTGCTGCACAACGCTAACCATTACACCCTCTGTGCTGCCCAATGCTAACCATTATACCCTCTGTGCTGCCCAATGCTAACCATTACACCGTCTGTGCTGCCCAATGCTAACCATTACACCGCCTGTGCTGCCCAATGCTAACCATTACACCCTCTGTGCTGCCCAATGTTAACCATTACACCGCCCGTGCTGCCCAATGCTAACCATTACACCGTCTGTGCTGCCCAATGCTAACCATTACACCCTCTGTGCTGCCCAATGCTAACCATTACACAGTCTGTGCTGCCCAATGCTAACCATTACACCCTCTGTGCTGCACAACGCTAACCATTACACCCTCTGTGCTGCCCAATGCTAACCATTATACCCTCTGTGCTGCCCAATGCTAACCATTACACCGTCTGTGCTGCCCAATGCTAACCATTACACCGCCTGTGCTGCCCAATGCTAACCATTACACCCTCTGTGCTGCCCAATGCTAACCATTACACCGCCTGTGCTGCCCAATGCTAACCATTACACCGTCTGTGCTGCCCAATGCTAACCATTACACCCTCTGTGCTGCCCAATGCTAACCATTACACCCTCTGTGCTGCCCAATGCTAACCATTACACCCTCTGTGCTGCCCAATGCTAACCATTACACCGTCTGTGCTGCCCAATGCTAACCATTACACCCTCTGTGCTGCCCAATGCTAACCATTACACCGTCTGTGCTGCCCAATGCTAACCATTACACCCTCTGTGCTGCCCAATGCTAACCATTACACCGCCTGTGCTGCCCAATGCTAACCATTACACAGTCTGTGCTGCCCAATGCTAACCATTACACCCTCTGTGCTACCCAATGCTAACCATTACACCCTCTGTGCTACCCAATGCTAACCATTACACCGTCTGTGCTGCCCAATGCTAACCATTACACCCTCTGTGCTACCCAATGCTAACCATTACACCGTCTGTGCTGCCCAATGCTAACCATTACACCCTCTGTGCTGCCCAATGCTAACCATTACACCGTCTGTGCTGCTCAATAATGACATAAGACATCCTCACTGGCTTCTGTACCCCAACCAGTACCCAGTACAGAACAATATAACTATCCACATAGATGTTCCCAGCACAACCCATAGGGAATTTCCTACCGTTACAGTAACAGCGGTCATTGTAAGCATTATGGAAACATATGCAACTGCGATTATAGAAGATCAGATGCTTAGTGTAGAAATGAACAGATTAGTGTCCCCCTTTTACTGCTGGCCTAGGCTCTTCTGTTAGGCATTCAGTGGGAATACCCCCATTTCCTACTCCTTGCAATGACCATCTGCTGTACAGATGTGCACGATCGCTTCCTTACTCTGACATAATCCCATCCAGCACTGTCTTAAGGTATCATATGTGTCTGTCGAAACGTGAGGTGGCAAAACACTCTGCCCCGTAGGTGAGTACAGAATGCAGAGCTTACAGGTTGCTAGCACAACTATATACGTATGCCTTATTTTGCAGATTTAGCTGTGTATAAAATGGTATTGGGATCACTATCACAACTATATACGTATGCCTTATTTTGCAGGTTTAGCTGTGTATAAGCTGGTGGTGGAATCACTATCACAACTATATGCATATACCTTATTTTGCAGATTTAGCTGTGTATAAGATGGTGGTGGAATCACTAGCACAACTATATACGTATCCCTTATTCTGCAGATTTAGCTGTGTATAAGATGGTGGTGGAATCACTAGCACAACTATATACGTATACCTTATTCTGCAAATTTAGCTGCGTAGCTGGTGGTGGAATCACTAGCACAACTATATACGTATGCCTTATTTTGCAGATTTAGCTGTGTATAAGATGGTATTGGGATCACTATCACAACTATATACGTATGCCTTATTTTGCAGATTTAGCTGTGTATAAGATGGTGGTGGAATCACTATCACAACTATATACGTATGCCTTATTTTGCAGGTTTAGCTGTGTATAAGCTGGTGGTGGAATCACTATCACAACTATATGCGTATGCCTTATTTTGCAGATTTAGCTGTGTATAAGATGGTGGTGGAATCACTATCACAACTATATACGTATCCCTTATTCTGCAGATTTAGCTGTGTATAAGATGGTGGTGGAATCACTATCACAACTATATGCGTATGCCTTATTTTGCAGATTTAGCTGTGTATAAGCTGGTGTTGGAATCACTAGCACAACTATATGCGTATGCCTTATTCTGCAGATTTAGCTGTGTATAAGATGGTGGTGGAATCACTATCACAACTATATGCGTATGCCTTATTTTGCAGATTTAGCTGTGTATAAGCTGGTGTTGGAATCACTAGCACAACTATATGCGTATGCCTTATTCTGCAGATTTAGCTGTGTATAAGATGGTGGTGGAATCACTATCACAACTATATGCGTATGCCTTATTTTGCAGATTTAGCTGTGTATAAGATGGTGGTGGAATCACTAGCACAACTATATACGTATCCCTTATTCTGCAGATTTAGCTGTGTATAAGATGGTGGTGGAATCACTAGCACAACTATATACGTATGCCTTATTTTGCAGGTTTAGCTGTGTATAAGATGATGGTGGAATCACTAGCACAACTATATGTGTATGCCTTATTCTGCAGATTTAGCTGTGTATAAGATGGTGTTGGAATCACTAGCACAACTATATACGTATACCTTATTCTGCAGTTAGCTGTGTATAAGGTGGTGTTGGAATCACTAGCACAACTATATACGTATGCCTTATTTTGCAGAGTTAGCTGTGTATAAGCTGGTGGTGGAATCACTAGCACAACTATATGCGTATGCCTTATTCTGCAGATTTAGCTGAGTATAAGATGTGGTGGAATCACTAGCACAACTATATACGTATGCCTTATTCTGCAGATTTAGCTGTGTATAAGATGGTGTTGGAATCACTAGCACAACTATATACGTATGCCTTATTTTGCAGATTTAGCTGTGTATAAGCTGGTGTTGGAATCACTATCACAACTATATGCGTATACCTTATTCTGCAGAGTTAGCTGTGTATAAGCTGGTGGTGGAATCACTAGCACAACTATATGCGTATGCCTTATTCTGCAGATTTAGCTGAGTATAAGATGTGGTGGAATCACTAGCACAACTATATACGTATGCCTTATTCTGCAGATTTAGCTGTGTATAAGATGGTGGTGGAATCACTAGCACAACTATATGCATATACCTTATTCTGCAGAGTCAGCTGTGTATAAGATGGTGTTGGAATCACTAGCACAACTATATGCGTATGCCTTATTTTGCAGAGTTAGCCGTGTATAAGATGGTGGTGGAATCACTATCACAACTATATGTGTATGCCTTATTTTGCAGATTTAGCTGTGTATAAGCTGGTGGTGGAATCACTATCACAACTATATGTGTATGCCTTATTCTGCAGATTTAGCTGTGTATAAGCTGGTGGTGGAGTCACTATCACAACTATAGGTGTATGCCTTATTCTGCAGATTTAGCTGTGTATAAGATGGTGGTGGAATCACTATCACAACTATATGTGTATGCCTTATTCTGCAGATTTAGCTGTGTATAAGCTGGTGGTGGAGTCACTATCACAACTATATGTGTATGCCTTATTCTGCAGATTTAGCTGTGTATAAGCTGGTGGTGGAGTCTCTATCACAACTATATGTGTATGCCTTATTTTGCAGATTTAGCTGTGTATAAGATGGTGGTGGAATCACCTATACTGCATTGTATTTATCAGTTTACAGTCTGCTTTTTTTTAAATATGTGTCTGACAGGAACTTTTTCAAGACAAATATACTTGAAAACGAACTCTATATAATCTTTCTCAAAGTCAACTCATTGTCTTTACAATATGTTCCTATTGCGATAAGCGTACACCGTGCTGTGATTACTATGCTCCCCTCCACCATACACCGTGCTGTGATTACTATGCTCCCCTCCACCACACACCGTGCTGTGATTACTATGCTCCCCTCCACCACACACCGTGCTGTGATTACTATGCTCCCCTCCACCACACACCGTGCTGTGATTACTATGCTCCCCTCCACATACACCGTGCTGTGATTACTATGCTCCCCTCCACCACACACCGTGCTGTGATTACTATGCTCCCCTCCACCATACACCGTGCTGTGATTACTATGCTCCCCTCAACCATACACCGTGCTGTGATTACTATGCTCCCCTCCACCATACACCGTGCTGTGATTACTGTGCTCCCCTCCACCATACACCGTGCTGTGATTACTGTGCTCCCCTCCACCGTGATTACTGTGCTCCCCTCCACCATACACCGTGCTGTGATTACTGTGCTCCCCTCCACCATACACCGTGCTGTGATTACTATGCTCCCCTCCACCATACACCGTGCTGTGATTACTATGTCCCCCTCCACCATACACCGTGCTGTGATTACTATGCTCCCCTCCACCATACACCGTGCTGTGATTACTATGTCCCCTCCACCATACACCGTGCTGTGATTACTATGCTCCCCTCCACCTTACACCGTGCTGTGATTACTATGCTCCCCTCCACCTTACACCGTGCTGTGATTACTATGCTCCCCTCCACCATACACCGTGCAGTGATTACTATGCTCCCCTCCACCATACACCGTGCTGTGATTTCTATGCTCCCCTCCACCATACACCGTGCTGTGATTACTATGCTCCCCTCCACCATACACCGTGCTGTGATTACTATGCTCCCCTCCACCATACACCGTGCTGTGATTACTATGCTCCCCTCCACATACACTGTGCTGTGATTACTATGTTCCCCTCCACCAGACACCGTGCTGTGATTACTATGCTCCCCTCCACCAGACACCGTGCTGTGATGACTATGCTCCCCTCCACCACACACCGTGCTGTGATTACTATGCTCCCCTCCACCATACACCGTGCTGTGATTACTATGCTCCCCTCCACCACACACCGTGCTGTGATTACTATGCTCCCCTCCACCATACACCGTGCTGTGATTACTATGCTCCCCTCCACCATACACCGTGCTGTGATTACTATGCTCCCCTCCATGTACGGTATTTACGCTACGGACTGCCGATGTGTACAGTATTTACGCTACGGACTGCCGATGTGTACGGTGTTTATGCTACGTACTGACGATGTGTACGGTATTAACGCTACGGACTGCCGATGTGTACGGTGTTTAAGCTACGGACTGCCGATGTGTACGGTGTTTATGCTACGGACTGCCGATGTGTACGGTGTTTACGCTACGGACTGCCGATGTGTACGGTGTTTACGCTACGGACTGCCGATGTGTACGGTGTTTACGCTACGGACTGCCGATGTGTGCAGTGTTTACGCTACGGACTGCCGATGTGTACGGTATTTACGCTACGGACTGCCGATGTGTACGGTATTTATGCTACGGACTGCCGATGTGTACGGTATTTACGCTACGGACTGCCGATGTGTACGGTGTTTATGCTACGGACTGCCGATGTGTACGGTGTTTACGCTATGGACTGCCGATGTGTACGTTATATACGCTACTGACTGCCGATGTGTACGGTGTTTACGCTACGGACTGCCGATGTGTACGGTATTTACGCTACGGACTGCCGATGTGTACGGTGTTTATGCTACGGACTGCCGATGTGTACGGTGTTTATGCTACGTACTTCCGATGTGTACGGTATTTACGCTACGGACTGCCGATGTGTACGGTGTTTACGCTACAGACTGCCGATGTGTACGGTGTTTACGCTACGGACTGCCGATGTGTACGGTGTTTACGCTACGGACTGCCGATGTGTACGGTGTTTATGCTACGGACTGCCGATGTGTATGGTATTTATGCTACGGACTGCCGATGTGTACGGTATATACGCTACGGACTGCCGATGTGTACGGTATTTACGCTACGGACTGCCGATGTGTACGGTGTTTATGCTACGGGCTGCCGATGTGTACGGTGTTTATGCTACGGACTGCCGATGTGTACGGTGTTTATGCTACGGACTGCCGATGTGTACGGTGTTTATGCTACGTACTGCTGATGTGTACGGTGTTTATGCTACGGACTGCCGATGTGTACGGTGTTTACGCTACGGACTGCCGATGTGTACGGTGTTTATGCTACGGACTGCCGATGTGTATGGTATTTATGCTACGGACTGCCGATGTGTACGGTATATACGCTACGGACTGCCGATGTGTACGGTATTTACGCTACGGACTGCCGATGTGTACGGTGTTTATGCTACGGGCTGCCGATGTGTACGGTGTTTATGCTACGTACTGCTGATGTGTACGGTGTTTATGCTACGTACTGCCGATGTATACGGTATTTATGCTACGGACTGCCGATGTGTGCAGTGTTTATGCTACGGACTGCCGATGTGTGCAGTGTTTACGCTACGGACTGCCGATGTGTACGGTATTTATGCTACGGACTGCCGATGTGTACGGTATTTACGCTACGGACTGCCGATGTGTACGGTATTTACGCTACGGACTGCCGATGTGTATGGTGTTTATGCTACGGACTGCCGATGTGTACGGTGTTTACGCTACTGACTGCCGATGTGTACGGTGTTTACGCTACGGACTGCCGATGTGTACGGTATTTACGCTACGGACTGCCGATGTGTACGGTGTTTACGCTACGGACTGCCGATGTGTACGGTGTTTATGCTACGGACTGCCGATGTGTACGGTGTTTATGCTACGTACTTCCGATGTGTACGGTATTTACGCTACGGACTGCCGATGTGTACGGTGTTTATGCTACAGACTGCCGATGTGTACGGTGTTTACGCTACGGACTGCCGATGTGTACGGTGTTTATGCTACGGACTGCCGATGTGTATGGTATTTATGCTATGGACTGCCGATGTGTACGGTATATACGCTACGGACTGCCGATGTGTACGGTATTTACGCTACGGACTGCCGATGTGTACGGTGTTTATGCTACGGGCTGCCGATGTGTACGGTGTTTATGCTACGGACTGCCGATGTGTACGGTGTTTATGCTACGGACTGCCGATGTGTACGGTGTTTACGCTACGGACTGCCGATGTGTACGGTGTTTACGCTACGGACTGCCGATGTGTACGGTGTTTATGCTACGGACTGCCGATGTGTATGGTATTTATGCTACGGACTGCCGATGTGTACGGTATATACGCTACGGACTGCCGATGTGTACGGTATTTACGCTACGGACTGCCGATGTGTACGGTGTTTATGCTACGGGCTGCCGATGTGTGCGGTGTTTATGCTACGGACTGCCGATGTGTACGGTGTTTATGCTACGGACTGCCGATGTGTACGGTGTTTATGCTACGGACTGCCGATGTGTACGGTGTTTATGCTACGGACTGCCGATGTGTACGGTGTTTATGCTACGGACTGCCGATGTGTACGGTGTTTATGCTACGTACTGCCGATGTGTACGGTGTTTATGCTCTGATTACCTGTTATCTGCGGCGCAGCGTACACTTTGTGTCGCTTTATAAATAAAAGGTTAATAAGAAATGTTTCCCTTAGGGGTTAATGCCATTACGGTGTATTTTAGTTCTGATTCCTAGTGCTGATCACACGGGGTCTGGTTCCGGCTGCTCCAGCTTTCTGGCCAAAGTACCATAACTCATGTCTTAAGCTGCATACACACACAACGATTTTTTGAACGATTATCGTTAAACAATATCGTTTAACGATAATCGTTTGAAAAATTCGTTCACTTTCTGAGTCAAACGATGAACGATTATCGTTCATGCGCGTTCACGTTTGTAGTTTAGTCAGACTTGTCAACTGAACGATTTTCAGTAATTTAATATGCAAAAATCATTTGTAGTTCTTAAAAATCGTTCATTACATTTAGTAAATGAACAACTTTAGTAAACGATTTTAGTACATTTTTTCAAGGGAAATAATTGTTTACTAAAATCGTTCATTAACTAAATCGTTGTGTGTGTATGTAGCTTCAGTGTATTCAGGGGTCCACGTCATGTCCTATAGGTCAGGGCAAACGTTGCCGGCTTTAGCCCCGCTCTCCCTCAGCTTCTGTGTGTGGGTATAGATCTATTTCATGGCAGCGCGGATGTCTCTGGGCTGGGGCCAGGATGGTGTAACTGGCCTATGTGCACTGCTCACATAACTGCTCCAGGGAATTCATAACATAAACAGGGCCGTGCCCAAAATATTGCTGGAGGAATGTGAGAGTGTTGTGCCGTGCATGAGAGTGTTGTGCCGTGCATGAGAGTGTTGTGCCGTGCATGAGAGTGTTGTGCCGTGCATGAGAGTGTTGTGCCGTGCATGAGAGTGCTGTGCCGTGCATGAGAGTGCTGTGCCGTGCATGAGAGTGCTGTGCCGTGCATGAGAGTGCTGTGCCGTGCATGAGAGTGCTGTGCCGTGCTGAGAGTGCTGTGCCGTACATGAGAGGGACTCCTTCTCCCAGCACTCTCATATGAGGTCTTTGGGAAACGTCAGGCAGCAGCGGTGAGATATATATACTACAATTTAATTTTCATTTATTTGGTTATAGTTTATTTGGAGTAAGAATCTCCCATGTTTGCAGTATGGTAACAGGAATGAGTATATTATTATTATGGCCAGTGCAGCCTGCGTGGCGTGTAGGAGTGTTATTGCTGTGTGATGCACTGATATGTAGCGTGTATGTAGTGTGTTTAGTATGATCTGTGTATATGTTCTCTCCTGTTACATCCAGCTGGTATGGTAACCGCTCATTCTGTCTCTTACAGCTGGGATGACAGCAGCTCAGTGAGCAGTGGGATCAGCGATACCATCGACAACCTGAGTACAGATGATATCAACACCAGCTCCTCTATCAGCTCATACGCCAACACGCCGGCATCTTCACGGAAAAACCTTGACGTGCAGGTAGGATGCCGACCACCCAGGAAGGATACTGTGCCGAGGATGTGACAGACCACACACACGTCATCAGCGCTCAGCATATAGTACGCCGTACAGTTACTATGTACACTTCAGCTGCTGCGGCCATGGCGGTGACTGTACAACGCGCTGAGGTCTTCAGTCTGTGCGTGTATATGCTCTCATAGCAGCGCTACTTGTCGCGTTGCCTTTGTTCATTGAGATTCCGCACACACATTTATATTGCTGTCACCTCCCCCTAGATCTCTGCCTTATTCCCTCTCCTCCCTGCACAGATACAACGTGACAATAAATGCAGTTTGTATTGTTATGTAAATGATTATTACATACATGAGGGACACTGGTAGCGTCACCGTTAGATAACGCCATGGTCAGAGCAGCTTTGTTCATTCTCATTTCCTCCGTGTTGGCTGTGATATCTGTCATGTGTGTGGTCCTACACCCGCGTCTTTAGGCCACCCGCGTGCGATAACGATCCAGTCAGATCGGTATCAGGTAAGCGCAGTCAGATAATGATGGCGTTTATTGGCCTGCGTGTGCGCTCAGCTTCCGTCTGCACTAATAGGCCCTAATGATGCTGTAACAGATCCGGCTGCTGGGAGTGTACACCGAACGGCCGGCTCTTGTCCTGGGCGTATTTACAGATTACGGACTATGCCCTAAGCTACACAGTGTATTCACCCACCTCATACATAACACAGCGCGGTCCAGCCGCTGTCAGTGTGCTGGGCGCTGGTCCGGCCGGGATGCAGGAACGGGCTGGAGCGTCTTCATTTCGGTTTTGGGAACACGCTCCTCATCTGTTTGTTCTGTGTCAGGTGAATGTACTGAGACTTTCCCATCTTCATGAGGCCACCGCAGAGCTTTTAGCGTATATAACTATTATTATAATAACATAGTTTTACTTTCAATATATATTTTTAGCACCCATGCAGGATTCTGTTGAGTGTCCCAGCTGATTTAATGGGTTAATTTCACGACAATTCAGCAGTGTAACAATAATACACTTTGTAAGTGATTGTTGATGAAAGCAATTAGCGCAGAGCGCCTCTGATGTCACGGGTATATTAATGAGCTAAGATTAGCGGTCAGATAAGTAATGGTTGCTCAGACATATAACACATATATACCTGACCTGAGATAAATGCGCCCCGGCTGGTGAGGGGTTATATAAAAAAATCCAGACAGGGGACGAGACAGATATATGAGTGATGTGGTTTGCACAAGTGTCACACACAGTAATAGTACATAAGGTGTTGGATGTTTGGGTGTCGTACGTTGCTTTATCCCGGCTGCTGGTGGGAAACGCACCAGGGTCCTCGATGCATATCCAGCTCTGCATACACTCGATCACGTAGAAAACACGTCTAGGATGTGAAGAAAGGTCCCTTAGATGTGGGCAGTATGGATGACGTGCATTATACGGTAACCACCTCCCCTGCCCAGATTGCCTCTTCACCACCTGTTCTCCTTGCCCCCCTGTAGACTGACGCCGATAAGCATTTACACATTGACCGCAATGCGCTGTGGCCGGGCGATGATTTGAAGAGAGCGGATGCTGGCTCGGACAACGGCGTGAAGATGGATCCCGGATGTAAGTGGCGGGAGAAACCCTCCGACCTGTCCGATGAGTCGGATAAGAGCACATCCGGCAGGAAGAACACCGTCATCGCCCAGACGGGGTCCTGGAGACGAGGAATGACGGCTCAGGTGGGGATAACCAGCCCTCGCACCAAGACCACCGGGACCCTGAAAACACCTGGGACAGGTGAGATCATGGTTAGGTCCAAGACGGCAGCTTCCTCAGAGCATGCGCACATTACACATGGCACATTGTACCCAATGATATGGATATTACAAGTCACAAGGCGCCAGACAGAGCTCTTATATACAGGTCACAGAAATGCAAGGTTACCTGTAATATACATTACAATAAGGGAGGAGCAGATGTAAAATGTGCAGAGGGATTAGATTTGGGAGGGGTATGTTCAAAATGTAATCTAAAAATAAAGCTGCTCGGCATTTGTGGGCTACATGCAAAAGCAGCCAGTATTTGCCCTGCATGCAAATGTGCACACGCATCGCACCATGTGATTTGTTGCAGGTGCGTGTGTTGTGTTCACACCATGCATTCCTATGGTTCGCGGACGGGCGCCATACGTGGGGCGATTTGCCGCACAAGAAGCAAAGATACAAGTGGACATACTGTATCTGTAC
This sequence comes from Taudactylus pleione, assembly GCA_031769625.1. Classification (NCBI taxonomy): domain Eukaryota; kingdom Metazoa; phylum Chordata; class Amphibia; order Anura; family Myobatrachidae; genus Taudactylus; species Taudactylus pleione. Next base: position 2,405,311 of record JAUIMM010000874.1, read on the forward strand.
ACAGTGACTTGTCCTGTCTTACTCTATTCCCACATCTGACTCAGGCCCAAGGTTTCCTAATAACATCACATGAAGATATTACTTACAGGAGTGTATACTCTATGGGTAACATCACTTGTGTATTATAGTCCTGTAAAAACACAAATGGTAACAATGGCCATGTTGTAATTTATCTTTATAATCTGTTATTGGTTTATATGTGCGCTGTATCTGCCGTCTGTTATTGGTGTATATGTGCACTGTATCTGCCGTCTGTTATTGGTGTATACGTGCTCTGTATCTGTCGTCTGTTATTGGTGTATATGTGCGCTGTATCTGCCGTCTGTTATTGGTGTATATGTGCGCTGTATCTGCCGTCTGTTATTGGTTTATATGTGCGCTGTATCTGCCGTCTGTTATTGGTGTATATGTGCGCTTTATCTCCCGTCTGTTATTGGTGTATATGTGCTCTGTATCTGCCGTCTGTTATTGGTGTATATGTGCGCTGTATCTCCCGTCTGTTATTGGTGTATATGTGCGCTGTTTCTTCCGTCTGTTATTGGTGTATATGGGCGCTGTATCTGCCGTCTGTTATTGGTGTATATGTGCGCTGTATCTGCCGTCTGTTATTGGTGTATATGTGCGCTGTATCTGCCGTCTGTTATTGGTGTATATGTGCGCTGTATCTGCCGTCTGTTATTGGTGTATATGTGCGCTGTATCTGCCGTCTGTTATTGGTGTATATGTGCTCTGTATCTGCCATCTGTTATGTGTGTATATGTGCACTGTATATGCCGTCTGTTATTGGTGTATATGTGCACTGTATCTGCCGTCTGTTATTGGTGTATATGTGCGCTGTATCTGCCATCTGTTATTGGTGTATATGTGCGCTGTATCTGCCGTCTGTTATTGGTGTATATGTGCGCTGTATCTGCCGTCTGTTATGTGTGTATATGTGCTCTGTATGTGCCGTCTGTTATTGGTGTATATGGGCGCTGTATCTGCCGTCTGTTATTGGTGTATGTGTGACGTCTGTTATTGGTGTATATGTGCGCTGTATGTGACGTCTGTTATTGGTGTATATGTGCGCTGTATCTGCCGTCTGTTATTGGTGTATATGTGCTCTGTATCTGCCGTCTGTTATTGGTGTATATGTGCTCTGTATCTGTCGTCTGTTATTGGTGTATATGTGCGCAGTATCTCCCGTCTGTTATTGGTGTATATGTGCTCTGTATCTGCCGTCTGTTATTGGTGTATATGTGCTCTGTATCTGCTGTCTGTTATTGGTGTATATGTGCGCTGTATCTGCCGTCTGTTATTGGTGTATATGTGCGCTGTATCTGCCGTCTGTTATTGGTGTATATGTGCGCTGTATCTGCCGTCTGTTATTGGTGTATATGTGCGCTGTATCTGCCGTCTGTTATTGGTGTATATGTGCGCTGTATCTGCCGTCTGTTATGTGTGTATATGTGCACTGTATCTGCCATCTGTTATTGGTGTATATGTGCTCTGTATCTGCCGTCTGTTATTGGTGTATATGTGCGCTGTATCTGCCATCTGTTATTGGTGTATATGTGCACTGTATCTGCCGTCTGTTATGTGTGTATATGTGCTCTGTATGTGCCGTCTGTTATTGGTGTATATGGGCGCTGTATCTGCCGTCTGTTATTGGTGTATATGTGCACTGTATCTGCCGTCTGTTATTGGTGTATATGTGCTCTGTATCTGCCGTCTGTTATTGGTGTATATGTGCGCTGTATCTGCCGTCTGTTATTGGTGTATATGTGCGCTGTATCTGCCGTCTGTTATTGGTGTATATGTGCTCTGTATCTGCCGTCTGTTATTGGTGTATATGTGCACTGTATCTGCCGTCTGTTATTGGTGTATATGTGCGCTGTATCTGCCGTCTGTTATTGGTGTATATGTGTGCGCTGTATCTGCCGTCTGTTATTGGTGTATATGTGCGCTGTATCTGCCGTCTGTTATTGGTGTATATGTGCGCTGTATCTGCCGTCTGTTATTGGTGTATATGTGACGTCTGTTATTGGTGTATATGTGCGCTGTATCTGCCGTCTGTTATTGGTGTATATGGGCGCTGTATATGCCGTCTGTTATTGGTGTATATGTGCGCTGTATCTGCCATCTGTTATTGGTGTATATGGGCGCTGTATCTGCCGTCTGTTATTGGTGTATATGTGCGCTGTATCTGCAGTCTGTTATTGGTGTATATGTGCTCTGTATCTGCCGTCTGTTATTGGTGTATATGGGCGCTGTATCTGCTGTCTGTTATTGGTGTATATGTGCGCTGTATCTGCCGTCTGTTATGTGTGTATATGTGCTCTGTATCTGCCGTCTGTTATTGGTGTATATTGTGCGCTGTATCTGCCGTCTGTTATTGGTGTATATGGGCGCTGTATCTGCCGTCTGTTATTGGTGTATATGTGCGCTGTATCTGCCGTCTGTTATTGGTGTATATGTGAGCTGTTTCTTCCGTCTGTTATTGGTGTATATGGGCGCTGTATCTGCCGTCTGTTATTGGTGTATATGTGCGCTGTATCTGTCGTCTGTCATTTGTGTATATGTGCGCTGTATCTGTCGTCTTATTGGTGTATATGTGCGCTGTATCTGTCGTCTTATTGGTGTATATGTGCGCTGTATCTGCTGTCTTATTGGTGTATATTGTGCGCTGTATCTGCTGTCTTATTGGTGTATATGTGCGCTGTATCTGCCGTCTGTTATTGGTGTATATGTGCCGTCTGTTATTGGTGTATATGTGCGCTGTATCTGCCGTCTGTTATTGGTGTATATGTGCTCTGTATCTGCCGTCTGTTATTGGTGTATATGTGCTCTGTATCTGCCGTCTGTTATTGGTGTATATGTGCGCTGTATCTGCCGTCTGTTATTGGTGTATATGTGCGCTGTATCTGCCGTCTGTTATTGGTGTATATGTGCTCTGTATCTGCCGTCTGTTATTGGTGTATATGTGCTCTGTATCTGCTGTCTAATTGGTGTATATGTGCGCTGTATCTGCTGTCTGTTATTGGTGTATATGTGCGCTGTATCTGCCGTCTGTTATTGGTGTATATGTGCGCTGTATCTGCCGTCTGTTATTGGTGTATATGTGCGCTGTATCTACCGTCTGTTATTGGTGTATATGGGCGCTGTATCTGCCGTCTGTTATTGGTGTATATTGGCGCTGTATCTGCCGTCTGTTATTGGTGTATATGTGCTCTGTATCTGCTGTCTTATTGGTGTATATGTGCTCTGTATCTGCTGTCTTATTGGTGTATATGTGCGCTGTATCTGCCGTCTGTTATTGGTGTATATGGGTGCTGTATCTGCCGTCTGTTATTGGTGTATATGTGCGCTGTATCTGCCGTCTGTTATTGGTGTATATGTGCGCTGTATCTGTCGTCTTATTGGTGTATATGTGCGCTGTATCTGCTGTCTTATTGGTGTATATTGTGCGCTGTATCTGCTGTCTTATTGGTGTATATGTGCGCTGTATCTGCCGTCTGTTATTGGTGTATATGTGCCGTCTGTTATTGGTGTATATGTGCTCTGTATCTGCTGTCTTATTGGTGTATATGGGCGCTGCATCTGCCGTCTGTTATTGGTGTATAGGTGCGCTGCATCTGCCGTCTGTTATTGGTGTATATGTGCCGTCTGTTATTGGTGTATATGTGCACTGTATATGCCGTCTGTTATTGGTGTATATTGTGCGCTGTATCTGCTGTCTTATTGGTGTATATGTGCACTGTATCTGCCGTCTGTTATTGGTGTATATGTGCGCTGTATCTGCCGTCTGTTATTGGTGTATATGTGCGCTGTATCTGTCGTCTTATTGGTGTATATGTGCGCTGTATCTGCTGTCTTATTGGTGTATATTGTGCGCTGTATCTGCTGTCTTATTGGTGTATATGTGCGCTGTATCTGCCGTCTGTTATTGGTGTATATGTGCCGTCTGTTATTGGTGTATATGTGCCGTCTGTTATTGGTGTATATGTGCCGTCTGTTATTGGTGTATATGTGCTCTGTATCTGCTGTCTTATTGGTGTATATGGGCGCTGCATCTGCCGTCTGTTATTGGTGTATATGTGCCGTCTGTTATTGGTGTATATGTGCCGTCTGTTATTGGTGTATATGTGCACTGTATATGCCGTCTGTTATTGGTGTATATTGTGCGCTGTATCTGCTGTCTTATTGGTGTATATGTGCGCTGTATCTGCCGTCTGTTATTGGTGTATATGTGCGCTGTATCTGCCGTCTGTTATTGGTGTATATTGTGCGCTGTATCTGCCGTCTGTTATTGGTGTATATGTGCCGTCTGTTATTGGTGTATATGTGCACTGTATATGCCGTCTGTTATTGGTGTATATTGTGCGCTGTATCTGCTGTCTTATTGGTGTATATGTGCGCTGTATCTGCCGTCTGTTATTGGTGTATATGTGCGCTGTATCTGCCGTCTGTTATTGGTGTATATGTGCACTGTATCTGCCGTCTGTTATTGGTGTATATGTGCGCTGTATCTGCCGTCTGTTATTGGTGTATATTGTGCGCTGTATCTGCCGTCTGTTATTGGTGTATATGTGCCGTCTGTTATTGGTGTATATGTGCACTGTATATGCCGTCTGTTATTGGTGTATATTGTGCGCTGTATCTGCTGTCTTATTGGTGTATATGTGCGCTGTATCTGCCGTCTGTTATTGGTGTATATGTGCGCTGTATCTGCCGTCTGTTATTGGTGTATATGTGCGCTGTATCTGCCGTCTGTTATTGGTGTATATTGTGCGCTGTATCTGCCGTCTGTTATTGGTGTATATTGTGCGCTGTATCTGCCGTCTGTTATTGGTGTATATGTGCGCTGTATCTGCCGTCTGTTATTGGTGTATATTGTGCGCTGTATCTGCTGTCTTATTGGTGTATATGTGCGCTGTATCTGCTGTCTTATTGGTGTATATGTGCGCTGTATCTGCCGTCTGTTATTGTTGAATATTGTGCGCTGTATCTGCTGTCTTATTGGTGTATATGTGCGCTGTATCTGCTGTCTTATTGGTGTATATGTGCGCTGTATCTGCCGTCTGTTATTGGTGTATATTGTGCGCTGTATCTGCTGTCTTATTGGTGTATATGTGCGCTGTATCTGCTGTCTTATTGGTGTATATGTGCGCTGTATCTGCCGTCTGTTATTGGTGTATATGTGCTCTGTATCTGCTGTCTTATTGGTGTATATGTGCGCTGTATCTGCCGTCTGTTATTGGTGTATATTGTGCGCTGTATCTGCTGTCTTATTGGTGTATATGTGCGCTGTATCTGCTGTCTTATTGATGTATATTGTGCGCTGTATCTGCTGTCTTATTGGTGTATTTTGTGCGCTGTATCTGCCGTCTGTTACACATTATACTGACATCCTTCTTGTCGCTACTGTAAATAATCAGAATAGAAAACATCACATCGCAGTTCAGGGGCCTTTTATGTTTTGCATGTCTGCGGATTAGTAACGTTATATAGAGGCTGAGCCCCTCGGGGCCTTTCCATGTACTTATTTACATAGATATGAATTACACATCCACTTCCGCAGGACATTGCAGGATACACCAGGGATCTGTGCTCCGGAACGTGCCTCAGGCTGGGTTATATGTTATCAAAAGAAAACTTTTATTTTTATAGTGATGGTAAAAGTCTAGAAAGGAGGCTTCACTGGCTTTGTGGGATTATAGACTTATTGAGAACAAGAGCCTTTCCCTGGGTGCTACGCCTTACCGTTCTGTCTGTGAATGTAAGAAGGAAAGGCCACTTTCATAATGTTGCCACAGGTGACATGGGTAATATAGGGTTGGGTATGGAATCTCAGTGGTCAAAATCCCGACAGGGTTAGGATACTGACACCTGTAGGTAGGTATCCTAACCCTTCTACCACTAACCCTCGCTGCCTGCACCCTAAACTTAACCTCCCCTCAGTGCCTCACCCTCTCTGCCTAGTGCCTAACCCTAACTTTCCTCCCAGTGCCTAACCCTTTCCCCAGTGCCTAACCTTCCCTGCCTAGCCCTTTCCCCAGTGCCTTACCCTAGTGCCTAACCTTCCCCGCCTAGTGCCTAACCTTCCCCGCCAAGTGCCTAACCCTCAACCCCCGTGCCTTACCTTCCATGCCTAGTACCTAACTTTCCCCGCCTAGTGCCTAACCCTCCTCCCAGTGCCTAACCCTCCCCCCAGTGCCTAACCTTTCCTGCCTAATGCCTAACACTTTCCCCAGTACCTTACCCTAGTGCCTAACCTTCCCTGCCTACTGCCTAACCCTCCCCCCTGGTGCCTAACCTTCTCCCCTAGTGCCTAACCCTCCCCCCTGGTGCCTAACCTTCTCCCCTAGTGCCTAACCCTCCCCCCTAGTGCCTAACTTTCCCCGCCTAGTGCCTAACCCCCGCCCCCCCCCCCCCCCCCAGTGCCTATCCCTAACCCTCCTTAAGTCTTCAGTAAAAAGGTAGACAATGTTTAGGTAGACAATACCAGTTAGACAGGCAATAAGTTGACAGGGTCTGAAGGTTGACACACTAAAGGTCAACTGGAAAAAGGTTGACAGGGACAGAAGGTCGACAGGGTCATTAGGTCAACACACAAATTGTTGACACACAAGTGATTGACACATTTTTCATATATATATTTTTTGGGGGGCTTAGTGTTATGCACTTACCGGAGGGTTCGGCACTTACTCCGACGGTTAGGGTTATACACTTACGCCGACGGTTAGGCACCAGGAGGGAGGGTTAGGCACTTAGCGGAGGGTAAGGGTTAGGCACTAGAAAGGACGGTTAGGGTCAGGAACCTACCTCAACGGTTAGGGTTAGGCACCAGGAGGGAGGGTTAAGGTGAAGATTAGGGCTAAAAAAAAGAAAACATGGCGACCTTTTATGTGTCGACCTAATAACCCTGTCGACCTTCTGTCCCTGTTGACCTTTTTACCAGTCGACCTTTAGTAGTCGTCCTAATGACCCTGTCGACCTATCACCTCTCTAACTAGTATTGTCTACCTAAACATTGTCTTCCGTTTTACTGCAGACCTAATGATCCACACACACCCCTAGAGCCTATCCCTAACCTCTAACCTTCCCCCTAACCCTCCCCCTAGTGCCTATCCCTAACCTCTAACCTTCCCCCTAGTGCAGTGTTGGCTAACCTTGACACTCCAGCTGTTATGGTACTACATAACCCAGCATGCACTGCTACAGTTTTGCTATTAGGGCATGCTAAAACTGTGGCAGGGCATGCTGGGATATATAGTTCCACAACAGCTGGAGTGTCAAGGTTAGTCAACACTGCCCTAGTGCCTATCCCTAACCTCTAACCTTCCCCATAACCATCCCCCTAGTGCCTATCCCTAACTTCTAACCCTAACCCTCCCCCTAGTGCCTATCTCTAACCTTCCCCCTAACCCTCCCCCTAGTGCCTATCCCTAACCTCTAACCCTAACCCCCCCAGTGTCTATTCCTAACCTCTAACCCTAACCTTCCCCCTAACCCTCCCCCTAGTGCCTATCCCTAACCTCTAACCCTCCCCCCAGTGCCTATCCCTAACCTCTAACCCTAACCTTCCCCCTAGTGCCTATCCCTAACCTCTAACCCTCCCCCTAGTGCCTATCCCTAACATCTAACCTTCCCCCTAGTGCCTATCTCTAACCCTAACCTTCCCCCTAACCCTCTCCCTAGTGACTATCCCTAACCTCTAACCCTCCCCCCAGTGACTATCCCTAACCTCTAACCCTAACCTTCCCCCTAGTGCCTATCCCTAACCTTCCCCCTAACCTCTAACCCTAACCTTCCCCCTAGTGCCTATCCCTAACCTTCCCCCTAGTGCCTATCCCTAACCTTCCCCCTAGTGCCTATCCCTAACCTTCCCCCTAGTGCCTATCCCTAACCTCTAACCCTCCCCCCAGTGCCTATCCCTACCCTCTAACCCTAACCTTCCCCTTAACCTTCCCCCTAGTGCCTATCCCTAACCTTCCCCCTAGTGACTATCCCTAACCTCTAACCCTCCCCCCAGTGCCTATCCCTAACCTCTAACCCTAACCTTCCCCCTAGTGCCTATCCCTAACCTTCCCCCTAGTGCCTATCCCTAACCTCTAACCCTAACCTTCCCCCTAGTGCCTATCCCTAACCTTCCCCCTAGTGCCTATCCCTAACCTTCCCCCTAGTGCCTATCCCTAACCTTCCCCCTAACCTTCCCCCTAGTGCCTTTCCCTAAGCTTCCCCCTAACCTTCGCCCTAGTGCCTATCCCTAACCTTCCCCCTAACATTCCCCCTAGTGCCTATCCCTAACCTCTAACCCTAACCTTTCCCCTAACCCTCCCCCTAGTGCCTATCCCTAACCTCTAACCCTAACCCCAATACTTGCTGTACCTTCAGGATTCCGGTGCTGGCATCCCATGAGCCGAGATATTGGCCGCATCCCGTGAATATATATTATATATAATGCATATGTAACATGCTTATATGTTCTCCCATTCTTTCCACATTATTACAGGGAAGACGGACGATGCAAAGGTGTCGGAGAAAGGGCGACACTCCCCAAAGTCCGCTCAGGTGACGCGTTCTCCGTCAGACACAGGACGCAGCAGTGGGGACGAGACCAAGAAACCTCCCAGCAATACCTCAAGGACCATTACTGCCAACACAAATACATTTGGCTTTAAGAAACCCGGTAGTACAGTAGTTGGCATGCCTATAATTACCACCAGTGGTGCCACCATCACCAGCGGTTCTGCTACACTAGGGAAAATGCCCAAATCTTCAGGACTCATCGGCCGGTCTTCCAACCGCAAGGCAAGTGTGGACGGCCCGCAGAACCATGATGACGGATACCTGCAGCTTAGTGCCAGAACGAACCTTCAGTACCGCAGCTTACCCCGGCCCAGCAAGTCCCGAAGTGGCACTGGAAATCGCTCCAGCACCAGTAGCATCGACTCCAACATCAGCAGCAAGTCGGCTGGCCTTCCCGTCCCCAAACTGAGAGAGAGCAGCAAGGTGACTCTCGGTAACTCCTTATCTGGGCTGATCAACCAGACTGACCGGGAGAAAGGGATCTCATCCGACAATGACAGTGTGGCGTCCGGTAACTCTGTTAAAATGACTCTGACGTCTCACGGGGCCCCTAACGGTACTCGTCAGCAAGGGAGCAAGTACCCAGACGTGTCCTCGCCAACACTGCGCAGGTAGGGTGCTTAATCTCAGAACATGTAATATAATATCATGATAAAGACAAGCTTGAGGTCTTCCAGTTGCCACAAGGGGCGCTGTTCCATAAGTCTGTAGCTGATTATTTTTTATTTGACCTGACCAAGTAATAAGGCAGCTTCCACTCGTAACTCTCATGTTTGTAAATGCAAGTGCGCAAAGAGCTGAGAGCGTGAGTGCAGAATAACTCACACCAACGTCTTATGCTGGGAAAATAATCCGAATATAAAGTTTTAATCCCAAAATAATCACAATGTATAGTAGATGGGGAATCTTATATTGCAAGAAGATATTGTCTATTCAGTGATATATTCCTTGCTGCTTACCAGCTGCTGAGGAACTAGAAGTACCAGCATGACATGCTTTTATTAAATTTCATTTTGTTCAGAAATGATTCTATTCTCCCGTTTGCAGGTTGTTTGGTGGAAAGCCGAATAAACAGGGCTCTGCGACCACGTCGGAGAACATGAAAAATTCAGTGATTATTTCCAACCCTCATGCCACCATGGGTGCCCAGTCCCACCCGGACTCGCCCTCTGGGAGTGGCATCCTCAGCAGCGGAGGCAGCAGCCCCCTGTACGGCAAGAACATGGATTTAAACCCCTCCCCGCTGGCGTCCAGCCCTGGTTCTGCCCACTCAGTCCCCTCCAATAGCCTCACCTGGGGCACCAATGCCAGCAGCTCGTCCGCAGTTAGTAAGGACGGCCTGGGATATCAGTCAGTCAGCAGCCTCCACACCAGCTGTGAGTCTATAGACATATCTCTGAGCAGCAATAATTCGCCCAGCACGCTAACGGCATCGCCCAGAGATGACTCCATGTCTAGCTTCGCGAGGACTAACAGCGTGAAGACCGCAATGTCAGAGAGGTGAGTGGTGCACATTCTTCTACATTAGGGGTGGTCACTGAACCAAGTCATTACCTGTCTTTGAGGCAGCATTGTCCACTCAGAAGTTGCTCACTAAATGCTGCCATATATCTGTGAAAGGCTATCTCCCTGTGTTAGATCTAGGAATAGACTACAATGTTAGCAGGAATTACATGTTATGTCCCCCCTTTCCTTTGTATAGAATGCGCTTGGGGCCTGATTCAGAGCCGCTCGTAAGCGGACGCTCGTTCGTTCCGAGCAATGTTTGCACAACTGCGCATGCGTACGGATCGTAATACGCATGCGCGAACCAGTCAGTGCGGCAGAAAATCGTTTGTTCGCTAAATAGCGAATGCCTGCTATTTTGAGTGACAGGAGGAGGCGTTTGTGGGTGGTAACAGGGGAAGGTGCTTGAAAACGGGGAGTGGAGATCAGAACGCAGGCGTGCTTAAAGGTCAAAAAGGTCAAAACGGGCGTTTTATGGGTGTGCATAATTAATACAGCAGCGTCATTGACCACGTCACTGGGTTATTTTAGAGTCAGAACTGCTCGCAAGATTGCGGTAGGAAAAACCAACCACAAGAATAGCGAGCACTTCATACGCTGGTCGATGTACTCGATTAATCTAATAAATAGCGGACATGACGTAGGATGCGAGCGGCCAGGGGGCGTAGTTTTACAAAAAACGACCGCATGTTTGGTTCGCTCGTTCAGACCTAGAGGCGTGAACAGACCGCAAAGAGCAACCGGTTCATTTGAATAACCACCCCTTTTTTCTGAACGAGCGAGCGCAAATAGCGTCCGGCTCTGAATGAGGTCCTTTGCTCAATGCACAACCAACAAAACCCTGTAAGCACAATAGTGTAGTACAGACAGCCCTGATGTGCGCTCGCTCTATTGGGTAATTGATGCCATAAATGAGAATGAACTCGACAGCAATTTTGGAGAAAATCAGAAATGTTATTAATGAGAGAAAATGCAGCCTATCCGTTCCCTAGAAAGTAGAGATGTGAAGGCTCTGATTTTTTCCGCCACATTTCGGGTCCCAGAAAGAGGCAAAACATCATCATTCCTGGAATTCCAGGACAAAAGTCCATGAAAGATGACGTTTATGGCAGGAAAATCTGAACCAATCCGAGCCTGCACAAGAAAGTAATTACATGATTAAGGCATAACTAACGATATTTGGGCCTGATCCCGAGGAAGACGCGCCCGTGGTTACGTGCTTTGCCTCAGCTGCGGCTGCTTTTTTTATGGTACCTGCATGTCCGATCGTGTTCATACTGAGACGCCCACTTGCAGCGGCTTCTCTCGTGTGTAGGCAGAATTGTGCGGACGCGAGTCGACGTCCTACAGCCAGTTATGGGGTAGAAAGTGACGTTGGAGTTAGTTTTGCGTCTAAGCGCGGTGCCCCTGTTTGGCGCAGAATGCCCGGCTGTATCATAGCTGTGACCAGGCCGGGGACACATCTGTTATCTGTATATATATATATATATATATATATATATATATATCTCCAGCCTAAACGTATCAGCAGAACCAACCCTTTCCCTCTAGGCTCAGTGTAGCCCATTACACTGCCGGCTGGTACCTTCCCAATTATCTATGTATCTTTACATTGAGTCCTGATACTTGTGTTTTATATAGCAAGTGATAGTTTCATTATCTTCATATACACTTTATTCACTTTACTGGGAGAATCTGTCGGTGATGGTGACTTTCTAGGCACAAAACACCGGCTTATGTAAAAGCAGCAATTTCCTACAGAAGGATTTTTATTTTTGTTTTAATTTGCATGTTAAGGAGCTTTGAGCATATATCTTATCATTGTTCTTAAATGTCCTCCTACATATCATTTCTTTTTCAAAAGCTCTCTGGAGGCTAGTGCAATATGGCTGCCAGTCACAGATACAGAGGCTCTCAGATATCATGTGATAACAAAGGAGGGGAAGGATTTAAGACTACTCGGAGATCTGTTACAGAGCCTCTTTGTTCACTACATTATGTGCCGTGTGACTGTGGTTGCCATGGTATTCACATGACACTGGAGAATTATAAATCACTGATAGAATTATAACAGTTACCAACAAGTTTTTCTTTGGCCTCTGACATTTATAAAATCCAGGATGTAGTCAGCATTCGGGATGCCAGCGGTCAAAATAGTGGCGCCGGTATCCTGACCACCGGTATCCTGAAGGTAAGTATTGGGTGTTATGGGGAGGGTTAGGGTTAGGCACCGGCAAGGGGAGGTTAGGATTAGGCACTAACACGGGAGGTTTGGGATAGGCACTAAGGAGAGAGGGTTAGGGTTAGACATCGGTGAGGGGGAGGATAGAGTTAGGCACTAAGACGTGAGGTTTGGGTTAGGCACCGGGGAGGGGGAGGTTAGAGTTAGGCACTAAGACGGGAGGTTAGGCACCAGGGAGGGGGAGGTTAGAGTTAGGCACTAAATGGGAGGTTAGGGTTAGGCTCATGGGAGGGGGAGGTTAGGGTTAGGCACTAAGACGGGAGGTTTGGGTTAGGCACATGGGAGGGGGAGGTTAGGGTTAGGCACTAAGACGGGAGGTTAGGATTAGGCATCGGGGAGGGGGAGGTTAGGCATCGGGGAAGGGGAGGTTAGGGTTAGGCACAGGGGAGGGGGAGGTTAGGGTTAGGCACAGGGGAGGGGGAGGTTAGGGTTAGGCATCGGGGAAGGGGAGGTTAGGGTTAGGCACAGGGGAGGAGGAGGTTAGGGTTAAGCATCGGGGAAGGGGAGGTTAGGGTTAGGCACAGGGGAGGAGGAGGTTAGGGTTAGGCTTCGGGGAGGGGGAAGTTAGGGTTAGGCACAGGGGAGAAGGAGGTAAGGGTTAGGCTTCGGGGAGGGGGAGGTTAGGGTTAGGCACAGGGGAGAAGGAGGTAAGGGTTAGGCATCGGGGAAGGGGAGGTTAGGGTTAGGCACAGGGGAGAGGGAGGTTAGGGTTAGGCACAGGGTAGGGGGAGGTTAGGGTTAGGCATCGGGGAGAGGGAGGTTAGGGTTAGGCACAGGGGAGAGGGAGGTTAGGGTTAGGCAGAGGGGAGGGGGAGGTTAGGGTTAGGCTCAGGGGAGGAGGAGGTTAGGGTCAGACATCGGGGAGGGGGAGGTTAGGGTTAGGCACAGGGGAGGGGGAGGTTAGGGTTAGGCACAGGGGTGGGGGAGGTTAGGGTTTGGCACAGGGGAGGGGGAGGTTAGGGTTAGGCACAATGGAGGGGGAGGTTAGGGTTAGGCACAGGGGAGGAGGAGGTTAGGGTTAGGCACATGGGAGGGGGAGGTTAGGGTTAGGCACTGGGGAGAGGGAGGTCAGGGTTAGGCATCGGGGAGGGGCAGGTTAGGGTTAGGCACAGGGGAGGGGGAGGTTAGGGTTAGACATCGGGGAGGGGGAGGTTAGGGTTAGGCACAGGGGAGGGGGAGGTTAGGGTTAGGCACAGTGGAGGGGAGGTTAGGGTTAGGCACATGGGAGGGGGAGGTTAGGGTTAGGCACATGGGAGGGGAGGTTAGGGTTAGGCACTGGGGAGAGGGAGGTTAGGGTTAGGCACAGGGGAGGGGGAGGTTAGGGTTAGGCACAATGGAGGGGGAGGTTAGGGTTAGGCACAGGGGAGGGGGAGGTTAGGGTTAGGCACAGGGGAGGGGGAGGTTAGGGTTAGGCACAGGGGAGGGGGAGGTTAGGGTTTGGCACAGGGGAGGGGGAGGTTAGGGTTTGGCACAGGGGAGGGGGAGGTTAGGGTTTGGCACAGGGGAGGGGGAGGTTAGGGTTAGACATCGGGGAGGGGGAGGTTAGGGTTAGGCACAGGGGAGGGGGAGGTTAGGGTTAGGCACAGGGGAGGGGGAGGTTAGGGTTAGGCACAATGGAGGGGGAGGTTAGGGTTAGGCACAGGGGAGGAGGAGGTTAGGGTTAGTCACAATGGAGGGGGAGGTTAGGGTTAAGCACAGGGGAGGGGGAGGTTAGGGTTAGGCATCGGGGAGGGGGAGGTTAGGGTTAGGCACAGGGGAGGGGGAGGTTAGGGTTAGGCACAGGGGAGGGGGAGGTTAGGGTTAGATATCGGGGAGGGGGAGGTTAGGGTTAGGCACAGGGGAGGGGGAGGTTAGGGTTTGGCACAGGGGAGGGGGAGGTTAGGGTTAGGCACAATGGAGGGAGAGGTTAGGGTTAGGCACAGGGGAGGAGGAGGTTAGGGTTAGTCACAATGGAGGGGGAGGTTAGGGTTAAGCACAGGGGAGGGGGAGGTTAGGGTTAGGCATCGGGGAGGGGGAGGTTAGGGTTAGGCACAGGGGAGGGGGAGGTTAGGGTTAGGCACAGGGGAGGGGGAGGTTAGGGTTAGACATCGGGGAGGTGGAGGTTAGGGTTAGGCACAGTGGAGGGGGAGGTTAGGGTTAGGCATCGGGGAGTGGGAGGTTAGGGTTAGGCACAGTGGAGGGGGAGGTTAGGGTTAGGCATTGGGGAGGGGGAGGTTAGGGTTAGGCACAGGGGAGGGGGAGGTTAGGGTTAGGCACAGGGGAGGGGGAGGTTAGGGTTAGGCATCGGGGAGGGGGAGGTTAGGGTTAGGCATCAGGGGAGGGGGAGGTTAGGGTTAGGCACAGGGGAGGGGGAGGTTAGGGTTAGGCACAGGGGAGGTTAGGGTTAGGCACTAAGATGGGACGTTAGGGTTAGGCACTAAGATGGGAGGTTAGGGTTAGGCACAGGGGAGGGGGAGGTTAGGGTTAGGCACAGTGGAGGGGGAGGTTAGGGTTAGGCATCGGGGAGGGGGAGGTTAGGGTTAGGCATCAGGGAGGGGGAGGTTAGGGTTAGGCACTAAGATGGGAGGTTAGGGTTAGACATCGGGGAGGAGGAGGTTAGGGTTAGGCACTAAGATGGGAGGTTACGGTTAGGCACAGGGGAGGGGGAGGTTAGGGTTAGGCAACGGGGACGGGGAGGTTAGGGTTAGGCACCGGGGATGGGGAGGTTAGGGTTAGGCACCGGGGACGGGGAGGTTAGAGTTAGGCACAGGGGACGGGATGGTTAGGGTTAGGTACAGGGGAGGGGGAGGTTAGGGTTAGGTACAGGGGAGGGGGAGGATAGGGTTAGGCACTAAGGTGGGAGGGGGAGGGGTAAGGGTTAGTCTTACCATATTTACTAAAGGGTGTCGGGATCTCACACCCAACCTATAAAATACACATTTCTGCCTCTAAGGTGATAATTACAACAGATTGCAGTGCTATCATGTAGCCCTGTGTACACCCAATAAGTATGGCAAAACGCCATTACCGGAGTGTCCTGCAGAGCTTACCCTGCCTTCTAATGGACCCTTTTTACTTTACCACGGGCTTCTGGCTTCCTATTAAAGTGCTGTACAATATGGTGGCAGTGTAATAATAAACTAATGATATAAAATAAGTGACCAGTAAATGAGAGGGAAGACCAGCAAATCCTGTATCCTGTATCCTGCATTGTTCCTAGAAAGCTGCCTAACTTACCCGTGATCATCCAGGCAGAAATTTAGGGCTCCCCTTAGAGAACGCAGCTATAGGGGGATACTGTGCCGGGCTGTGACCGATCTAGATCATAGTATAAATCATTGGCAGTGTTTGCAGATGTAACTGATAATAGGGGTCTAGTTACTAAGCAGTGTTAGGAGACAGAGTGAAAAGTGATAAGAAAGTGATAAGGTGCCAGCCAATCAGCTCCCAACTGTCATCTGTTTGAAAAATGACAGTTGGGAGCTGTTTGGCTGGTACCTTGTCACTTTCTTAGCACTTTTCACTCCATCTCCTAACACTGCTTAGTAACTAGACCCCATAATCCTACAGCTGGGGACGGCACCTATAGCGCAGTGTATTTCATCTGCCTCATTGTGAGAAGCACCAGTAAATGTATTTGCCAGACTTCCCCTATCTAATACACTGCCCTAATAACAATGGTCACGGCAGAGCCTCATTGTGTTACTAACTGACTGATTCACTTCCTCTCTGTAATCTATTCTCACAGCAGGGGGGTCAGATGTTAGCGCCTCGGGACCACGCATTGCCACTACCCAGTTATCATCGTTATCACAATTGCTAAGCAGTAACTTTTTTGTTGTTGATTTAACACTCAAATAATAACTTTTTATTTTGCACTAATATGTATCTTTTTCCTTCTGCTTAATGTGTTTCCCGTTGCTGTAGTCCTCTCTCTTCTCCGGGTGCTAGTCCCAAATTCAGCAGAAATACTCTGCCCAGGAAGCAGGACAGGTAATGGAGTCTGACGTCGCTGTACGCAGCCTGCCCCGCTCCCAGTTATGTTGTCTGTCCGCGGAAACCAGCCGCTGTCAGTCTGAGGCTGGGCCCATCGCTGGCAGTCGGCTTCTTTCCTGGCATGTGGCTTTTGCACAGGCTCCATCCTGTCCGCTTGTCATCACGTCTGTTTTGCCTTCTCATTCTCACATACTTGGATACGCGATTATCTTTCAGGCTGTGTCTTGTGTCTCTGAATCATGATGTAAGTAATCAGAGCGGAGACTGGCGGTTCTTCTGTTTAATGCAGCTTTTATATTTCATCCTTTTTAATGATTATTCATTCTCACTCATAAGAAGTTTTCTCCTCATTTATGTACTGTCCTAGAGTATATAAATGCCACCCTTGCTAATTGTATCCCCTGGTTCTGCTGATGGCACAGGCCCCGGTATGCAGCCAGGTATGTTTCCTGCCTCTGTAGCTGAAGAACGTCCAGATGATAACGAGCTGTAGTGTCCCCAGTTATAAACCAGCTACATAATGTTAACTGGTAGCAGGGTGTATTCATAAAGGTCAATTCTTATCCACTTAATTATACGTAGGAATAATACAGCGCAGCCAGGGATAAATGCCGTATACTGCTTTATAAGACACATTTATTCTCCCGTCTGTTTTCATTTATGATGTTTAGAATATAAATAGAAAACGTCAGTGTACAAGTGTGACAATAACTAACTACCTGTATGAGTATTACTATAGTGTATGAGTATTACTGTAGTGCGTAGTGTATGAGTATTACTATAGTGAGTAGTGTGAGTATTACTATAGTGTATGAGTATTACTAAAGTGTATGAGTATTACTAAAGTGTATATTTATTAGTATTGCTATAGTGTATAGTTTGAGTATTACTATAGTGAATAGTGTATGAGTATTACTATAGTGAGCAGTGTGAGTATTACTATAGTGAATAGTGTATGAGTATTACTACAGTGAGCAGTGTGAGTATTATTATAGTGTATGGTGTATGAGTATGATTATAGTGTATGAGTATTACTAAAGTGTATAGTGTATGAGTATTACTAAAGTGTATAGTGTATGAGCATTACTATAGTGTATGAGTATTACTATAGTGTATGAGTATTACTAAAGTGTATAGTGTATGAGCATTACTATAGTGTATGAGTATGACTATAGTGAGCAGTGTGAGTATTACTATAGTGTATGGTGTATGAGTATTACTAAGGTGTATAGTGTATGAGCATTACTGTAGTGTATAGTGTATGAGTATTACTATAGTGAGCAGTGTGAGTATTAATATAGTGTATAGTGTATGAGTATTGCTATAGTGTATGAGTATTACTAAAGTGTAAAGTGTATGAGCATTTGTATAGTGTATGAGTATGACTATAGTGTATAGTGTAGGAATATTACTATAGTGAGTAGTGTGAGTATTACTATAGTGAGCAGTGTGAGTATTACTATAGTGTATAGTGTAGGAGTATTACTATAGTGAGCAGTGAGAGTATTACTTTAGTGTATAGTGTAGGAGTATTACTATAGTGATCAGTGTGAGTATTACTATAGTGTATAGTGTAGCAGTTTTACTGTAGTGTGTGAGTATTACTAAAGTGTATAGTGTATGAGCATTACTATAGTGAATGAGTATTACTAAAGTTTATAGTGTATGATTATTACTATAGTGTATGATTATTACTAAAGTGTATAGTGTATGAGTATGACTATAGTGAGCAGTGTGAGTATTACTATAGTGTATGGTGTATGAGTATTATTATAGTATATGATTATTACTAAAGTGTATAGTGTATGAGTATTACTATAGTGAGTAGTGTGAGTATTACTATAGTGTATGAGTATTACTAAAGTGTATGAGTTATACTAAAGTGTATATTTATTAGTATTGCTATAGTGTATAGTTTGAGTATTACTATAGTGAATAGTGTATGAGTATTACTATAGTGAGCAGTGTGAGTATTACTATAGTGAATAGTGTATGAGTATTACTACAGTGAGCAGTGTGAGTATTACTATAGTGTATGGTGTATGAGTATTATTATAGTATATGGTGTATGAGTATGATTATAGTGTATGAGTATTACTAAAGTGTATAGTGTATGAGTATTACTAAAGTGTATGAGTATTACTAAAGTGTATATTTATTAGTATTGCTATAGTGTATAGTTTGAGTATTACTATAGTGAATAGTGTATGAGTATTACTATAGTGAGCAGTATGAGTATTACTATAGTGTATAGTGTATGAGTATTACTATAGTGAGCAGTGTGAGTATTACTATAGTGAATAGTGTATGAGTATTACTACAGTGAGCAGTGTGAGTATTACTATAGTGTATGGTGTATGAGTATTATTATAGTGTATGGTGTATGAGTATGATTATAGTGTATGAGTATTACTAAAGTGTATAGTGTATGAGTATTACTAAAGTGTATAGTGTATGAGCATTACTATAGTGTATGAGTATTACTATAGTGTATGAGTATTACTAAAGTGTATAGTGTATGAGCATTACTATAGTGTATGAGTATGACTATAGTGAGCAGTGTGAGTATTACTATAGTGTATGGTGTATGAGTATTACTAAGGTGTATAGTGTATGAGCATTACTGTAGTGTATAGTGTATGAGTATTACTATAGTGAGCAGTGTGAGTATTACTATAGTGTATAGTGTATGAGTATTGCTATAGTGTATGAGTATTACTAAAGTGTAAAGTGTATGAGCATTTGTATAGTGTATGAGTATTACTATAGTGTATAGTGTAGGAATATTACTATAGTGAGTAGTGTGAGTATTACTATAGTGAGCAGTGTGAGTATTACTATAGTGTATAGTGTAGGAGTATTACTATAGTGAGCAGTGTGAGTATTACTTTAGTGTATAGTGTAGGAGTATTACTATAGTGATCAGTGTGAGTATTACTATAGTGTATAGTGTAGCAGTTTTACTGTAGTGTGTGAGTATTACTAAAGTGTATAGTGTATGAGCATTACTATAGTGTATGATTATTACTATAGTGTATGATTATTACTAAAGTGTATAGTGTATGAGTATGACTATAGTGAGCAGTGTG
The DNA here is from genome assembly GCA_031769625.1 of Taudactylus pleione. Taxonomy (NCBI): domain Eukaryota; kingdom Metazoa; phylum Chordata; class Amphibia; order Anura; family Myobatrachidae; genus Taudactylus; species Taudactylus pleione. The sequence goes on from JAUIMM010000874.1 coordinate 2,424,694, forward strand.
AGTATTACTATAGTTTATGAGTATGACTATAGTGAGCAGTGTGAGTATTACTATAGTGTATGGTGTATGAGTATTATTATAGTGTATGATTATTACTAAAGTGTATAGTGTATGAGCATTACTGTAGTGTATAGTGTAGGAGTATTACTATAGTGTATGAGCATTACTATAGTGAGCAGTGTGAGTATTACTATAGTGTAGGAGTATTACTATAGTGAGCAGTGTGAGTATTACTATAGTGTTAGGAGTATTACTATAGTGAGCAGTGTGAGTATTACTATAGTGTATAGTGTATGAGTATTACTATAGTGTATGAGTATTACTATAGTGAGCAGTGTGAGTATTACTATAGTGTATGAGCATTACTATAGTGAGCAGTGTGAGTATTACTATAGTGTAGGAGTATTACTATAGTGAGCAGTGTGAGTATTACTATAGTGTAGGAGTATTACTATAGTGAGCAGTGTGAGTATTACTATAGTGTAGGAGTATTACTATAGTGAGCAGTGTGAGTATTACTATAGTGTAGGAGTATTACTATAGTGAGCAGTGTGAGTATTACTATAGTGTATGAGCATTACTATAGTGAGCAGTGTGAGTATTAATATAGTGTATGGGTATTACTATAGTGAGCAGTGTGAGTATTACTATAGTGTAGGCCTGGCCAACCTGTGGCTTTCCAGCTGTTGTGAAACTACAAGTCCCAGCATGTCTTGCCACAGTTTTTTTTATTAGGGAATGCTAAAACTCTGGAAAGACATGCTGGGACTTGTAGTTTCACAACAGCTGGAGAGCCACAGGTTGGCCAGGCCTGCTATAGTGTATGACTATTAATATAGTGTATAGTGTATGAGTATTACTATAGTGTATGAGCATTACTATAGTGTGAGTATTACTATAGTGTATGAGCATTACTATAGTGTGAGTATTACTATAGTGTATGAGCATTACTATAGTGTGAGTATTACTATAGTGTATGAGCATTACTATAGTGTGAGTATTACTATAGTGTATGAGCATTACTATAGTGTGAGTATTACTATAGTGTATGAGCATTACTATAGTGTGAGTATTACTATAGTGTATAGTCTATGAGCATTACTATAGTGAGCAGTGTGAGTATTACTATAGTCTATGAGCATTACTATAGTGAGCAGTGTGAGTATTACTATAGTCTATGAGCATTACTATAGTGAGCAGTGTGAGTATTACTATAGTGTAGGAGTATTACTCTAGTGAGTAGTGTGAGTATTACTATAGTGCAAGCCTGGCCAACCTGTGGCTTTCCAGCTATTGTGAAACTACTAGTCCCAGCATGCCTTGCCACAGTTTTGCTATTAGGGAATGCTAAAACTCTGGCAAGACATGCTGGGACTTGTAGTTTCACAACAGCTGGAGAGCCACAGGTTGGCCAGGCCTGCTATAGTGTATGAGTATTACTAAAGTGTATAGTGTATGAGTATTACTATAGTGTATGAGCATTACTATAGTGAGCAGTATGAGTATTATTATAGTGTATAGTGCATGAGTATTACTATAGTGTATGAGCATTACTATAGTGTGAGTATTACTATAGTGCATAGTTTGAGTATTACTATAGTATATAGTCTATGAGCATTACTATAGTGTATAGTCTATGAGCATTACTATAGTGAGCAGTGTGAGTATTACTATAGTGTATGAGCATTACTATAGTGTATGAGTATTACTATAGTGTATGAGCATTACTATAGTGTTATGAGTATTACTATAGTGTATGAGTATTACTATAGTGTATGAGCATTACTATAGTGTACGAGCATTACTATAGTGCGTAGTTTGAGTAATACTATAGTGTTTAGTGTAGGAGTATTACTATAGTGTATAGTGTAGGAGTATTACTATAGTGTATAGTGTAGGAGTATTACTATAGTGTATAGTGTAGGAGTATTACTATAGTGTATGAGTATTACTATAGTGAGCAGTGTGAGTAATACTATAGTGTTTAGTGTAGGAGTATTACTATAGTGAGTAGTGTGAGTATTACTATAGTGTATGAGTATTACTATAGTGAGCAGTGTGAGTATTACTATAGTGAGCAGTGTGAGTATTACTATAGTCTATGAGCATTACTATAGTGAGCAGTGTGAGTATTACTATAGTGTAGGAGTATTACTCTAGTGAGTAGTGTGAGTATTACTATAGTGCAAGCCTGGCCAACCTGTGGCTTTCCAGCTATTGTGAAACTACAAGTCTCAGCATGCCTTGCCACAGTTTTGCTATTAGGGAATGCTAAAACTCTGGCAAGACATGCTGGGACTTGTAGTTTCACAACAGCTGGAGAGCCACAGGTTGGCCAGGCCTGCTATAGTGTATGAGTATTACTAAAGTGTATAGTGTATGAGTATTACTATAGTGTATGAGCATTACTATAGTGAGCAGTATGAGTATTATTATAGTGTATAGTGCATGAGTATTACTATAGTGTATGAGCATTACTATAGTGTGAGTATTACTATAGTGCATAGTTTGAGTATTACTATAGTATATAGTCTATGAGCATTACTATAGTGTATAGTCTATGAGCATTACTATAGTGAGCAGTGTGAGTATTACTATAGTGTATGAGCATTACTATAGTGTATGAGTATTACTATAGTGTATGAGCATTACTATAGTGTTATGAGTATTACTATAGTGTATGAGTATTACTATAGTGTATGAGCATTACTATAGTGTACGAGCATTACTATAGTGCGTAGTTTGAGTAATACTATAGTGTTTAGTGTAGGAGTATTACTATAGTGTATAGTGTAGGAGTATTACTATAGTGTATAGTGTAGGAGTATTACTATAGTGTATAGTGTAGGAGTATTACTATAGTGTATGAGTATTACTATAGTGAGCAGTGTGAGTAATACTATAGTGTTTAGTGTAGGAGTATTACTATAGTGAGTAGTGTGAGTATTACTATAGTGTATGAGTATTACTATAGTGAGCAGTGTGAGTATTACTATAGTGAGCAGTGTGAGTATTACTATAGTGAGCAGTGTGAGTAATACTATAGTGTTTAGTGTAGGAGTATTACTATAGTGAGTAGTGTGAGTATTACTATAGTGAGCAGTGTGAGTATTACTATAGTGTATAGTGTAGGAGTATTACTATAGTGAGCAGTGTGAGTATTACTATAGTGAGCAGTGTGAGTATTACTATAGTGAGCAGTGTGAGTAATACTATAGTGTTTAGTGTAGGAGTATTACTATAGTGAGTAGTGTGAGTATTACTATAGTGAGCAGTGTGAGTATTACTATAGTGTATAGTGTAGGAGTATTACTATAGTGAGCAGTGTGAGTATTACTATAGTGAGCAGTGTGAGTATTACTATAGTGTAGGAGTATTACTATAGTGTATGAGTATTACTATAGTGTATAGTGTATGAGTATTACTATAGTGTATGAGTATTACTATAGTGTATGAGTATTACTATAGTGTATAGTGTAGGAGTATTACTATAGTGAGCAGTGTGAGTATTACTATAGTGAGCAGTGTGAGTATTACTATAGTGTAGGAGTATTACTATAGTGTATGAGTATTACTATAGTGTATAGTGTATGAGTATTACTATAGTGTATGAGTATTACTATAGTGTATGAGTATTACTATAGTGTATAGTGTAGGAGTATTACTATAGTGAGCAGTGTGAGTATTACTATAGTGAGCAGTGTGAGTATTACTATAGTGTATAGTGTATGAGTATTACTGTAGTGATATATGAAATATAATGCTACCCAGAGATCAGTGTTGTGTTTCATCCCAGGGTAATAACAATAATCAGCTCTGCCTGATGGTGTAAACACATGGCTGAAGAGCACAGAAGGAAGCCAGAAAGATAAAGAGGAGCATTTAGTAGTCACACGGTGGTGGAGGCCCCCTGTAAACACAATCCTGTGCACAATCAGGATACATTGAGGTCTTTCCCCAGACTTCCATATGTATGAGCCTCTGACATTCCCTAATATAACGTAGAACTGGGGGGGTGCTGCTACTTGCGAATAGCGGAGATCTCCAGGATAATCCCTCCCTGTCCTTCTAGCTGAGGAGGGGGATATAATAAGGTGACGTTGTACCATCCGATAAAACATCCCATTGACCCCCCTGTACCCTGTACGCTGAGTGTGGTTGTTATATCCTCACAACACTGGACTTGTGAGTCTTCCCGCTGCACGCTCCACCTCTGCACGTTTGTGTTGAAGTTTCCTGCTGTCGCCATGAACGTGGGGCTGGTTCCCCCTCACCGCCAGCTCGTCCCCATCTCTGAAGTTTTCTCTCCTCTCTCGACTTTGCTGCAGTGATTTTCACCTTGATAGAAACACTTTGCCTAAGAAAGGATTCAGGTATTGGTGACATTTGCAGTGTGTTGTGGTTTGGAGACGTTGTCATTTTCTCTCCTTTAAGAAGGTCTTTGTGTTGCATGTGAATGGTGACATGAGACATAAACCCCTGAAATGCCCCCTTTCCCCAGTAAGTGTACCCCAGGTATATCGGTTACTTCCACAGAGAACGCTTCCTAGGAGCGGAACGGATCGCGTCAGTACATACCCTGCCGGTGGTGTCTGCAAATTCTATCTCACCTGTGGATAAGGACTTATCCTCCTGGCCTCATCCGATAATGATATCTAGTGTAGAGTTTATATGTTCTCTCCTGTCAGTGTTTTGTAATAATGAAATGTTTCACCTCTGTTGCATGCTCCAGCTATTCCCTCGGGATTGCATTGCGTATGTTGTCTAATGACTAAAACCTTGCTGTGTATTTAATCACTAAAATGCAGGAATGTTGGCGTTTGCTTTATTTTTCAAATTGATTCATTCTGTACGGAATGAAAAGCCAAATAATGAGGGTGCCATGTACCATCACATTTCATGCTCAGTCATATACACACAGATGTTATATGAAGTCAGTGATGTTAGCGCTGTGTAACGCTTCAGTACAAGTGCCTATGCCGGCCCAGTACTAATGCTACTTAAACCATGTTAACTGTATCAGCAGTTGAAACTTTATGGTAAAGCATCATATTTACACTTGACACAGTTGCAATGGTGTAAGTAGCATTATTACCGTGCTGGCATAGTGGGTTCAAATTCATGCTGCAACAAACTGATTGTCGACATTGTGACTGTTGGAAACGTAACTGCCTCCCTGATCTGCGTTGTCCATTTAGGGACTGTTCCATAATGGGGTTATGCAGATTCATTGTCACCCTTTATAAATGTTGTGTCCTGTTTCCCCGCTCCATTCAGATACGCCCCATCCTCTCAGATCAGAAGCCAGGATGATACCAAGGAATGGCTGCGATCTCACTCAGCTGGGGGTCTCCAGGACACTGCCAATAGTTCCCCTTTCTCACCAGGCTCCAGCATGATGTCACCTTCCGGCACTAGGTTTAACTTTTCCCAGCTCGGTGAGTTCCTGGTGGTCAATGGGTGGTGTTGGCATCTGCAGTCCGTGGGTCAGGGTCGGGGTCTGAGACACCAAGAAGGTATACTCTTTCTCTTTACAATAAAGGTAGAACCCCAGCTCAGAGGTTCCCTGATAGTTCTGTAATTGGAGGTGCGTTATGAAGCGCAGAACGTCCAGCGCTCAGTGCTTTGGCTCCGCTAAGCTGCTTGGTTTGTGCACCAAGATTTCTGCTGAAGTGCACGGGTTTTCGGAGGTTTGATATGGCGGCGTTTCCAGAGGAGCAGGCGGTTACCCAATCCATGCAGACGACTTCTGTGCAGTGCGGGTGTTACTCTTAGAGTACGGAGCGAGGTCACTGGTGCGCCTAATTTTGTGGAAACCAAAATTGACTTTGAAGTGTAAAAGTGGTGAAACGAGATAAAGTGATGGTAACGGTAAATTTCCAGTAGAACGGACTCCTCCAGTGTTAGTAACGGGACTCGTTCTGTATGTCCCCGAAGCTGGTTTCTTGGTGACTCTGAGCAGTTCACAAAACGTGGCGCAAGTAATAAAACCGCTCCGGATGTCCCCTCACTCTCTCTCGTGATTAATTTGAGTTATAAATGATTCTATACGAGCGGTACGAGAGGAAAAAGCTGAAATGTGTAAGAGGTGGCGCTAACGTAGCTGGAGGGGTGGACTTTGGTGAGATCTCTATAGGTGCTCTGCTGGGAGTGATAAGAGAGTCGGCATCCAGCAGGAAAGCTTGGGCTGCGTGCACATGCCCCCCCCCCGCCAATGTATAGTCATGGCGCCCAGCTGGAAGGCTTGGGCTGTGTGCGCAGTAAATGCCCCCAATGTATAGTCATGGCGCCCAGCAGGAAAGCTTGGGCTGTGTGCACAAGACCCCCCCCAATGTATAGTCATGTAGATAACTTCGGGGGAAGGCACCGACAGGGAAGACGTCATTGCGGAGGGTGAGACTGTAAGTAATCCTGGTCTACAGGCTGTCCATGAGCGCAGAGTGAAGTTACCGCCTGGGTGCCGCATCATGGTGACGTCCTGTCTCTTTTCAGCAAGCCCTACGACCTCGGCTCAGATGTGTCTGACTAACCCGGCCATGCTGCGGACTCACAGCCTGTCCAACACGGACGGGTCAAGCGATCACTACAGCGAAAACCGCTTCCGGAACAGCTCCATGTCCCTGGACGAGAAGACGAGGACCATCAGCCGCTCCGGATCCTTTCGCGATGGGTTTGAAGAAGGTTGGTGTCTTGGCAGAGTGACCCCCTAATAGTCTCAGGCTGCATTTTGCAGTAGGGAATTTGTTCTGTGTGTTCAGAGCTCTGGTGCCCTGTATGAGGCGGCTTCCAATAGCGTTATTATTACATGTTTGTAAATTATAACGCCCCCACTTTAGACCATGACCCAGGGGTGGGATATATTGGTGAGGACCTTATGGACAATACGGCCACATACCCCAGGGCTGCGTGCGCTACATCGGCAAAAGCTGGCTGCATGCACGCTGCCTATTACGGTGACAGCACGGACCAATAGAAATCCCAAAACTTTCTTACTGCCATTTCCTATTAAGGCTGACAGACCCCTCCTCTCCCTGCACTTGGCAGCCACATTTTAGCTGCGGGTAGGGGAGAGGGGTGGGACTAGTTTTTCTGTCCCCTGTTGCCCAGTGTAAAATGCGGTACTGCCCGGACCTCTGGGTTAGAAATCCTGGAGTATTATTATTATTGTCTTTTACCTATATATGGCCACAAGGTGTCCGCAGCAATGTAGCCAGATTACACAATTATACATCAATGTATAGGATAACTATTAACACAAGGACACAGGAACGCTCAGTGAAGGGTAAGGGGGACGCTAGGGGTCGCGTAGAGCCACTCATTATAGCCAGTAAAGGCAGTTAATGGTCATTTATATGTACAAAGGAAGTAAATTAGCGCTCGCTTATCTTGTGCCCAGTAAGTGGGTGGGGGGACACAGGATGAGAGTCACAGGTGGTGGGTGGGAGACAGGGGAATAGTACTGTATTTCTACCCACAAGAGGGGGATTAGATCACACGGTGAAACAGGGACAGCCGCTAACAATGCTTCCACCCCTATAACATAGGAGCAGCCGTCAGTCTGCACAAGTCACGCTGCGGGGCAAATACCGAACGATTTACAATCTGACACTGCAGGATATTGTCATCTGTACTCAGTATACAGCATCATTACATCATGGCCATATTCCTGCACTCTGTTCTGTGACACTTGTGGGGAAATTGCTCTGTGTTTCCCGTCCGGTCTGTGTGTAGAACAGATGGAGGAGATGTACTAAGCTGTGGATAGTGATAAAGTACCAACCAATCAGCTCCTAACTCTAACTTTACAGGTTGTGTTTGAAAAATGGCAATTAGGAGCTGATTGGTTGGTACTTTATCTCTCTCCACTTTATCACTTTTCAAGGCTTAGTACATCTCCCCCAGATTGTTATATTGACTTATGAACCTTTTTCTGCAACCTCTGACTCACTCATCTATATTATCATATAATTCATCTAAACCCACACTGCATATGCCAGTATAACTGCCACCAGCCCTGGGCAGGGGGCTCTGATCGCTGGCTGTAATAACACACTGCATATACCAGTATAACTGTCACCAGCCCTGGGCAGGGGGCTCTGATAGATGGCTGTAATAACACACTGCATATGCCAGTATAACTGTCACCAGCCCTGGGCAGGGGGCTCTGATGGCTGGCTGTAATAACACACTGCATATGCCAGTATAACTGTCACCAGCCCTGGGCAGGGGGCTCTGATGGTTGGCTGTAATAACACACTGCATATGCCAGTATAACTGTCACCAGCCCTGGGCAGGGGGCTCTGATAGCTGGCTGTAATAACACACTGCATATGCCAGTATAACTGTCACCAGCCCTGGGCATGGGGCTCTGATAGATGGCTGTAATAACACACTGCATATACCAGTATAACTGTCACCAGCCCTGGGCAGGGGGCTCTGATAGATGGCTGTAATAACACACTGCATATACCAGTATAACTGTCACCAGCCCTGGGCAGGGGGCTCTGATAGATGGCTGTAATAACACACTGCATATGCCAGTATAACTGTCACCAGCCCTGGGCAGGGGGCTCTGATGGCTGGCTGTAATAACACACTGCATATGCCAGTATAACTGTCACCAGCCCTGGGCAGGGGGCTCTGATGGCTGGCTGTAATAACACACTGCATATGCCAGTATAACTGTCACCAGCCCTGGGCAGGGGGCTCTGATAGATGGCTGTAATAACACACTGCCTATACCAGTATAACTGTCACCAGTCCTGGGCAGGGGGCTCTGATAGCTGGCTGTAATAACACACTGCATATGCCAGTATAACTGTCACCAGCCCTGGGCATGGGGCTCTGATAGCTGGCTGTTATAACACACTGCCTATGCCAGTATAACTGTCACCAGCCCTGGGCATGGGGCTCTGATAGCTGGCTGTAATAACACACTGCATATGCCAGTATAACTGTCACCAACCCTGGGCATGGGGCTCTGATAGCTGGCTGTTATAACACACTGCCTATGCCAGTATAACTGTCACCAGCCCTGGGCATGGGGCTCTGATAGCTGGCTGTAATAACACATTGCCTATACCAGTATAACTGTCACCAGTCCTGGGCATGGGGCTCTGATAGCTGGCTGTAATAACACACTGCATATACCAGTATAACTGTCACCAGCCCTGGGCATTTGGCTCTGATAGCTGGCTGTAATAACACACTGCATATGCCAGTATAACTGTCACCAGCCCTGGGCATGGGGCTCTGATAGATGGCTGTAATAACACACTGCATATACCAGTATAACTGTCACCAGCCCTGGGCAGGGGGCTCTGATAGATGGCTGTAATAACACACTGCATATACCAGTATAACTGTCACCAGCCCTGGGCAGGGGGCTCTGATAGCTGGCTCTAATAACACACTGCATATACCAGTATAACTGTCACCAACCCTGGGCAGGGAGCTCTGATAGCTGGCTGTAATAACACACTGCATATACCAGTATAACTGTCACTAGTCCTGGACAGGGGGCTCTGATAGCTGGCTGTAATAACACACTGCCTATACCAGTATAACTGTCACCAGTCCTGGGCAGGGGGCTCTGATAGCTGGCTGTACAACACACTGCATATACCAGTATAACTGTTACCAGTCCTGGACAGGGGGCTCTGATAGCTGGCTGTAATAACACACTGCATATACCAGTATAACTGTCACCAATCCTGGGCAGGGGGCTCTGATAGATGTCTGTAATAACACACTGCATGTACCAGTATAACTGTCACCAGTCCTGGGCAGGGAGCTCTGATAGCTGGCTGTAATAACACACTGCATATACCAGTATAACTGTCACCAGTCCTGGACAGGAGGCTCTGATAGCTGGCTGTAATAACACACTGCATATACCAGTATAACTGTCACCAATCCTGGGCAGGGGGCTCTGATAGATGTCTGTAATAACACACTGCATATACCAGTATAACTGTCACCAGTCCTGGGCAGGGAGCTCTGATAGCTGGCTGTAATAACACACTGCATATACCAGTATAACTGTCACCAGTCCTGGACAGGGGGCTCTGATAGATGGCTGTAATAACACACTGCATATACCTGTATAACTGTCACCAGCCCTGGGCAGGGGGCTCTGATAGCTGGCTGTAATAACACACTGCATATATCTGTATAACTGTCACCAGTCCTGGGCAGGGGGCTCTGATAGCTGGCTGTAATAACACACTGCATATACCAGTATAACTGTCACCAGTCCTGGGCAGGGAGCTCTGATAGATGGCTGTAATAACACACTGCATATACCAGTATAACTGTCACCAGTCCTGGGCAGGGAGCTCTGATAGATGGCTGTAATAACACACTGCATATACCAGTATAACTGTCACCAGTCCTGGGCAGGGGGCTCTGATAGATGGCTGTAATAACACACTGCATATACCTGTATAACTGTCACCAGTCCTGGGCAGGGAGCTCTGATAGATGGCTGTAATAACACACTGCCTATACTCGTGGAATAAGATTACTGCAGTGTGTGTGTGATCAGATCTCGTGGAATAGGATTACTGCAGTGTGTGTGTGTGTGTGTAAACCTGGGCCCCAAAAGTGAAATCTTCTTTTCCCCAGTTATGACGCTGCCGCCATGAAATGACCATGTCTCGGTAATGGCGGTCGGACACTTTACATTTCGCCTAAGCTGTGTTTATCCTGTTTTCGCTGTGTAATGATCCAGCCTCAGATAATACTCTCAGGGGGTCTCTCTGTGATGTAAAAATAACCTCAGCTTCAAAGGCACAAACCTGCCTGACATATGGTGATAATAACCAACACGCACAGGCTCTGATGTGTACCATCTCCTTTATCTTACAGTGCACGGCTCATCCCTGTCCCTGGTATCCAGCACATCCTCCGTCTACTCCACAGTAAGTCCCCGTCTCCTGTTAGTGGCGTTATGGCGGCCGCTGTGGCCAGAGCTTGTTACTTCTTCTTGTGTCACTGGTTACGGTGAGGAACACCCTAGATATAGCTGTGGGGTGAAGTGCGGACGTCACTGCTGTTGTACAGAATTATCAATGTATCTGGTATCTATCCTCTGTGCAGCAGCCCCTCATTTTACCTTGTGCTGGCAAGCCGGTCCATCCTTCTCTGCGGCGCCATCTTGCCAGTGATATTTGGGAAGATGGCGCAGGTGTACAAGAGATCAAAGGCTCTCAAAGATGTCACTGGGTAGATGGCGTCGCAGGTTGTCAGCACAAGGTAAGTATACTATAGGTGCAGGGAGTACGGTGCGGGGGCCCCCTGGACATCCATTATAAATACACCTACGTATCTATCATGTCAGCTGTAGCAAATACTCGCTGGTACTTACATCTCAGCATGGTTTGGGTTTGATGCGGACAGGTCAGACAGCATTGTCCAGCCGTTCGCACCTCCCTAACAATACAGACCTGGTCCCCCCCCCAATGTAAGGCCATTGTGTACAGCCAGCCCGTCATACGCACAGGAATGTCGGACAACAGCTCTCGTTTCAACAAGATCACATTAAATTCATGACTTCAGCGCTAACTCTCTGAGCCCCCGACCTCAGCGAGCGAGCGTCTTACCTTGCCAGTAAGTGAGCTAATCCTCTGAGTTTTCATGAACGTTCCGCCCAAATAAGGGAACGTGGACAAGTCGGCACAGATTACGCCTGCTGGCTCTATTTTTAGGAGATGATACACAGATAGAACGTTCTCTGTGCCCTGTGCGTTTCTTCTCTACGCTTTGGTGAATTTTTGCTTTCTGTTTATTTGTTTCAGCCGGAGGAGAAGTGCCACTCGGAGGTCAGTATCATTTATTTGCTTCATTTGTTTGGTCTTTTAGATTATATCGAATCAACATCTAGTTCCGGTAACGCGGGGAAATAATTTGATGTTCTTTTCTAGATCCGCAAACTAAGGAGAGAGCTGGACGCCTCGCAGGAGAAAGTATCTGCTCTGACCACGCAGCTTAGCGCCAACGTAAGCTCCTTCGTTCTGTCCTGCTGTATTTGTCTTATGTAAATATTCAGAGTTAAATGCATAAAAATACTCTTGTTCTAGGAATTCACTTTGTTTCTGTTATGGTGCTACAATGTCTGCTTGTGGAGCTCACCGATCAGTACAGATGCCGTGATGTCTCTTCTCTTGCCCATTATCCCTCATCTTCTCCCAGAGCTCCCCTGTCAGTCTTACTGAGGTGATCACTCCACGCATAATACAGTAGCTTGAGGCGTGGCCTAGTGACATCGCCGAACTGTACAACTTTCTAACCATTAATGACAAAAGATAAATATGCATTGAAACGGAAGGATAGAGATCCCCGCTCATAGGAGTTTCCAATCTAATGGTGACACAGTACTGTTATTACATTGTACATACTGTAGAGACCTTATCAGGAGAGACTGCAGAGGCGACAGAGGGGATTTTAAGAGAAATAAATAATGAACATTTTATAAGTAGGATTTATTTTTTTATTTTCCTAGAAATATTTAGGCAAATGTTTATCTGAGTTACTAATTGGCTGTTTCTAAAGGTGGCCGTACATCTGTGACGGATCATCGCGATGCAGGGATGCGATCGGAAATTTCCGACCGCCCATCGGAAACTTCCGATCCCGCACCATCGATGTTCTGTGATCCGCGCTGGATCGCAGACATTTCACATGTTAAATTGACGATCGCGATCATTTTTTGATCGTGGTCATCAAATCGGCAACATCCAATATGTTGGATTTCTGCGATCCTGCGATGCCGGTTTTGCAGCATCGAGGGATCGCGGCAATCCATCTCAGATGGATGGGGCCCATTAGAGATTACATGTCACGGGGCCCATCCATCAGAGATGGATTGCCGCGATGCGGCTACCCGGCATCGCGGGATCGCAGAAATCCAACATGTTGGATTTTCCCGATTTGACGATCGCAATCAAAAAGTGATCACATGGAAAATGTCTGCGATCGCAGAACATCGATGGTGGGAGGTCGGCGTTTCCACCCGGAAACGCTGGCACTGCCCATCGCAACGCTGGATCGCAGAATCCAGGCTCTGATGTATGGCCACCTTCAGCCATGGGGCTAAATGTAATAGCTTGCAATCTTCAGTAGTTGCAGGGATCTATGTCAGTCTCCCCGTATTTCGCAGCGGCTGAAGATTGTTAGCGATTACATTTAGCCCATAGACTGCGATGGAAGACTGCCCCCGGTGTCCAGGTAATGGAATAGCACAGTCCTCACTTTGCGTTCACGTTTGTAGTTCAGTCAGACTTGTCAACTCAACGATTTCCAGTAAGGGAAGATGCAAAAATCGTTTGTAGTTCTAAAAAATCGTTCATTACATTTAAATGAACATAGTAAATAAACAACTTTAGTAAACGATTGTAGTTAATTTTTTCAAGGGAAAAAATCGTTTACTAAAATCGTTCATTAACTAAATCGTTGTGTGTGTATGCAGCTTTAAAACTCACTTTAGTAAATATACCCCTAAGTAACAACTCTCAGATAGAAACATTATTTACAGAACAGAAAGAAATGCTACAAATATACAGTATATATATATATATATATATATATAGTCACTTCTTTGGTCCATTTATGCTGGCAAACGTCTGACAATCTACCAGTGTCAGCATATCAGCAAAAACCAGTTGTACGTGTATATTGGAGAGTGCAAATAAGTTCTAATCCTATTACCTGGCTAATGTCGTATGACAGACTATAAAACAACAGTAGGTAATCCATATCTCTCTTGCTGGCAAGGCGTGCTGGAACTTGTAGTCCAACCCTAGCTAGAGAGAGATTCGTGTTGGTAGTAGTGGTGTATGTGTGAGCTGAGCAGCCTGCCAGCCCCTGACTCTGCTTCCTGCGGTTTATAGAGCGTGATTGTAACTGCGCAGTGTCACAGGCCCGGGACCAGCACAGGAGGGGTGGGGGGCAGCACAGGACGGGGCGGGGGGCCAGCACAGGACGGGCCGAGGGGGCCAGCACAGGACGGCCCGGGGGGCCAGCACAGGACGGGCCGGGGGGGGGCCAGCACAGGACGGGCCAAGGGGGCCAGCACAGGACGGGCCGGGGGGGGCCAGCACAGGACGGCCCGGGGGGGCAGCACAGAACTGATCGCCAGGCAGAATGTGAGCTATTTCCTCCCAGCGCTCCGGCCGTTTGTGTTGTCAGAGGCGCAATGCGCACAGTACACACATCCGGCGCCTCCATTGTGTCCCAGCTTGTGTTCTCTGTAAATGTTTGGACAGGGATTTGTTGTGCTCTGATGAACGTGTTTTGGGTGGATGAGCAAACGCTGCGCGATGTTTTCCTGGGGAGTAAGTTACATTTGTGTCTTAGGTATTTATGATGTATATATATACTGTATATATAGACATTCCGTCAGGGAATGTACACAAGGGAGTTTCTCTGTCATTGTCCAGTGATTCTGTATCACGCAGGTGGCTGGATCCATATATAGCAGATAAAGCTCCATCACGTCATCGCTGCCAGTTTGGGAATTATCTCTATATAAATATAAAGCCTGCTTGATGTATAGAGAATTATTACAAATAAATGTTCTGTGAGAGAGGGTCATGTGACATTACCACTGGTGCATTATACAGGTATTATTATACAGTCCTTGCCCATCCCGCTACTTCCTGTACATGTGACCCCAGCGGTTTGTGTGCGCTGAGGGTCATGTGACATTACTCTGAGCGTTATAGTGTTACTGTCAGGCAGAGTGATGTGCTCTCACATCAGTAATACAGAGTAATAACCCCTGGTGCATTATACAGGTATTATTATACAGTCCGTGCCCCTCCCACTACTTCCTGTACATGTGACCCCGGCGGTTTGTGTGCGCTGAGGGTCATGTGACATTACTCTGAGCGTTATAGTGTTACTGTCAGGCAGAGAGATGAGCTCTCACATCAGTAATACAGAGTAATAACCCCTGATGCATTATACAGGTATTATTATACAGTCCTCGCCCCTCCCTCTACTTCCTGTACATGTGACCCCGGCGGTTTGTGTGCGCTGAGGGTCATGTGACATTACTCTGAGCGTTACAGTGTTGCTGTCGGGCAGACTGATGAGCTCTCACATCAGTAATACAGAGTAATAACCCCTGGTGCATTATACAGGTATTATTATACAGTCCTTGCCCCTCCCGCTACTTCCTGTACATGTGACCCCGGCGGTTTGTGTGCGCTGAGGGTCATGTGACATTACTCTGAGCGTTATAGTGTTACTGTCAGGCAGAGTGATGAGCTCTCACATCAGTAATACAGAGTAATAACCCCTGGTGCATTATACAGGTATTATTATACAGTCCTTGCCCCTCCCACTACTTCCTGTACATGTGACTCCGGCGGTTTGTGTGCGCTGAGGGTCATGTGACATTACTCTGAGCGTTATAGTGTTACTGTCGGGCAGAGTGATGAGCTCTCACATCAGTAATACAGAGTAATAACCCCTGGTGCATTATACAGGTATTATTATACAGTCCTTGCCCATCCCGCTACTTCCTGTACATGTGACCCCGGCGGTTTGTGTGCGCTGAGGGTCATGTGACATTACTCTGAGCGCTATAGTGTTACTGTCAGGCAGAGTGATGAGCTCTCACATCAGTAATACAGAGTAATAACCCCTGGTGCATTATACAGGTATTATTATACAGTCCTCGCCCCTCCCACTACTTCCTGTACATGTGACCGAGGGCGGTTTGTGTGCGCTGAGGGTCATGTGACATTAGACTTGGGAACTTTCAGGGCCAATCAGCAGCTCTGTCTTGAACATAACCCTTCCCCCAGTTTAATGATGTCACAGGATGTCTCTCTGGAGCGCAGTGGGCGCGCTCTTGCCGTTACACGGGGAAGCCACTTCTCCGTAGAAGATGGCCGACTACATTACTTATATAGCGCACATATTACGTAGTGCTTTGGAGAGAACATTTATCATTCACCTCAGTCCTTGCCCCAGTGGAGCTTACAATCTAGATTAGACACGTTTTTGTTAGTAGCCAATACAGCTGCCAGTATGTTTTTGTACTGTGGCAGGAAAGCCATGAAAACGCGGGGAGAACATACAAACTCCACACACAGGGCCTTGGCTGAGAATTAAACATGCAACCTGTGAGGCAGTAATGCTAACCACTATGCCACTGTGCTGCCCATGCATAAATGTTTAGCAATATGTTTGTCTGTTCTCTGCACTCATGTTTCATTAGTATGAGTAAGGGGTCCTTAGTGACATGAAATACCTGCCACAGCCGTGTATGGAACGGCGCCCCCTCCCTGGACAAGCTAGAATTACAATGGTACAATATTTGTGTACACCAAGCTCTTGAGCAAAGTGTACCTTAGAGATGGGAGTACTTCTGTTTTAGCAGATGGGAGTACTTCTGTTCTAGCTCCTCAGAACAGCTTAATCATTGTATTTTAAATAATCACTTAATTGTGTTTTCCCAATTTCTCTGACGTCTTCCATTCCCCTTATATATATATATATTCCTTCTCATTTCCTTCTGTGCTTTTAAGCCATGTGTTTATATCATCCAGCAGAGATAAGATTTGGTGGGGAGGGGTGCCTGGGATTTGACAGACTGTCCTGTGCTCTCTTAGTATGCAGTATATACAGAGCTTATCCTATAGATGAGAGCGTGACTATTATAAGACGTGTCTAATAGCAGAGGCAGGGTCCGGAGAGGGTCAGGAGAGGGTACACAAGCCGCCAAGTTCAATTCCTATGAAGGTGTTATATCCCTTAGCCCCATACTGATACGCACATGGGGGGATGGGAGAATCCTGCATTCCCGGACCCACGCTAATTACCCACATGGGGCAAACACACCAAATGCCCGGGGCCGCTGGGATTGTAATTACCTCTCACAGCGTTTGTGTTATGTATGATTCCTGTAAAACAGGCCTGAGAAGTAACCCAAGGAGCTAGCAATTCAGTACAGAAATAGGCCCAAACAGATCTCTCAGTATTATAAGTGCGTCTCCGTCACCGTTATCGGCTGTGAGTGAGTGAGTGCGAGATTCCAGCACCTGGCAGCCACATTCCTCACCAGCCTGTTACTGGGGGAGTCTCCTCCGCCTGGCACCACCTGATACCCACACCCTATATGTAAGGCCGTCTGCTGGCAGCTGCTTAGTGTTTATACACGTAGGAGAGATACAGGGCAGTGTCCTGGAGGCCCCCGAGATCCCGCTGGAAGCATCATAGAGAGGAGCACAGATAATTAATGGCGCTGTTTCAGTCTCTGTCTCTATATTCCTTCCAGGCTCACCTGGTCGCTGCCTTTGAACAAAGTCTAAGCAACATGACGATCAGACTGCAGAGTATCACCATGTCTGCAGAACAGAAGGTTTGTACTGCACTAATGAAACTGGTGCACTTATAGCAAAAGAAAATAAATTGCCCGGTGATCTGCACCAACATATACACATGATGGGATCGTTTATGCATCATATAGCTATATACTGGGTAATGTCACCTGCCAACATCATGGCGTCTCCTGCAGGTGAGTCCCTAGCCTGTGTAACAGGACATGTGCTCAGGATGTCTCAGTACAGACCTCCCTGAGTCTCTGTTTATAAAGTGTGCGGCACAATTCACTACACGTGCCTGCACAAGGTAAGGGTTACTACACGTGCCTGCACAAGGTAAGGGTTACTACACGTGCCTGCACAAGGTAAGGGTTACTACACGTGCCTGCACAAGGTAAGGGTTACTACACCTGCCTGCACAAGGTAAGGGTTACTACACCTGCCTGCACAAGGTAAGGATTACTACACGTGCCTGCACAAGGTAATGGTTACTACACGTGCCTGCACAAGGTAATGGTTACTACACGTGCCTGCACAAGGTAAGGGTTACTACACCTGCCTGCACAAGGTAAGGGTTACTACACCTGCCTGCACAAGGTAAGGGTTACTACACCTGCCTGCACAAGGTAAGGGTTACTACACCTGCCTGCACAAGGTAAGGGTTACTACACCTGCCTGCACAAGGTATTGGTTACTACACCTGCCTGCACAAGGTAAGGGTTACTACACCTGCCTGCACAAGGTAAGGGTTACTACACCTGCCTGCACAAGGTAAGGATTACTACACCTGCCTGCACAAGATAATGGTTACTACACGTGCCTGCACAAGGTAATGGTTACTACACGTGCCTGCACAAGATAATGGTTACTACACGTGCCTGCACAAGGTAATGCTTACTACATGTGCCTGCACAAGGTAATGCTTACTACACGTGCCTGCACAAGGTAAGGGTTACTACACGTGCCTGCACAAGGTAAGGGTTACTACACGTGCCCGCACAAGGTAATGGTTACTACACGTGCCCGCACAGGGTAATGGTTACTACACGTGCCTGCACAAGGTAATGGTTACTACACGTGCCTGCACAGGGTAATGGTTACTACACGTGCCTGCACAAGGTAATGGTTACTACACGTGCCTGCACAGGGTAATGGTTACTACACCTGCCTGCACAAAGTAATGGTTACTACACGTGCCTGCACAAGGTAATGGTTACAAGGTAATGGTTACTACACGTGCCTGCACAAGGTAATGGTTACTACACGTGCCTGCACAAGGTAATGGTTACTACACGTGCCTGCACAAGGTAATGGTTACTACACGTGCCTGCACAAGGTAATGGTTACTACACGTGCCTGCACAAGGTAATGGTTACTACACGTGCCTGCACAGGGTAATGGTTACTACACGTGCCTGCACAGGGTAATGGTTACTACACGTGCCTGCACAAGGTAATGGTTACTACACGTGCCTGCACAGGGTAATGGTTACTACACGTGCCTGCACAAGGTAATGGTTACTACACGTGCCTGCACAAGGTAATGGTTACTACACGTGCCTGCACAAGGTAATAGTTACTACACGTGCCTGCACAGGGTAATGGTTACTACACGTGCCTGCACAGGGTAATGGTTACTACACGTGCCTGCACAAGGTAATGGTTACTACATGTGCCTGCACAAGGTAATGGTTACTACACGTGCCTGCAGAAGGTAATGGTTACTACACGTGCCTGCACAGGGTAATGGTTACTACACGTGCCTGCACAAGGTAATGGTTACTACACGTGCCTGCACAAGGTAATGGTTACTACACGTGCCTGCACAAGGTAATGGTTACTACACGTGCCTGCACAAGGTAATGGTTACTACACGTGCCTGCACAAGGTAATGGTTACTACACGTGCCTGCACAGGGTATTGGTTACTACACGTGCCTGCACAGGGTATTGGTTACTACACGTGCCTGCACAGGGTAATGGTTACTACACGTGCCTGCACAAGGTAATGGTTACTACACGTGCCTGCACAGGGTAATGGTTACTACACGTGCCTGCACAAGGTAATGGTTACTACACGTGCCTGCACAAGGTAATGGTTACTACACGTGCCTGCACAAGGTAATGGTTACTACACGTGCCTGCACAGGGTATTGGTTACTACACGTGCCTGCACAGGGTATTGGTTACTACACGTGCCTGCACAGGGTAATGGTTACTACACGTGCCTGCACAGGGTAATGGTTACTACACGTGCCTGCACAGGGTAATGGTTACTACACGTGCCTGCACAGGGTATTGGTTACTACATGTGCCTGCATGATGATATCCGGAGAGAGCAGTAACTTATTTTTTATCTGTTCCCAGGATTCAGAGCTCAATGAGTTAAGGAAAACCATTGAATTCCTGAAAAAGCAGAACGCTGCGGCGCAGGCCGCTATCAATGGTGTCATCAACACTCCTGAGCTCAGCTGCAAAGGTAACAGTCCCCCGGCCGGGTCCCCCGGGCCCTGCTGCGTCTCTGGTGATCACTGATGCAATCTTCTGTGCGGCTGACGAGTCTGATTATCTGCTGCTAGAACCCAGTTACATGGGACACAGCTGTGCCCAGCGTTCATCTGGGAGTCACCGTACTCTTATGGGAACTGACGTGTTCTATATTATACATACATTACAGAATATACACGTGGTGCAAGGGCGTGGCCTCACAGAACGTATAGTGCTTCTTATTGCCTGCAGGTGGCGCTATTACATTTATTATCCATCTGCAGCTTAGGTGGCACTACATGTCTCAGCATAGCACTTGTAGATTCACAGCAGCCGATTAACAGTCATGCTGGTCTTGTGTCAGATTATGGAATTACTGCATTGTCTCTTCATTTACTGCAGAAATCTAACGATATTTAATCGCACAGGAAACGGGACAGCCCAGTCAGCTGACTTACGTATCCGGCGACAACACTCATCTGACAGCGTCTCCAGTGTTAACAGCGCCACCAGCCACTCCAGCGTGGGCAGCAACGTGGAAAGTGATTCCAAGAAGAAGAAGAACAGGAAGAATTGGGTATGTACGTGGTCTGTGGCCGGTAACCGGAATTGTGTATGTACGTGGTCTGTGGCCGGTAACCGGAATTGGGTATGTACGTGGTCTGTGGTCGGTAACCGGAATTGGGTATGTATGTGTTCTGTGCCCGGTAACCGGAATTGTGTATATACGTGTTCTGTGGCCAGTAACCGGAATTGGGTATGTACGTGGTCTGTGGCCGGTAACTGGAATTGGGTATGTACGTGGTCTGTGGCCGGTAACTGGAATTGGGTATGTACGTGGTCTGTGGCCAGTAACCGGAATTGGGTATGTATGTGGTCTGTGGCCGGTAACTGGAATTGGGTATGTACGTGGTCTGTGGCCGGTAACCGGAATTGGGTATGTACGTGTTCTGTGGTCGGTAACCGGAATTGGGTATATACGTGTTCTGTGGCCAGTAACCGGTTTTGGGTATGTACGTGTTCTGTGGCCGGTAACCGGAATTGTGTATGTACGTGGTCTGTGGCTGGTAACCGGAATTGTGTATGTACGTGGTCTGTGGCCGGTAACCGGAATTGGGTATGTACGTGGTCTGTGGCCGGTAACCGGAATTGTGTATGTACGTGGTCTGTGGCCGGTAACCGGAATTGTGTATGTACGTGGTCTGTGGCCGGTAACCGGAATTGGGTATGTACGTGGTCTGTGGCCGGTAACCGGAATTGGGTATGTACGTGTTCTGTGGCCGGTAACCGGAATTGGGTATGTACGTGTTCTGTGGCCGGTAACCGGAATTGTGTATGTACGTGGTCTGTGGCCGGTAACTGGAATTGGGTATGTACGTGGTCTGTGGCCGGTAACTGGAATTGGGTCTGTACGTGGTCTGTGGCCAGTAACCGGAATTGGGTATGTATGTGGTCTGTGGCCGGTAACTGGAATTGGGTATGTACGTGGTCTGTGGCCGGTAACCGGAATTGGGTATGTACGTGGTCTGTGGTCGGTAACCGGAATTGGGTATGTATGTGTTCTGTGCCCGGTAACCGGAATTGTGTATATACGTGTTCTGTGGCCAGTAACCGGAATTGGGTATGTACGTGTTCTGTGGCCGGTAACCGGAATTGTGTATGTACGTGGTCTGTGGCTGGTAACCGGAATTGTGTATGTACGTGGTCTGTGGCCGGTAACCGGAATTGGGTATGTACGTGGTCTGTGGCCGGTAACCGGAATTGTGTATGTACGTGGTCTGTGGCCGGTAACTGGAATTGGGTATGTACGTGTTCTGTGGCCAGTAACCGGAATTGTGTATGTACGTGGTCTGTGGCCGGTAACCGGAATTGGGTATGTACGTGGTCTGTGGCCGGTAACCGGAATTGGGTATGTACGTGTTCTGTGGCCGGTAACCGGAATTGGGTATGTACGTGGTCTGTGGCCGGTAACCGAAATTGGGTATGTACGTGGTCTGTGGCCGGTAACCGGAATTGGGTATGTACGTGGTCTGTGGCCGGTAACCGGAATTGGGTATGTATGTGATCTATGGCTGGTAACCCGAATTCGGTGTGTACGTGTTCTGTGGCCGGTAACCGTAATTGGGTATGTACGTGTTCTGTGGCCGGTAACCGGAATTGTGTATGTACGTGGTCTGTGGCTGGTAACCGGAATTGTGTATGTACGTGGTCTGTGGCCGGTAACCGGAATTGGGTATGTACGTGTTCTGTGGCCGGTAACCGGAATTGTGTATGTACGTGGTCTGTGGCCGGTAACTGGAATTGGGTATGTACGTGTTCTGTGGCCAGTAACCGGAATTGTGTATGTACGTGGTCTGTGGCCGGTAACCGGAATTGGGTATGTACGTGGTCTGTGGCCGGTAACCGGAATTGGGTATGTACGTGTTCTGTGGCCGGTAACCGGAATTGGGTATGTACGTGGTCTGTGGCCGGTAACCGAAATTGGGTATGTACGTGGTCTGTGGCCGGTAACCGAAATTGGGTATGTACGTGGTCTGTGGCCGGTAACCGGAATTGGGTATGTACGTGGTTTGTGGCCGGTAACCGGAATTGGGTATGTATGTGATCTATGGCTGGTAACCCGAATTCGGTGTGTACGTGTTCTGTGGCCGGTAACCGTAATTCTGTCCCCGTTCTGCTCATGTTACTCTGCATTACTCTTGTTAGGGTGCCCAGGAGTCTCTCCCCGTTCTGCTCATGTTACTCTGCATTACTCTTGTTAGGCTGCCCAGGAGTCTCTCCCTTTTCTGCTCATGTTACTCTGCATTACTCTTGTTAGGGTGCCCAGGAGTCTGTCCCCGTTCTGCTCATGTTACTCTGCATTACTCTTGTTAGGGTGCCCAGGAGTCTTTCCCCGTTCTGCTCATGTTACTCTGCATTACTCTTGTTAGGGTGCCCAGGAGTCTCTCCCTGTTCTGCTCATGTTACTCTGCATTACTCTTGTTAGGCTGCCCTGGAGTCTCTCCCTGTTCTGCTCATGTTACTCTGCATTACTCTTGTTAGGCTGCCCAGGAGTCTGTCTTTGTTCTGCTCATGTTACTCTGCATTACTCTAGTTAGGCTGCCCAGGAGTCTGTCTTTGTTCTGCTCATGTTACTCTGCATTACTCTTGTTAGGCTGCCCTGGAGTCTCTCCCTGTTCTGCTCATGTTACTCTGCATTACTCTTGTTAGGGTGCCCAGGAGTCTCTCCCCGTTCTGCTCATGTTACTCTGCATTACTCTTGTTAGGGTGCCCAGGAGTCTCTCCCTGTTCTGCTCATGTTACTCTGCATTACTCTTGTTAGGCTGCCCTGGAGTCTCTCCCTGTTCTGCTCATGTTACTCTGCATTACTCTAGTTAGGCTGCCCAGGAGTCTGTCTTTGTTCTGCTCATGTTACTCTGCATTACTCTTGTTAGGGTGCCCTGGAGTCTCTCCCTGTTCTGCTCATGTTACTCTGCATTACTCTAGTTAGGCTGCCCAGGAGTCTGTCTTTGTTCTGCTCATGTTACTCTGCATTACTCTTGTTAGGGTGCCCTGGAGTCTCTCCCTGTTCTGCTCATGTTACTCTGCATTACTCTAGTTAGGCTGCCCAGGAGTCTGTCTTTGTTCTGCTCATGTTACTCTGCATTACTCTAGTTAGGCTGCCCAGGAGTCTGTCTTTGTTCTGCTCATGTTACTCTGCATTACTCTTGTTAGGCTGCCCAGGAGTCTGTCTTTGTTCTGCTCATGTTACTCTGCATTACTCTTGTTAGGCTGCCCAGGAGTCTCTCCCCGTTCTGCTCATGTTACTCTGCATTACTCTTGTTAGGGTGCCCTGGAGTCTCTCCCTGTTCTGCTCATGTTACTCTGCATTACTCTAGTTAGGCTGCCCAGGAGTCTGTCCCCGTTCTGCTCATGTTACACTGCATTACTCTTGTTAGGCTGCCCAGGAGTCTCTCCCTGTTCTGCTCATGTTACTCTGCATTACTCTTGTTAGGCTGCCCAGGAGTCTCTCCCTGTTCTGCTCATGTTACTCTGCATTACTCTTGTTAGGGTGCCCAGGAGTCTGTCTTTGTTCTGCTCATGTTACTCTGCATTACTCTTGTTAGGGTGCCCAGGAGTCTGTCTTTGTTCTGCTCATGTTACTCTGCATTACTCTTGTTAGGCTGCCCAGGAGTCTCTCCCCGTTCTGCTCATGTTACTCTGCATTACTCTTGTTAGGGTGCCCTGGAGTCTCTCCCTGTTCAGCTCATGTTACTCTGCATTACTCTTGTTAGGCTGCACAGCAGTCTCTCCCCGTTCTGCTCATGTTACTCTGCATTACTCTTGTTAGGCTGCCCAGGAGCCTCTTTCCGTTCTGCTCATGTTACTCTGCATTACTAATGTTAGGGTGCCCAGGAGTCTCTCCCCGTTCTGCTCATGTTACTCTGCATTACTCTTGTTAGGCTGCCCAGGAGTCTCTCCCTTTTCTGCTCATGTTACTCTGCATTACTCTTGTTAGGGTGCCCAGGAGTCTGTCCCCGTTCTGCTCATGTTACTCTGCATTACTCTTGTTAGTGTGCCCAGGAGTCTTTCCCCGTTCTGCTCATGTTACTCTGCATTACTCTTGTTAAGCTGCCCTGGAGTTTCTCCCTGTTCTGCTCATGTTACTCTGCATTACTCTTGTTAGGGTGCCCTGGAGTCTCTCCCTGTTCTGCTCATGTTACTCTGCATTACTCTTGTTAGGCTGTCCAGGAGTCTCTCCCCGTTCTGCTCATGTTACTCTGCATTACTCTTGTTAGGGTGCCCTGGAGTCTCTCCCTGTTCAGCTCATGTTACTCTGCATTACTCTTGTTAGGCTGCACAGCAGTCTCTCCCCGTTCTGCTCATGTTACTCTGCATTACTCTTGTTAGGGTGCCCTGGAGTCTCTCCCTGTTCTGCTCATGTTACTCTGCATTACTCTAGTTAGGCTGCCCAGGAGTCTGTCTTTGTTCTGCTCATGTTACTCTGCATTACTCTTGTTAGGGTGCCCAGGAGTCTGTCTTTGTTTTGCTCATGTTACTCTGCATTACTCTTGTTAGGCTGCTCAGGAGTCTGTCCCCGTTCTGCTCATGTTACTCTGCATTACTCTTGTTAGGCTGCCCAGGAGCCTCTTTCCGTTCTGCTCATGTTACTCTGCATTACTCTTGTTAGGGTGCCCAGGAGTCTCTCCCCGTTCTGCTCATGTTACTCTGTATTACTCTTGTTAGGGTGCCCAGGAGTCTCTCCCCGTTCTGCTCATGTTACTCTGCATTACTCTTGTTAGGCTGCCCTGGAGTCTGTCCTCGTACTGCTCATGTTACTCTGCATTACTCTTGTTAGGCTTCCCAGGAGTCTCTCCCTGTTCTGCTCATGTTACTCTGCATTACTCTTGTTAGGGTGCCCAGGAGTCTCTCTCTGTTCTGCTCATGTTACTCTGCATTACTCTTGTTAGGCTGCCCAGGAGTCTCTCCCCGTTCTGCTCATGTTACTCTGCATTACTCTTGTTAGGCTGCCCAGGAGTCTCTCCCTGTTCTGCTCATGTTACTCTGCATTACTCTTGTTAGGCTGCCCAGGAGTCTGTCTCTGTTCTGCTCATGTTACTCTGTATTACTCTTGTTAGGGTGCCCTGGAGTCTCTCCCTGTTCTGCTCATGTTACTCTGCATTACTCTAGTTAGGCTGCCCAGGAGTCTGTCTTTGTTCTGCTCATGTTACTCTGCATTACTCTTGTTAGGGTGCCCTGGAGTCTCTCCCTGTTCTGCTCATGTTACTCTGCATTACTCTAGTTAGGCTGCCCAGGAGTCTGTCTTTGTTCTGCTCATGTTACTCTGCATTACTCTAGTTAGGCTGCCCAGGAGTCTGTCTTTGTTCTGCTCATGTTACTCTGCATTACTCTTGTTAGGCTGCCCAGGAGTCTCTCCCTGTTCTGCTCATGTTACTCTGCATTACTCTTGTTAGGCTGCCCAGGAGTCTGTCCTCGTTCTGCTCATGTTACTCTGCATTACTCTAGTTAGGCTGCCCAGGAGTCTGTCCCCGTTCTGCTCATGTTACACTGCATTACTCTTGTTAGGCTGCCCAGGAGTCTCTCCCTGTTCTGCTCATGTTACTCTGCATTACTCTTGTTAGGCTGCCCAGGAGTCTCTCCCTGTTCTGCTCATGTTACTCTGCATTACTCTTGTTAGGGTGCCCAGGAGTCTGTCTTTGTTCTGCTCATGTTACTCTGCATTACTCTTGTTAGGGTGCCCTGGAGTCTCTCACTGTTCTGCTCATGTTACTCTGCATTACTCTTGTTAGGGTGCCCAGGAGTCTGTCCTCGTTCTGCTCATGTTACTCTGCATTACTCTTGTTAGGGTGCCCTGGAGTCTCTCCCTGTTCTGCTCATGTTACTCTGCATTACTCTTGTTAGGGTGCCCAGGAGTCTCTCCCCGTTCTGCTCTTGTTACTCTGCATTACTCTTGTTAGGGTGCCCAGGAGTCTCTCCCCGTTCTGCTCATGTTACTCTGCATTACTCTTGTTAGGGTGCCTAGGAGTCTGTCTCTGTTCTACTCATGTTACTCTGCATTACTCTTGTTAGGCTGCCCAGGAGTCTGTCGCCGTTCTGCTCATGTTACTCTGCATTACTCTTGTTAGGGTGCCCTTGAGTCTGTCCTCGTTCTGCTCATGTTACTCTGCATTACTCTTGTTAGGCTGCCCAGGAGTCTGTCCCCGTTCTGCTCATGTTACTCTGCATTACTCTTGTTAGGGTGCCCAGGAGTCTGTCCCCGTTCTGCTCATGTTACTCTGCATTACTCTTGTTAGGGTGCCCAGGAGTCTGTCCCCGTTCTGCTCATGTTACTCTGCATTACTCTTGTTAGGCTGCTCAGGAGTCTGTCCCCGTTCTGCTCATGTTACTCTGCATTACTCTTGTTAGGCTGCTCAGGAGTCTGTCCCCGTTCTGCTCATGTTACTCTGCATTACTCTTGTTAGGGTGCCCTTGAGTCTGTCCTCGTTCTGCTCATGTTACTCTGCATTACTCTTGTTAGGGTGCCTAGGAGTCTGTCTCTGTTCTACTCATGTTACTCTGCATTACTCTTGTTAGGCTGCCCAGGAGTCTGTCTTTGTTCTGCTCATGTTACTCTGCATTACTCTTGTTAGGCTGCCCAGGAGTCTGTCTTTGTTCTGCTCATGTTACTCTGCATTACTCTTGTTAGGGTGCCCTTGAGTCTGTCCTCGTTCTGCTCATGTTACTCTGCATTACTCTTGTTAGGGTGCCTAGGAGTCTGTCTCTGTTCTACTCATGTTACTCTGCATTACTCTTGTTAGGCTGCCCAGGAGTCTGTCTTTGTTCTGCTCATGTTACTCTGCATTACTCTTGTTAGGCTGCCCAGGAGTCTGTCTTTGTTCTGCTCATGTTACTCTGCATTACTCTTGTTAGGCTGCCCAGGAGTCTGTCCCCGTTCTGCTCATGTTACTCTGCATTACTCTTGTTAGGGTGCCCAGGAGTCTGTCCCCGTTCTGCTCATGTTACTCTGCATTACTCTTGTTAGGGTGCCCAGGAGTCTGTCCTCGTTCTGCTCATGTTACTCTGCATTACTCTTGTTAGGGTGCCCAGGAGTCTGTCTTTGTTCTGCTCATGTTACTCTGCTTTACTCTTGTTAGGGTGCCCAGGAGTCTGTCCTCGTTCTGCTCATGTTACTCTGCATTACTCTTGTTAGGGTGCCCAGGAGTCTGTCTTTGTTCTGCTCATGTTTGTCTTTGGCATAGAAGCATTTTCCTGTCTGTTAAAATGTCTTTTTTTTTGTTTTTGTTTTTCCCTGCCGCCTCTCTCCCTCCTGTCCCCGTTTTGCTTTCGTGTCCTGTCCTAGGTGAACGAGGTAAGGCCTGCACCTGTCACTCTCCTGTCATCCATACTATCATGCCTTCCATTAGCTGATCACCCATTTGTCTCATTCCACCAGCGCGGCTCATCCGCTTCTCCCAGCGACTGTCTGTGTGTCCCCTGTCTCTGTGTCACTGCTCCCTGACCGCCTCTGTCCTTTCCTTACAGCTGAGAAGTTCCTTCAAACAAGCATTCGGCAAAAAGAAGTCCCCCAAATCCGCGTCCTCTCACTCTGATATTGAGGAAATGACGGATTCCTCCCTGCCTTCTTCACCAAAGTTACTGCACAACAGCTCGTTACTGTCTACGCCCCTCATGCGGGGGTCCCTCTCCAGCTCTCTGTAAGTGATTACTCCCTAATATTCACTGCTATACCTACCTCACTGCAACCACCTATATACCGGCTTTCAGAGGTGTCGGCAGTTATCGCATGCCCTGAGCCGATACTGATGGGAATGACTGACGTTGTGCATCAGGGTTACAGTAGTGTGATTTAAAAAATAAATAAAATATAAATAAAACATGCTCATAAAATGACGACCATAGAAGTAACCCAGGTCGGGAGGCAGTCGGGAAGCCGACGGACGGATTCCCGACTGTCTAATCCCGGCAAGGGGTTAAATGACAGGCGTCGAAATCCAGACGCCTGTCAATTTAGCTACGCCGGGAGCCTGACACTCGGCTTACCGATCGAAGGTAAGCCGGGCGTGGACAGCTGCGGGGGGGGGGTTAGGTTTAGGGTTCCCTTGGGTGACTTAAGGTAAGGCACCCCCCCTGGAGTTTTGGGTTAGGCTAGTGGAAGGAAGGGTTAGGCACCCCCGGGAGGAGGTTAGGGTTAGGCACCCCCCCTGGTGGACTTAGGTTTAGGCGGCAGGGAAGGAGGGTTAGGTTTAGGCACTTAGAGGGGGGATTAGGGTTAGGCACTTTGGGGGGTGGGGTTTAGGGGGTAGAAAATACTTACAGACGATCGGATTTTCACTGGTGACGGGATGCCACTGTCGGGATTTGAACCGACGGCCGCAATCATACTGAATCCCCCAGGACGCCCTCTTGCTGAGTGTCTCTCCACCTTAGGTACAATAGACGTGGATTGTTCCCTGTGATGCTTTATATGCTGTGTAATATTGTGGAAGATTACACTTCTTGGTAAATTGAGTTTTACAGAATATTCTGCAGCCGATCGTTACCGTCTCCAGCGATCTGCAGTACAGGACGGAGCCCAAAACCAGGGCTGACGATTCATTCATTGATAAATGACAGGTTACGCACCAATTAAATAATCACATGTTACGTATAGAAATCCACATGCTCGGGTCAGGGCAAGCAGCCATTGTGTGGTAGACAATAAATATGGCTGCTCCCAGCGTACGGCGACTCTTGTGTACAGACCGGGGTCAGGAAATATTATTATAGACTTCTGTATTATTGTCCTATCCAGAAACGTTACAGTAACTTGTGGCAGGTTTGAAATATGTTTTTTTAATTAAATTTTTTTTTATTATCACATTATTGATATTAAATCGCTGACAGTAAATCCTGTAATAACCGTGTGAGCTTGGAGACAATCCTGGCAGCGAGACAGGATATCAGGGGGGGGATGGTGTAAGCTTCAGGGAATGTATATTGGATGTACAGCGCGGTCTCGCTGCCAGGATCTCCTGGCCGGCCTTTATCTGAGGACACAAGGTGATAAACACCTGGAGCGCACAGCGTATGATCCGATTATGTTTTACCTTCCCTCGTAGACTGTCTGACTGCACAGAGAACGAGGCAGACAGCGTCTTGCAGCTGCGCAACGAGCTCCGTGACAAAGAGATGAAGCTGACTGACATCCGATTGGAAGCGCTGAGCTCAGCACATCAGCTAGACACCCTCAGAGAGGCCATGAACAGAATGCAGGTACTGTGCTGTTACACCATATGCCCTGCACACTGCAGGGGAGCTGCTTCTGTGGGGGCAGATGTGGAAGCTGCAGTACCGCTGCTCACCACATGGTGGATTTTATTTCCAGAATTTCCATTAACTTTCCCAGTTATTCCTGTGTGTGTGCACTTGTGCGTGTGATTGTTCCTGTGTGTGTGCACTTGTGCGTGTGATTGTTCCTGTGTGTGTGCACTTGTGCGTGTGATTGTTCCTGTGTGTGTGCACTTGTGCGTGTGATTGTTCCTGTGTGTGTGCACTTGTGTGTGTGATTGTTCCTGTGTGTGTGCACTTGTGCGTGTGATTGTTCCTGTGTGTGTGCACTTGTGCGTGTGATTGTTCCTGTGTGTGTGCACTTGTGCGTGTGATTGTTCCTGTGTGTGTGCACTTGTGCGAGTGATTGTTCCTGTGTGTGTGCACTTGTGCGTGTGATTGTTCCTGTGTGTGTGCACTTGTGCGTGTGATTGTTCCTGTGTGTGTGCACTTGTGCGTGTGATTGTTCCTGTGTGTGTGCACTTGTGCGTGTGATTGTTCCTGAGTGTGTGCACTTGTGCGTGTGATTGTTCCTGTGTGTGTGCACTTGTGCGTGTGATTGTTCCTGTGTGTGTGCACTTGTGCGTGTGATTGTTCCTGTGTGTTTGCACTTGTGCGTGTGATTGTTCCTGTGTGTGTCACTTGTGCGTGTGATTGTTCCTGTGTGTGTCACTTGTGCGTGTGGTTGTTCCTGTGTGTGTGCACATGTGCGTGTGGTTGTTCCTGTGTGTTTGCACTTGTGCGTGTGGTTGTTCCTGTGTGTTTGCACTTGTGCGTGTGGTTGTTCCTGTGTGTTTGCACTTGTGCGTGTGATTGTTCCTGTGTGTGTGCACTTGTGTGTGTGATTGTTCCTGTGTGTGTGCACTTGTGCGTGTGATTGTTCCTGTGTGTGTGCACTTGTGCGTGTGATTGTTCCTGTGTGTGTGCACTTGTGTGTGTGATTGTTCCTGTGCGTGTGATTGTTCCTGTGTGTGTGCACTTGTGCGTGTGATTGTTCCTGTGTGTGTGCACTTGTGCGTGTGATTGTTCCTGTGTGTGTGCACTTGTGCGTGTGATTGTTCCTGTGTGCGTGCACTTGTGCGTGTGATTGTTCCTGTGTGTGTGCACTTGTGCGTGTGATTGTTCCTGTGTGTGTGCACTTGTGCGTGTGATTGTTCCTGTGTGTGTGCACTTGTGCGTGTGATTGTTCCTGTGTGTGTGCACTTGTGCGTGTGATTGTTCCTGTGTGCGTGCACTTGTGCGTGTGATTGTTCCTGTGTGTGTGCACTTGTGCGTGTGATTGTTCCTGTGTGCGTGCACTTGTGCGTGTGATTGTTCCTGTGTGCGTGCACTTGTGCGTGTGATTGTTCATGTGTGTGTGTGCACTTGTGCGTGTGATTGTTCATGTGTGTGTGTGCACTTGTGTGTGTGATTGTTCCTGTGTGTGTGCACTTGTGCGTGTGATTGTTCCTGTGTGTGTGTGCACTTGTGCGTGTGATTGTTCCTGTGTGTGTGCACTTGTGCGTGTGATTGTTCATGTGTGTGTGTGCACTTGTGCGTGTGATTGTTCCTGTGTGTGTGCACTTGTGCGTGTGATTGTTCCTGTGTGTGTGCACTTGTGCGTGTGATTGTTCCTGTGCGTGTGATTGTTCCTGTGTGTGTGTGCACTTGTGCGTGTGATTGTTCCTGTGTGTGTGTGCACTTGTGCGTGTGATTGTTCCTGTGTGCGTGCACTTGTGCGTGTGATTGTTCATGTGTGTGTGTGCACTTGTGCGTGTGATTGTTTATGTGTGTGTGTGCACTTGTGTGTGTGATTGTTCCTGTGCGTGTGATTGTTCCTGTGTGTGTGCACTTGTGCGTGTGATTGTTCCTGTGTGTGTGTGCACTTGTGCGTGTGATTGTTCCTGTGTGTGTGCACTTGTGCATGTGATTGTTCATGTGTGTGTGTGCACTTGTGCGTGTGATTGTTCCTGTGTGTGTGCACTTGTGCGTGTGATTGTTCCTGTGTGTGTGCACTTGTGCGTGTGATTGTTCCTGTGCGTGTGATTGTTCCTGTGTGTGTGTGCACTTGTGCATGTGATTGTTCATGTGTGTGTGTGCACTTGTGCGTGTGATTGTTCCTGTGTGTGTGTGCACTTGTGCGTGTGATTGTTCATGTGTGTGTGTGCACTTGTGCGTGTGATTGTTCCTGTGTGTGTGCACTTGTGCGTGTGATTGTTCCTGTGTGTGTGCACTTGTGCGTGTGATTGTTCCTGTGTGTGTGCACTTGTGCGTGTGATTGTTCCTGTGTGTGTGCACTTGTGCGAGTGATTGTTCCTGTGTGTGTGCACTTGTGCGTGTGATTGTTCCTGTGTGTGTGCACTTGTGCGTGTGATTGTTCCTGTGTGTGTGCACTTGTGCGTGTGATTGTTCCTGTGTGTGTGCACTTGTGCGTGTGATTGTTCCTGTGTGTGTGCACTTGTGCGTGTGATTGTTCCTGTGTGTTTGCACTTGTGCGTGTGATTGTTCCTGTGTGTGTGCACTTGTGCGTGTGATTGTTCCTGTGTGTGCACTTGTGCGTGTGATTGTTCCTGTGTGTGTGCACTTGTGCGTGTGTTTGTTCCTGTGTGTTTGCACTTGTGCGTGTGATTGTTCCTGTGTGTGTGCACTTGTGTGTGTGATTGTTCCTGTGCGTGTGATTGTTCCTGTGTGTGTGCACTTGTGCGTGTGATTGTTCCTGTGTGTGTGCACTTGTGCGTGTGATTGTTCCTGTGTGTGTGCACTTGTGCGTGTGATTGTTCCTGTGTGCGTGCACTTGTGCGTGTGATTGTTCCTGTGTGTGTGCACTTGTGCGTGTGATTGTTCCTGTGTGTGTGCACTTGTGCGAGTGATTGTTCCTGTGTGTGTGCACTTGTGCGTGTGATTGTTCATGTGTGTGTGCACTTGTGCGTGTGATTGTTCCTGTGTGTGCACTTGTGCGTGTGATTGTTCCTGTGTGTGCACTTGTGCGTGTGATTGTTCCTGTGTGTGTGTGCACTTGTGCGTGTGATTGTTCCTGTGTGCGTGCACTTGTGCGTGTGATTGTTCATGTGTGTGTGTGCACTTGTGCGTGTGATTGTTCATGTGTGTGTGTGCACTTGTGTGTGTGATTGTTCCTGTGTGTGTGCACTTGTGCGTGTGATTGTTCCTGTGTGTGTGCACTTGTGCGTGTGATTGTTCATGTGTGTGTGTGCACTTGTGCGTGTGATTGTTCCTGTGTGTGTGCACTTGTGCGTGTGATTGTTCCTGTGTGTGTGCACTTGTGCGTGTGATTGTTCCTGTGCGTGTGATTGTTCCTGTGTGTGTGTGCACTTGTGCGTGTGATTGTTCCTGTGTGTGTGTGCACTTGTGCGTGTGATTGTTCCTGTGTGCGTGCACTTGTGCGTGTGATTGTTCATGTGTGTGTGTGCACTTGTGCGTGTGATTGTTTATGTGTGTGTGTGCACTTGTGTGTGTGATTGTTCCTGTGCGTGTGATTGTTCCTGTGTGTGTGCACTTGTGCGTGTGATTGTTCCTGTGTGTGTGTGCACTTGTGCGTGTGATTGTTCCTGTGTGTGTGCACTTGTGCATGTGATTGTTCATGTGTGTGTGTGCACTTGTGCGTGTGATTGTTCCTGTGTGTGTGCACTTGTGCGTGTGATTGTTCCTGTGTGTGTGCACTTGTGCGTGTGATTGTTCCTGTGCGTGTGATTGTTCCTGTGTGTGTGTGCACTTGTGCATGTGATTGTTCATGTGTGTGTGTGCACTTGTGCGTGTGATTGTTCATGTGTGTGTGTGCACTTGTGCATGTGATTGTTCATGTGTGTGTGTGCACTTGTGCGTGTGATTGTTCCTGTGTGTGTGCACTTGTGCGTGTGATTGTTCCTGTGTGTGTGCACTTGTGCGTGTGATTGTTCCTGTGCGTGTGATTGTTCCTGTGTGTGTGTGCACTTGTGCGTGTGATTGTTCATGTGTGTGTGCGCACTTGTGCGTGTGATTGTTCATGTGTGTGTGTGCACTTGTGCATGTGACTGTGAGCAGGCTTGTCTAGTCACCGTGACTCCTTGTACATGTAACGGTGACAATAACTCTTCTGATTACATTTATGTATTTGTTACATGTTACTAATAATAGTAATGTAGTTTTGGGTCCTGGCTGAAGGGCCCCAGGATCTGCCTGTGGCCCCCTCTGGGGTCCATGTACTGGATATTTGCCTATCCTCAGGGAAATCTGTTTCTGCATGTAATTCTGTGCAGGAGCTGCTCATGGAGTTTCTGATATAACGATTTCTCTTTCTGACATAATCGCTTTTACTTGTATTTTGTGTTTCTGTGCAGACGGAGATTGAAAAGCTGAAGGCAGAAAACGATCGGTTAAAAGCGGAAAATCACGGCAAATGCAGCCGGACCCCGTCCCAAATTTCCATCTCTTCTTCGCCGAGACAATCCATGGGCTTTCCGCAGCCAGGCCTGACCATGACCGAGTCCTCCAGCCTGGGTATAGTCACAATGATGCCAATATACAGTTACACTGCGGGGACTATTCTGCATTGGCTGCTTCCTGGGCAGCGGGCACTACGTTATGCTAATGCCGCCTGTGATTTGTAAATACCGGAGACGCCCACTTGCAGCGCCTTTACACGTGCGTTATGTCCGGTGCGTCTCTGTGCGCAGACAGTCGGGGGGCAAAGGCAGAAAACGTTGGCATTTGCGTGCGCTATCAACACTACGCCCATCTCTGAATAAGGTGCTATGTCTGTATGTACATGCGCTGGGAACCTGTGACACACACCGGGGTGCAGATTATATGGGGGGGAAGTAGGAAATCTATCAGCTAAATAATACAAGTGGTCCTACTGGGGTGAGCCTCACAGATCAGGGGAACCCTGTACCTTATATAATGACCTTGTACCTTATATAATGACCCTGTACCTTATATAATGACCCTGTACCTTATATAATGACCTTGTACCTTATATAATGACCCTGTACCTTATATAATGACCCTGTACTTTTCATAATGACCCTGTACCTTATATAATGACCTTGTACCTTATATAATGACCTTGTACCTTATATAATGACCCTGTACCTTATATAATGACCCTGTACTTTATATAATGACCCTGTACCTTATATAATGACCCTGTACCTTATATAATGAGGGGATGCTGCACCCTGTACCTTATATAATGACCCTGTACCTTATATAATGACCCTGTACCTTATATAATGACCCTGTACCTTATATAATGACCTTGTACCTTATATAATGACCCTGTACCTTATATAATGACCTTGTACCTTATATAATGACCCTGTACCTTATATAATGACCCTGTACTTTTCATAATAACCCTGTACCTTATATAATGACCTTGTACCTTATATAATGACCTTGTACCTTATATAATGACCCTGTACCTTATATAATGACCCTGTACCTTATATAATGACCCTGTACCTTATATAATGACCTTGTACCTTATATAATGACCCTGTACCTTATATAATGACCCTGTACTTTTCATAATGACCCTGTACCTTATATAATGACCCTGTACTTTATATAATGACCCTGTACCTTATATAATGACCCTGTACCTTATATAATGAGGGGATGCTGCACCCTGTACCGTATATAATGAGGTTGTAAATGTCGCCCCTCGCCTGTCCCTGACTTGTTGCTTCCCTCTTGCAGACATGTTGTTGGATGACTGCGCCGATGGCACTATGCGCAAGGAAAGTCGCCATGTGAAGATCGTCGTCAGTTTCACCGAGGAAATAAACTGGAGAGAGGTGCGTGCGTAGCGCCCGTGTGTCACCTTGTCACAGGACGCTGGTATTCATCTAGTAACTATAGACCAAGGTTTCCCAAACACGGTCCTCAAGGCACACTAACAGTCCATGTTTTAAGTATAGCCATACTTGAGCACATGTGACTTAATTAGTACCTCAATTGTTTTGATTGAACCATCTGTGCTGCCGCATGGATATCACTAATACCAGGACTGTCCGTGTGCCTTGAGGACCGAGGTTGGGAATCGCTGCTCTAGAGAGCACAGGGTCTCCCTTCCCGTGTGGGGGTTACGCAGTAGCTAAAGATATTCCCTGCCACATGCACATACATACACTGGGGTTCATTACTGTATCGGAAGCCGGTTATGTTCTGGGAGTGTGGGAGGAAAACCGAGCACCCAGAGGAGACCCACACAAACAAGAGGAGGACATGCAAACTCCACACAGAGTGCTGTCCCTGTATAGTTACTTAGAGGCTGCACTGGAAATTCTGAACCTTTTTTATGGATAAATTACGGCTACATTGCAAACTGCCAGTGGCTCGTACCCATGTAGGACCCCTGAATCCGTGTTTGGGTCCCCTCTGTTTGCATTCATATTGGAAGTGTCTGCTTTGGGTTCTCAGGATAATGGCTGACACTCGGGGTACCCGCTGAAACGACGTTGTGCACCTCTGATCTGTCCTGTATGGGAGATTACACTTTACAGAAACTCGTCTTATTGTGTCCTGTGGCCAAACGTCATGAATGGGAAAATCAGTAACTGCGATCACAGGGCCCTCGGTGTAAGACTTACAGTCACGTATTTATCTCAGTTACTTATTACCTGTGTGTTTTGCAGGATTGCCGGCCACGTGCGTTCCTCATTGGGTGTATTGGTGTCGGCGGCAAGACCAAGTGGGATGTCCTGGATGGCGTGGTACGAAGGCTGTTTAAGGTAAGTAGACCTCTTACATTGATATTGCTGGGATAATATAGTATTTATACTGAAATATATATGACGTGTCGCTGCTTTGGGGCTCAGCTGACGTAACCTTCTGTTCTGCAGGAATACATAGTACACGTAGATCCAGTGACGCAGCTGGGATTGAATTCTGACAGCGTCCTTGGTTACAGCATCGGGGAGATCAGGCGCACTAACACAGCCGGCACCCCGGAGCTCCTCCCCTGCGGGTACCTGGTGGGGGAGAATGACACCATTTCTGTTTCTCTGAAAGGTACATTTATCGTATATTTATCTTTTACTCAGTGATTTCTACCTGTGATTATCATGTTCTGTAAGTGACATTTGTCAGATAAGTCAGGGTGTAGTATCCAGGGCTGCCATCAGGGGGTACAGGGAGTACCAGTGTACATGGCACAGTCTGGCAGAGGGGACCGTTGGTGCTGACGTCTGCCTGTGAGTAAGAAACAGTTCAGGCCTTACATCATCAGCGCCAACGGGCGCCTCTGCCAGCCTTACATCATCAGCGCCAATGGGCCTCTCTGCCAGCCTTACATCATCAGCGCCAATGGGCCTCTCTGCCAGCCTTACATCATCAGCACCAATGGGCCTCTCTGCTAGCCTTACATCATCAGCGCCAACGGGCGCCTCTGCCAGCCTTACATCATCAGCACCAACGGCCCCTTTGCCAGCCTTACATCATCAGCGCCAACGGCCACTTTGCCAGCCTTACATCATCAGCGCCAACGGGCCCCTCTGCCAGCCTTACATCATCAG
Organism: Taudactylus pleione; assembly: GCA_031769625.1. NCBI lineage: Eukaryota > Metazoa > Chordata > Amphibia > Anura > Myobatrachidae > Taudactylus > Taudactylus pleione. Next base: position 2,461,812 of record JAUIMM010000874.1, read on the forward strand.
CGCCAACGGGCCCCTCTCAGCCTTATATCATCAGCGCCAATGGGCCCGTCTGCCAGCCTTATATCATCAGCGCCAACGGGCCCCTCTGCCAGCCTTATATCATCAGCGCCAACGGGCTCCTCTGTCAGCCTTACATCATCAGCGCCAACGGGTCCCTCTGCCAGCCTTACATCATCAGCGCCATCGGGTCCCTCTGCCAGCGTTACATCATCAGCGACAACGGGCCCCTCTGCCAGCCTTACATCATCAGCGCCAACGAGCCCCTCTGCTAGCCTTACATCATCAGCGCCAACGGGTCCCTCTGCCAGCCTTACATCATCAGCGCCAACGGGTCCCTCTTGCAGCCTTATATCATCAGCGCCAACGGGTCCCTCTGCCAGCCTTACATCATCAGCGCCAACGGGTCCCTCTGCCAGCCTTACATCATCAGTGCCAACGGGCCCCTCTGCCAGCCTTACATCATCAGCGCCAACGGGTCCCTCTGCCAACCTTACATCAGCGCCAACAGGCCCCTCTGCCAGCCTTACATCATCAGTGCCAACGGGTCCCTCTGCCAGCCTTACATCATCAGTGCCATCGGGTCACTGCCAGCCTTACATCATCAGCGCCAACGGGTCCCTCTGCCAGCCTTACATCATTAGCGCCATCGGGTCCCTCTGCCAACCTTGCATCATCAGCGCCAACGGGCCCCTCTGCCAGCCTTACATCATCAGCGCCATCAGGTCCCTCTGCCAACCTTCCATTATCAGTGCCAACGGGCCCCTCTGCCAGCCTTACATAATCAGCGCCAACGGGCCCCTCTGCCAGCCTTATATCATCAGCGCCAACGGGCCCCTCTGCCAGCCTTACATCATCAGCGCCAACGGGCCCCTCTGCCAGCCTTACATCATCAGCGCCAACGGGCCCCTCTGCCAGCCTTACATCATCAGCGCCAACGGGCCCCTCTGTCAGCCTTACATCATCAGCGCCATCAGGTCCCTCTGCCAACCTTCCATTATCAGTGCCAACGGGCCCCTCTGCCAGCCTTACATAATCAGCGCCAACGGGCCCCTCTGCCAGCCTTATATCATCAGCGCCAACGGGCCCCTCTGCCAGCCTTACATCATCAGCGCCAACGGGCCCCTCTGCCAGCCTTACATCATCAGCGCCAACGGGCCCCTCTGCCAGCCTTACATCATCAGCGCCAACGGGCCCCTCTGCCAGCCTTACATCATCAGCGCCATCAGGTCCCTCTGCCAACCTTCCATTATCAGTGCCAACGGGCCCCTCTGCCAGCCTTACATAATCAGCGCCAACGGGCCCCTCTGCCAGCCTTATATCATCAGCGCCAACGGGCCCCTCTGCCAGCCTTACATCATCAGCGCCAACGGGCCCCTCTGCCAGCCTTACATCATCAGCGCCAACGGGCCCCTCTGCCAGCCTTACATCATCAGCGCCAACGGGCCCCTCTGCCAGCCTTACATCATCAGCGCCAACGGGCCCCTCTGCCAGCCTTACATAATCAGCGCCAACGGGCCCCTCTGCCAGCCTTACATCATCAGCGCCAACGGGCCCCTCTGCCAGCCTTACATCATCAGCGCCAACGGGCCCCTCTGTCAGCCTTATATCATCAGCACCAACGGGTCCCTCTGCCAGCCTTACATCATCAGCGCCAACGGGCCCCTCTGCCAGCCTTACATCATCAGCGCCAACGGGCCCTTCATCATACACACCGAAGGAATTATGCAGAATTTTTGGGCAGAGGCAAATGCACGATTCGTCACCCGTCACAATCGATATCAGGAGATCGGGCATCCTCTCTGACATACGAACGGTGTTCTTGCACGATTCTACTGGTGGTCGCGTCTGCTCTTCTGTGAGATCTCTTGGTACCCACCTGGCACACACGTGATGCATTGTCAGTTCCCGTCACACTTTGCTGAGATGCCAAGTGAGGCCGAAAGTTCACATAAAGTTACCTTCTGTCATTTTGCAACATCTGCGCAGCTTTGGCGATGCTGACACCTGTAACCGCGGGGGGAGGTCTCCCAGAACGCGCTCCGTCAGTCAGTCGCGTATTACCCTCTCTGAAGTGCTTCCACCACTGAAATACTGCAGCGCGGCTAATGGTTTCTCCACCGTCTGCTGCCGTAACATTTCCTGGGTTTCAATTCCGCTATAGCACAACATTCAGTCACACATCTCTGACGTAATCTCACAGACACGTCTTCCTCATCCGCCATGACGAAACGTGCGCATATCTTCCACTCGCTGTGACCAAACAAAGACGACTACAGCAGTCCAACCGCAGGTTGAGACACATCGATGTACGAGCGTCACAATAACCAGCATAGCGTTGTCACGTCTGCCTATGGGACAGAGAAACAGAGGCCGTCTCATTACTTCTCAATCAGCCCTCGTGTACTGTATATATATATAGATATACTCTGAGATGTTTTGAAGTAAATGGGAACGTGAGTCCATAATATTTATTGGTTAATATACTTCATCACAGCCTTCCAGCTCTCATCCTAATCCCCTGCTCCATGCTCCTTCCTCCCCCTCTACCCCATCTGTGTCACCCCTGTGTGTTGCTCCTCCCCCTTAGAATGTAAGCTCCTATGAGCAGGGCCCTCTCCCCTCTTGTGCTTCTCCTTACTTTAGTTTCGTCTACTTCTTACCCCCCACCAACACTTGGTGCTTATGTGGGTGTTATGGTCGCTAATGTAGCAATGTGTATTATCCATGTCCTGTATTGTATTGTTCTGTAAGTCGCTTGTCACCCTTATGTACTGTGTAAGGCGCTTCGGAGCACTTGTGGCACCATATAAATAAAGGATAATAATAATAACACAGCCACATATATACATTGTGTGGCATATTAGGGCACAACTGGTCAACACAAATAAAAGGTTGTAGTGCTGACAGCAGGTAAATTGTGTTTATAGCTCCTGTGTGAGGTTATTGAGGGATAGTGTGAGTATTGTCATGTTAGTGGGTATCGTACCCTGCCCAGCTATTCCTATGACACTCCTTGGTCGGGTAGATGTCTCCCCGGTATGGTGATAAAGGCGGCCGGTTCCCGCGCTGGACTTGTGCAACGCAAGGAATTTCCATTTATTGCATCCTGTATCTTCATGTATGGTGGCCTGCAAGTGACACTCTTACTGTAACGAGCGCACCCCAACACATTTTGGCTCTAAGAGTCTTTGTGGTCTAGTTACTAAGCAGCGTTAGGAGACTGAGGGGCCTAGTTACTAAGCAGCGTTAGGAGACAGAGGGGCCTAGTTACTAAGCGGTGTCAGGAGACTGAGGGGTCTAGTTACTAAGCAGTGTTAGGAGACAGAGTGAAAAGTGATAAGAAAGTGATAAGGTACCAGCCAATCAGCTCCCAACTGTCATTTTTCAAACACAGCCTGTGAGTTGACGGTTGGGAGCTGATTAGCTGGCAGCCTATCACTTTCTTATCACTTTTCACTCTGTCTCCTGACACCGCTTAGTAACTAGACCCCTCAGTCTCCTAACACTACTTAGTAACTAGACCCCTCAGTCTCCTAACACTACTTAGTAACTAGGCTCCTCAGTCTCCTAACACTGCTTAGTAACTAGGCCCCTCAGTCTCCTAACACTACTTAGTAACTAGGCTCCTCAGTCTCCTAACACTGCTTAGTAACTAGACCCCTCAGTCTCCTAACACTGCTTAGTAACTAGACCCCTCAGTCTCCTAACGCCGCTTAGTAACTAGGCCCCTCAGTCTCCTAACACTACTTAGTAACTAGGCTCCTCAGTCTCCTAACACTGCTTAGTAACTAGGCCCCTCAGTCTCCTAACACTACTTAGTAACTAGACCCCTCAGTCTCCTAACACTACTTAGTAACTAGGCTCCTCAGTCTCCTAACACTGCTTAGTAACTAGGCCCCTCAGTCTCCTAACACTACTTAGTAACTAGGCTCCTCAGTCTCCTAACACTGCTTAGTAACTAGACCCCTCAGTCTCCTAACACTGCTTAGTAACTAGACCCCTCAGTCTCCTAACGCCGCTTAGTAACTAGGCCCCTCAGTCTCCTAACACTACTTAGTAACTAGGCTCCTCAGTCTCCTAACACTGCTTAGTAACTAGGCCCCTCAGTCTCCTAACACTACTTAGTAACTAGACCCCTCAGTCTCCTAACGCCGCTTAGTAACTAGGCCCCTCAGTCTCCTAACACTACTTAGTAACTAGACCCCTCAGTCTCCTAACACTGCTTAGTAACTAGGCCCCTCAGTCTCCTAACACTGCTTAGTAACTAGACCCCTCAGTCTCCTAACGCCGCTTAGTAACTAGACCTCTCTGTCTCCTGACACTGCTTAGTAACTGGACCCCTCAGTGTAGGATGCTTTATGTGACAGAGGGCGTCTTTAATAACTTTATTAAATGGAAAAAATAATAATTTAGTACAAATAAGATAAAATAAAAATGATCCCATATCAACGTCCTGGTGTTTTTTCCATAAAGAGCTCGTCTGTAGTCTTTATTGGGTTATTCCACAGGTTCTCAAACTCGGGGCCTGATTCAGCAAGGAAAACAGCCGCAAATTTGCATGCACCCGGCCGATGTTTGCATTCAGCGTACACATTGCAGTGCGTGAACCGGCCGCTGCGATCGGGAAGTGATTACAGGGAGCATGCAGTCGCAGCGCACATTGACAGGAAGTGACCGTTTGGGGGTGATGATGGGGGGTGGTCAGTGAAACGCAGACGTGCGAATGCATTTGAGCGCCGGTACAGGGGCGTGTATAATTAATCCCCTGCGACATAAGATGTAGCCAGAGCTCTATATGCAGACAGGAAGCCGCCCGAATCCTGAGTGAGGTCAGGTCACCCACTATTATGCTAATGGGGTCGATGTTACCGATGTTCTCGCTGTCTAGGAGGTATTGCGGATGTGAGTAAAGGGAAGTGGGCGGCATTATCTAGTGCTGGGCGTCTGGTTCTTGTGCTGCCGTGTCATTGTCATTGGGTTCATTAGCATATTTGCGCAGCGGCCGGGTGCCTGCATATGCAGACTTGCGTTCCGTGCTGAATCAGGCTCAGGGTCCTCAGGTCCCTAAACAGTGCATGTTTTCCAGGTCTCCTCACAGAATCACAAGTGATATAACTAGCTCCACCTGTACACCTGCTGGGTGACCTGGGAAATGTGTCAGTGAGTAATGAGTACACCTGTGCACCTGCTGGGTGACCTGGGAAATGTGTCAGTGAGTAATGAGTACACATGTGCACCTGCTGGGTGACCTGGGAAATGTGTCAGAGTAATGAGTACACCTGTGCTCCTGCTGGGTGACCTGGGAAATGTGTCAGTGAGTAATGAATACACCTGTGCACCTGCTGGGTGACCTGGGAAATGTGTCAGTGAGTAATGATTACACCTGTGCTCCTGCTGGGTGACATGGGAAATGTGTCAGTGAGTAATGAGTACACCTGTGCACCTGCTGGGTGACCTGGGAAATGTGTCAGTGAGTAATGAGTACACCTGTGCTCCTGCTGGGTGACCTGGGAAATGTGTCAGTGAGTAATGAGTACACCTGTGCACCTGCTGGGTGACCTGGGAAATGTGTCAGAGTAATGAGTACACCTGTGCTCCTGCTGGGTGACCTGGGAAATGTGTCAGTGAGTAATGAGTACACCTGTGCACCTGCTGGGTGACCTGGGAAATGTGTCAGTGAGTAATGAGTACACCTGTGCTCCTGCTGGGTGACCTGGGAAATGTGTCAGTGAGTAATGAGTACACCTGTGCTCCTGCTGGGTGACCTAGGAAATGTGTCAGTGAGTAATGAGTACACCTGTGCACCTGCTGGGTGACCTGGGAAATGTGTCAGTGAGTAATGAGTACACCTGTGCTCCTGCTGGGTGACCTAGGAAATGTGTCAGTGAGTAATGAGTACACCTGTGCACCTGCTGGGTGACCTGGGAAATGTGTCAGTGAGTAATGAGTACACCTGTGCTCCTGCTGGGTGACCTAGGAAATGTGTCAGTGAGTAATGAGTACACCTGTGCACCTGCTGGGTGACCTGGGAAACGTGTCAGTGAGTAATGAGTACACCTGTGCTCCTGCTGGGTGACCTGGGAAATGTGTCAGTGAGTAATGACTGCACCTGTGCTCCTGCTGGGTGACCTAGGAAATGTGTCAGTGAGTAATGAGTACACCTGTGCACCTGCTGGGTGACCTGGGAAACGTGTCAGTGAGTAATGAGTACACCTGTGCACCTGCTGGGTGACCTGGGAAACGTGTCAGTGAGTAATGAATACACCTGTGCTCCTGCTGGGTGACCTGGGAATCGTGACCTGTGTGGGTCCTGAGGACAGAGTGTGAGAACCTCTGGGTTATTCAGTCTGTATAAAAGTTACTTTTGATTTGTTTTTATATGTATTTAAAAAAAGGAAACAATGAAAAATCTATATGAAGTCATTTTGGGAATAGGGTCTTCAGCTGGCAGGGTCATCTGTCCTCTGCTCCGGATAGGTGCACCTCATAATGCCTTCCTCCGCAGGTCTGTGCGATATATAAGTACGCCCAGGCCGGATGGATCCCTCTGACGCTTCTCCACATAATGGATAAATACGCTGTGCGTGACCCTGATGTGTGTTATCTGCGCCATAATTCTGACTTGTAGTTTCCTCTGTCCGTCCTATATATTGTGGCCCACAAGGTCGTCCAATGGCGAGATCACATCCTCAGTACTACAACCAATGCGTTCAGGTCACCTCCTATAGGGGGAAGCCACTGTCATATTATTGCAGATCATACAATACTGTTACCCCCCTGCTTTTACCCCCCTGCTGTTACCCCCCTGCTGTTACCCCCCTGCTGTTACCCCGTGCTCTGGCTGTGATTGACGTCTTTTTCACCTGGATTAGTTGGGAAGAAGCTCAGGTGTCTGTACGTTCCCCAGTGTTTGGGCCCTATTGTAATTCCAATCATGGCTGTGCATTCCAGGGATGGGTTTTATATTGGCGTTGCTGATATACTGAGCGTCCTTATACTGTATGGTAATAATGACATGGCTGTAGCATAAATGTACTATTATTATTATTATTATTATTATTATTATTCAGCATCCAGTGATGTCATTAATAATGAGGATTAGCAGTACAAGTAGCCTCACCTGTAATTAGCAGTATAATTAGTCTCACCTGTAATTAGCAGTATAATTAGTCTCACCTGTAATTAGCGGTACAAGTAGTGTCACCTGTAATTAGCAGTATAATTAGTCTCACCTGTAATTCGCAGTATAATTAGTCTCACCTGTAATTAGCGGTACAAGTAGCCTCACCTGTAATTAGCAGTACAAGTAGTGTCACCTGTAATTAGCAGTACAAGTAGCCTCACCTGTAATTAGCAGTATAATTAGTCTCACCTGTAATTAGCGGTACAAGTAGTGTCACCTGTAATTAGCAGTATAATTAGTCTCACCTGTAATTAGCAGTATAATTAGCCTCACCTGTAATTAGCAGTATAATTAGCCTCACCTGTAATTAGCGGTACAAGTAGTCTCACCTGTAATTAGCGGTACAAGTAGTCTCACCTGTAATTAGCGGTACAAGTAGCCTCACCTGTAATTAGCGGTACAAGTATCCTCACCTGTAATTAGCAGTATAATTAGTCTCACCTGTAATTAGCGGTACAAGTAGCCTCACCTGTAATTAGCAGTATAATTAGTCTCACCTGTAATTAGCGGTACAAGTAGTCTCACCTGTAATTAGCTGTACAAGTAGCCTCACCTGTAATTAGCGGTACAAGTAGCCTCACCTGTAATTAGCAGTATAATTAGTCTCACCTGTAATTAGCGGTACAAGTAGTCTCACCTGTAATTAGCAGTATAATTAGTCTCACCTGTAATTAGCGGTACAAGTAGTCTCACCTGTAATTAGCGGTACAAGTAGCCTCACCTGTAATTAGCAGTACAAGTAGCCTCACCTGGAATTAGCAGTACAAGTAGTCTCACCTGTAATTAGCAGTACAAGTAGTCTCACCTGTAATTAGCGGTACAAGTAGCCTCACCTGGAATTAGCGGTACAAGTAGTCTCACCTGTAATTAGCGGTACAAGTAGTCTCACCTGTAATTAGCAGTACAAGTAGCCTCACCTGTAATTAGCAGTACAAGTAGCCTCACCTGTAATTAGGAGTACAAGTAGCCTCACCTGTAATTAGCATTACAAGTAGCCTCACCTGTAATTAACAGTACAAGTAACCCCACCTGTAATTAGCAGTACAAGTAGCCTCACCTGTAATTAACAGTACAAGTAACCCCACCTGTAATTAGCAGTACAAGTAGCCTCACCTGTAATTAGCGGTACAAGTAACCCCACCTGTAATTAGCAGTACAAGTAGCCTCACCTGTAATTAGCGGTACAAGTAGCCTCACCTGTAATTAGCGGTACAAGTAGCCTCACCTGTAATTAGCGGTACAAGTAGCCTCACCTGTAATTAGCAGTACAAGTAGCCTCACCTGTAATTAGTGGTACAAGTAGCCTCACCTGTAATTAGCGGTACAAGTAGCCTCACCTGTAATTAGCGGTACAAGTAGCGTCACGCCTGTATTTCTCTATTTCATGTTTTTGCGCCGATTTTGACCCCCTAGTTTGGTGCTCCGGAACCTTTATATATAAACTATAACACCACTCTTCTACGTTTCAGGTCTGGCAGAGAACAGCGTGGACGGGCTGGTGTTTGAGACTCTGATACCGCGACCGATATTACAGCGATACGTCTCACTGTTAATGGAACACAGGAGAATCATCTTATCTGGTCCAAGTGGGACAGGAAAAACGTACCTGGCAAATCGCCTTTCCGAGTACATGGTGCTGCGCGAGGGGCGGGACCTGACAGATGGGATTGTAGCTACTTTCAATGTGGATCATAAATCCAGCAAGGTATAGCCCCCCTCCCCAATATGTAACGGTGTAATATACTCCTGCATAGAGTAACCTTTCTGACAGGTATTGATCTCCGCAGAGGACGTGATCTGCGCTGACCGGGTTACAGGATAAATTGTGTCTGTCCTGTTACTGTGTAATAATAATCTGTGATGTGAGAAGTGTTTGGTGTATATGTAGATTAGTGGTCAGCGTGTAATGGTCAGTCTGTCCTGTTACTGTGTAATAATAATCTGTGATGTGAGAAGTGTTTGGTATATATGTATATTAGTGGTCAGCGTGTAATGGTCATTCTGTCCTGTTACTGTGTAATAATAATATGTGATGTGAGAAGTGTTTGGTATATATGTATATTAGTGGTCAGCGTGTAATGGTCAGTCTGTCCTGTTACTGTGTAATAATAATCTGTGATGTGAGAAGTGTTTGGTATATATGTAGATTAGTGGTCAGCGTGTAATGGTCAGTCTGTCCTGTTACTGTGTAATAATAATCTGTGATGTGAGAAGTGTTTGGTATATATGTAGATTAGTGGTCAGCGTGTAATGGTCAGTCTGTCCTGTTACTGTGTAATAATAATATGCGATGTGAGAAGTGTTTGGTATATATGTAGATTAGTGGTCAGCGTGTAATGGTCAGTCTGTCCTGTTACTGTGTAATAATAATATGTGATGTGAGAAGTGTTTGGTATATATGTAGATTAGTGGTCAGCGTGTAATGGTCAGTCTGTCCTGTTACTGTGTAATAATAATATGTGATGTGAGAAGTGTTTGGTGTATATGTAGATTAGTGGTCAGCGTGTAATGGTCAGTCTGTCCTGTTACTGTGTAATAATAATCTGTGATGTGAGAAGTGTTTGGTATATATGTAGATTAGTGGTCAGTGTGTAATGGTCAGTCTGTCCTGTTACTGTGTAATAATAATCTGTGATGTGAGAAGTGTTTGGTATATATGTATATTAGTGGTCAGTGTGTAATGGTCAGTCTGTCCTGTTACTGTGTAATAATAATCTGTGATGTGAGAAGTGTTTGGTATATATGTAGATTAGTGGTCAGTGTGTAATGGTCAGTCTGTCCTGTTACTGTGTAATAATAATATGTGATGTGAGAAGTGTTTGGTGTATATGTAGATTAGTGGTCAGCATGTAATGGTCAGTCTGTCCTGTTACTGTGTAATAATAATCTGTGATGTGAGAAGTGTTTGGTATATATGTATATTAGTGGTCAGCGTGTAATGGTCATTCTGTCCTGTTACTGTGTAATAATAATATGTGATGTGAGAAGTGTTTGGTATATATGTATATTAGTGGTCAGCGTGTAATGGTCAGTCTGTCCTGTTACTGTGTAATAATAATCTGTGATGTGAGAAGTGTTTGGTATATATGTATATTAGTGGTCAGTGTGTAATGGTCAGTCTGTCCTGTTACTGTGTAATAATAATATGTGATGTGAGAAGTGTTTGGTATATATGTAGATTAGTGGTCAGCGTGTAATGGTCAGTCTGTCCTGTTACTGTGTAATAATAATATGCGATGTGAGAAGTGTTTGGTATATATGTAGATTAGTGGTCAGCGTGTAATGGTCAGTCTGTCCTGTTACTGTGTAATAATAATCTGTGATGTGAGAAGTGTTTGGTATATATGTATATTAGTGGTCAGCGTGTAATGGTCAGTCTGTCCTGTTACTGTGTAATAATAATATGTGATGTGAGAAGTGTTTGGTGTATATGTATATTAGTGGTCAGTGTGTAATGGTCAGTCTGTCCTGTTACTGTGTAATAATAATCTGTGATGTGAGAAGTGTTTGGTATATATGTAGATTAGTGGTCAGTGTGTAATGGTCAGTCTGTCCTGTTACTGTGTAATAATAATATGTGATGTGAGAAGTGTTTGGTATATATGTAGATTAGTGGTCAGTGTGTAATGGTCAGTCTGTCCTGTTACTGTGTAATAATAATATGTGATGTGAGAAGTGTTTGGTGTATATGTAGATTAGTGGTCAGTGTGTAATGGTCAGTCTGTCCTGTTACTGTGTAATAATAATATGTGATGTGAGAAGTGTTTGGTATATATGTATATTAGTGGTCAGCGTGTAATGGTCAGTCTGTCCTGTTACTGTGTAATAATAATATGTGATGTGAGAAGTGTTTGGTATATACGTATATTAGTGGTCAGCGTGTAATGGTCAGTCTGTCCTGTTACTGTGTAATAATAATATGTGATGTGAGAAGTGTTTGGTATATATGTAGATTAGTGGTCAGTGTGTAATGGTCAGTCTGTCCTGTTACTGTGTAATAATAATCTGTGATGTGAGAAGTGTTTGGTATATATGTAGATTAGTGGTCAGTGTGTAATGGTCAGTCTGTCCTGTTACTGTGTAATAATAATCTGTGATGTGAGAAGTGTTTGGTATATATGTAGATTAGTGGTCAGCATGTAATGGTCAGTCTGTCCTGTTACTGTGTAATAATAATCTGTGATGTGAGAAGTGTTTGGTATATATGTATATTAGTGGTCAGCGTGTAATGGTCAGTCTGTCCTGTTACTCTGTAATAATAATCTGTGATGTGAGAAGTGTTTGGTATATATGTAGATTAGTGGTCAGCATGTAATGGTCAGTCTGTCCTGTTACTGTGTAATAATAATATGTGATGTGAGAAGTGTTTGGTGTATATGTAGATTAGTGGTCAGTGTGTAATGGTCAGTCTGTCCTGTTACTGTGTAATAATAATCTGTGATGTGAGAAGTGTTTGGTATATATGTAGATTAGTGGTCAGCATGTAATGGTCAGTCTGTCCTGTTACTCTGTAATAATAATCTGTGATGTGAGAAGTGTTTGGTATATATGTAGATTAGTGGTCAGTGTGTAATGGTCAGTCTGTCCTGTTACTGTGTAATAATAATATGTGATGTGAGAAGTGTTTGGTATATATGTAGATTAGTGGTCAGCGTGTAATGGTCAGTCTGTCCTGTTACTCTGTAATAATAATCTGTGATGTGAGAAGTGTTTGGTGTATATGTAGATTAGTGGTCAGTGTGTAATGGTCAGTCTGTCCTGTTACTGTGTAATAATAATCTGCGATGTGAGAAGTGTTTGGTATATATGTATATTAGTGGTCAGTGTGTAATGGTCAGTCTGTCCTGTTACTGTGTAATAATAATCTGTGATGTGAGAAGTGTTTGGTATATATGTATATTAGTGGTCAGCGTGTAATGGTCAGTCTGTCCTGTTACTGTGTAATAATAATCTGTGATGTGAGAAGTGTTTGGTATATATGTATATTAGTGGTCAGCGTGTAATGGTCAGTCTGTCCTGTTACTGTGTAATAATAATATGTGATGTGAGAAGTGTTTGGTATATATGTATATTAGTGGTCAGCGTGTAATGGTCAGTCTGTCCTGTTACTGTGTAATAATAATATGTGATGTGAGAAGTGTTTGGTATATATGTAGATTAGTGGTCAGTGTGTAATGGTCAGTCTGTCCTGTTACTGTGTAATAATAATATGTGATGTGAGAAGTGTTTGGTGTATATGTATATTAGTGGTCAGCATGTAATGGTCAGTCTGTCCTGTTACTGTGTAATAATAATATGTGATGTGAGAAGTGTTTGGTATATATGTAGATTAGTGGTCAGTGTGTAATGGTCAGTCTGTCCTGTTACTGTGTAATAACAATATGTGATGTGAGAAGTGTTTGGTATATATGTAGATTAGTGGTCAGCGTGTAATGGTCAGTCTGTCCTGTTACTGTGTAATAATAATATGTGATGTGAGAAGTGTTTGGTGTATATGTATATTAGTGGTCAGCATGTAATGGTCAGTCTGTCCTGTTACTGTGTAATAATAATATGTGATGTGAGAAGTGTTTGGTATATATGTATATTAGTGGTCAGTGTGTAATGGTCAGTCTGTCCTGTTACTGTGTAATAATAATCTGTGATGTGAGAAGTGTTTGGTATATATGTATATTAGTGGTCAGCGTGTAATGGTCGCTCTGGGTTGTCTTCCAGGAGCTGCGTCAGTATCTCTCCAACCTCGCTGATCAGTGCAATAGTGAGAACCATGCCATAGAGATGCCGCTGGTCATTATCCTGGATAATCTCCATCATGTCAGCTCCCTGGGAGAGATCTTCAATGGGCTCCTAAACTGCAAGTACCACAAATGGTAACAGACCCGTTCCCATCACCTTCTGCTCTAACCAATGATAGGGGAGTAACTGTCGCTGGCACCTTTGTACATAACAGAATTTTAGATGATAATAAGCCTGCGGGCATCTCCCGGGCCCCAGCGGGCATCAGGCTGGTAGTGTCATTATATTGATGAATGCTCCCTGTATTGTGAGACGTTATTATTACCCCTCGGCATGCTGTATTGTTACCATTATTAATCCTCAGGTAATCTTGTTTGTATTGCAGCCCGTACATCATTGGCACCATGAATCAGGCCACGGCTTCCACCCCCAACCTACAGCTCCACCACAACTTCCGGTACGTCTCATGTCTGACGCATGCGCTGTACGGCGAACGTTCTTCCGTCTGTCAGTGTCATACAGAGACCTAGTATTATGTCACATTACAGGTCATTGTATTAATAAATACAGCGCAATACAATGCTCCATGGAGTTACTGATTCCCTACATAGCAATGTACTACCAGGGGTGTATATAGCGCACACATAGGCCCTCATTCGGAGCCGCTCGCTATTTGCGGTCATTCGTTCTAAAACAAGGGGTGGCTATTCAAATGAACCGTTAGCTCTTTGCGGTCTGTTCACGCCTCTAGGTCTGAACGAGCGAACAAAACTTGCGGTTGTAATTTTGAAAAATACGCCCCCTGGCCGCTCGCACCATACGTCATGTCCGCTATTTATTAGATTAATCGAGTACATCGAACATCGTATGAACTGCTCGCTATTCTTGGGGTTGGTTTTTTCAACCGCTATTTTGCGAGCAGTTCGGAGTAAAAAAAAACCAAGTGACGTGGTCAATGACGCTGCTGTATTAATTATGCACACCCATAAAACGCCCGTTTTGACCATTTGGCACGCCTGCGATCGGATCTCCACTCCCCGTTTTCAAGTACCTTCCCCTGTTACCACCCACATACGCCTCATCCTGTCACTCAAAATAGCAGGCATTCGCTATATATCGAACAAACGATTTTCGGCCGCACTGACTGGTTCGCGCATGCGTATTAAAATCCGTACGCATGCAGAGATGTGCGAACATCGGTCAGAACGAACGAGCGGCCGCTTACGAGCGGCTCTGAGTCAGGCCCATAGTCCGCAGCGCTGTACAGAGAGTACATCGGTCATTCACATCAGCCCCTGCCCCAGTGGAGCTTACACTCTATTTTTGTCAGAATCCAATAAACCTACCAGTATATTTTTGGAGTGTGGGAAGAAACCAATGTACCCCGAGGAAACCCACGCAAACACAGGGAGAACATACAAACTCCACAGAGAGAGGCCATTGATGAGACAGTAATGCTAACCACTGCGCCAACTGTGGTACCCCAAGGGGATCACATAATAACATGGACTAACAAAATAAATCAGGACAACACTGATAATTACGCAGGCATTAGAGGGCTCATAATTTTTATTGTCCTATTCATGTATTTGGGCTTTGTACGAGTATATTGTGTAAGAGACCAGACTTGATAGAACGTTCCATATTGCACTATACAAACCCCATAGACAGAGTCGTTAGTTCCATTACAGCTGGTGAGTCTCATACATTGGTCATGAGTCTGGTGGGTGCGATTCAGTGACTCACATGTTCTCCCTGGTTCTGTCTAGATGGGTGCTTTGTGCCAACCACACCGAGCCGGTAAAGGGTTTCCTTGGACGCTATCTCCGGCGGAAGTTAATTGAATCAGAAATGAGCAACAGGACAAGGAACGTGGAGCTGGGGAAGATCATAGACTGGATCCCGAAGGTCTGGCAACACCTGAATCGCTTCCTGGAGACTCACAGCTCCTCGGACGTGACCATCGGTGAGTGTGGGGGATCTTACACGGGGTGCAGTTGGTAAAGTTTGGTCATTTTGACTAGGGTTCGGCACCTGGTGGCTGCCCGGTGTTGTGGGACTACAAGTCCCAGAGGAGGGGCTGCTTTCATTGCATTTAGACTAGTGTAGTTTGGAGCAGCTGCATTTGTCTACATCTGCCAGCAGGTGGCGCTCTTCCTGCTGTGATTGTACAGTCTCATTTAGGTCCTGATTCTGAGTTGGGAGTAACAAAGAGCAAGTAACCTCGCACCGGGGCAAATACATTTATTATCTGTGCATGCAGGGTAAATACCGGCTGCTTCTGCATGTAGCCCACAGATGCTGGACAGCTTTATTCTTACAGTGACAGGTTTACAGGAGCTATAGACACGTGACCTGGTTGTCCAGCATGTGCTCTATAGAGAGCTGCCGAGGGTAACTGTATCCCCACACGTACGCCCCGGAGCCCACCATCCGCACATCCCAGGCCTTCCCCCAACTGCTAGGCCTTACCGTAAGACAGTCCTGTTATCTGCAACATGTCTGGTACATCTATGTTACATGTATGTGAGCGATGGGCGCTTGTCTCAGAAATCTTCTCTGTTGCTCTAGGGCCGCGTCTGTTCCTGTCCTGCCCGATGGCTGTGGACGGTTCTAGGGTCTGGTTTACTGATCTGTGGAACTACTCGATCATCCCGTACCTGCTGGAAGCTGTCAGAGAAGGGCTGCAGGTGAGTGACGCAGATGGCGGCCATTTGTATATACACAGAATTGCGCTGATCTCTTTATTACGCGTCCCTCCGTGGTGACCGCATTTCTGGTTCTTGTCCACCAGCTGTACGGCAGAAGAGCCCCCTGGGAGGATCCCGCTAAGTGGGTAATGGACACGTACCCGTGGACGGCTGTTCCCCTGCAGCACGAGTGGCCGTCTCTCCTGCAGCTGCGGCCCGAGGACGTGGGGTTTGATGGGTATTCTGTGCCCAGGGAGGGGACATCCAGTAAGCAGGCTCCATCCGCAGACGGGGAAGCCGACCCCCTGGTAAGGGCACAGAACTTTATGCTGATCTTTGGTTCACTGCATTAATGGAAGGCAACTCAATTGTGCTAGAAAATGCTGGGACTTATAGTTCCACCATTAGCTGGAGCGCCACAATTTAACAAAGTTTCATTTGCCTCTTGTCCTGTTGAAGTGGTGAGAGGGCCGCAGGCCGCTAGTCAGTGACTTGTTCAGACCTCGGAGAGTTAATGATTCTCCTTTTGATAACGAGATGATTTATAATTTATTGTTTCGTTTTCTCTGACGCTTTCTGGTCCCCAAAAAAAAAAACTCACTAAAAAAGTCAACAATTTGTTTCTAACCAAAATACTTGTGAGCTGAGCAGCGATAAGTTTTTCTAACCTATATACTTGTAGTCTGGGCAGTGTCTGCCCCTTGTGCGCGTGCGTCTGTGTCACGTATAATAAACTGACGCAGTCCTGGTTAGGGGCGATAGGAGTCCAGTCCCTGTCAGGGACCTCCTGTCATATGTTACCGCTTTTACCTGGCCCTGGTGTAACAATGAGGGGGGGGGGCTGTAATATTACCCTCCCGGGGGATGTCCCTGTGACATCATTGTGATGTCATAGTGTTTCCACATTAGGAACAATAGATGCCTGGGAACCAAATGAATTAATTCCAGAGGCTGTGACATTTTATTAACTGTCAGAAATAGTACACAATATATGTATATATATATATATATATATATATATATATACACTGTATACGGCTAACGTTACAATCACTCGGTCCGGTCACTGTTTTGTGGAATTGTTAAATCAAGTGTTAAAGACTGTACAGGATATAAAGTAGATGAGCAAATACCCTATAAGTATCCTCCGGCTGTCATATGTCTGCATCAGAGCAGGATTATAGCATGTATGAAGCAGTCACTTACAAGCGGTATATTGCAGTGTACACACATGTGACAGGAGGTATATTGCAGTGTACACACATGTGACAGGAGGTATATTGCAGTGTACACACATGTGACAGAGGCGGTATATTGCAGTGTACACACATGTGACAGAGGCGGTATATTGCAGTGTACACACATGTGACAGGCGGTATATTGCAGTGTACACACCATGTGACACAGGCGGTATATTGCAGTGTACACACATGTGACAGAGGCGGTATATTGCAGTGTACACACACGTGACAGGCGGTATATTGCAGTGTACACACATGTGACAGAGGCGGTATATTGCAGTGTACACACACGTGACAGAGGCGGTATATTCCAGTGTACACACATGTGACAGAGGCGGTATATTACAGTGTACACACATGTGACAGGCGGTATATTACAGTGTACACACATGTGACAGAGGCGGTATATTGCTGTGTACACACATGTGACAGAGGCGGTATATTACACTGTAATATACCGCCTGTACACACATATGACAGGCGGTATATTGCAGTGTACACACCATGTGACACAGGCGGTATATTGCAGTGTACACACATGTGACAGAGGCGGTATATTGCAGTGTACACACATGTGACAGGGGCGGTATATTGCAGTGTACACACGTGACAGAGGCGGTATATTGCAGTGTACACACATGTGACAGAGGCGGTATATTGCAGTGTGCACACATGTGACAGGCGGTATATTGCAGTGTACACACATGTGACAGGCGGTATATTGCAGTGTACACACATGTGACAGAGGTGATATATTGCAGTGTACACACATGTGACAGGCGGTATATTGCAGTGTACACACACGTGACAGAGGCGGTATATTGCAGTGTACACACACGTGACAGAGGCGGTATATTGCAGTGTACACACACGTGACAGAGGCGGTATATTGCAGTGTACACACATATGACAGGCGGTATATTGCAGTGTACACACCATGTGACACAGGCGGTATATTGCAGTGTACATACATGTGACAGAGGCGGTATATTGCAGTGTACACACACGTGACAGAGGCGGTATATTACAGTGTACACACATGTGACAGAGGCGGTATATTACAGTGTACACACGTGACAGGCGGTATATTGCAGTGTACACACATGTGACAGAGGCGGTATATTGCAGTGTACACACATGTGACAGAGGCGGTATATTGCAGTGTACACACATGTGACAGGCGGTATATTGCAGTGTACACACATGTGACAGAGGTGATATATTGCAGTGTACACACATGTGACAGGCGGTATATTGCAGTGTACACACACGTGACAGAGGCGGTATATTGCAGTGTACACACACGTGACAGAGGCGGTATATTGCAGTGTACACACACGTGACAGAGGCGGTATATTGCAGTGTACACACATATGACAGGCGGTATATTGCAGTGTACACACCATGTGACACAGGCGGTATATTGCAGTGTACATACATGTGACAGAGGCGGTATATTGCAGTGTACACACACGTGACAGAGGCGGTATATTACAGTGTACACACATGTGACAGAGGCGGTATATTACAGTGTACACACGTGACAGGCGGTATATTGCAGTGTACACACATGTGACAGAGGCGGTATATTGCAGTGTACACACATGTGACAGAGGCGGTATATTGCAGTGTACACACATGTGACAGAGGCGGTATATTGCAGTGTACACACATGTGACAGGCGGTATATTACAGTGTACACACATGTGACAGGCGGTATATTGCAGTGTACACACATGTGACAGAGGCGGTATATTACAGTGTACACACATGTGACAGAGGGTATATTGCAGTGTACACACTCGTGACAGATGCGGTATATTGCAGTGTACACACATGTGACAGAGGCGGTATATTACAGTGTACACACATGTGACAGGCGGTATATTGCAGTGTACACACATGTGACAGAGGTGATATATTGCAGTGTACACACATGTGACAGAGGCGGTATATTACAGTGTACACACATGTGACAGGCGGTATATTGCAGTGTACACACATGTGACAGAGGTGATATATTGCAGTGTACACACATGTGACAGAGGCGGTATATTACAGTGTACACACATGTGACAGGGGGTATATTGCAGTGTACACACTCGTGACAGAGGCGGTATATTGCAGTGTACACACATGTGACAGAGGCGGTATATTGCAGTGTACACACATGTGACAGGCGGTATATTGCAGTGTACACACACGTGACAGAGGCAGTATATTGCAGTGTACACACATGTGACAGAGGCGGTATATTGCAGTGTACACACATGTGACAGAGGCGGTATATTGCAGTGTACACACATGTGACAGGCGGTATATTGCAGTGTACACACATGTGACAGAGGCGGTATACTGCAGTGTACACACACGTGACAGAGGCGGTATATTACAGTGTACACACACGTGACAGAGGCGGTATATTGCAGTGTACACACACGTGACAGAGGAGGTATATTGCAGTGTACACACACGTGACAGAGGCGGTATATTCCAGTGTACACACATGTGACAGAGGCGGTATATTACAGTGTACACACATGTGACAGAGGCGGTATATTGCAGTGTACACACATGTGACAGAGGCGGTATATTGCTGTGTACACACATGTGACAGAGGCGGTATATTGCAGTGTGCACACATGTGACAGGCGGTATATTGCAGTGTACACACATGTGACAGGCTGTATATTGCAGTGTGCACACATGTGACAGGCGGTATATTGCAGTGTACACACATGTGACAGAGGCGGTATATTGCAGTGTACACACATGTAACAGGCGGTATATTGCAGTGTACACACATGTGACAGAGGCGGTATATTGCAGTGTACACACGTGACAGAGGCGGTATATTGCAGTGTACACACATGTGACAGAGGCGGTATATTGCAGTGTACACACATGTGACAGAGGCGGTATATTGCAGTGTACACACATGTGACAGAGGCGGTATATTGCAGTGTACACACATGTGACAGAGGCGGTATATTGCAGTGTACACGTGACAGAGGCGGTATATTGCAGTGTACACACATGTGACAGAGGCGGTATATTGCAGTGTACACACATGTGACAGAGGCGGTATATTGCAGTGTACACACATGTGACAGAGGCGGTATATTGCAGTGTACACACATGTGACAGAGGCGGTATATTGCAGTGTACACGTGACAGAGGCGGTATACTGCAGTGTACACACATGTGACAGAGGCGGTATACTGCAGTGTACATGTGACAGAGGCGGTATATTGCAGTGTACACACATGTGACAGAGGCGGTATATTGCAGTGTACACACATGTGACAGAGGCGGTATATTGCAGTGTACACACATGTGACAGAGGCGGTATATTGCAGTGTACACGTGACAGCGCCGGTATATTGCATTGAATTGTGATGTAGCTCAGAGCTGGCTCCCGATGTCCGATGCTCCGATTACGATATACGTGTCACTAGTAGCTCATTCTTGTGTCTCTCTTGCAGATGAATATGCTGATGAGGCTGCAGGAGGCGGCTAATTATTCCAGCCCGCAGAGCTACGACAGCGATTCCAACAGCACCAGCCACCATGATGACATCCTGGACTCATCCCTGGAGTCTGCGCTGTGATGATAGATGCTCCAGCGCTGGGGCAGCACAAAGACTATATCATGTGTTTGGGCGCAGGCCGCCCGATGACTGACAATGTGTGAGAGTAATGGCTGCACTACTTATCTGCAACAGGCACCAACGCCTGAAACACTGAAAATGTTTTGGTTCTATGTTCTCTGGAAGCTAGAGGAGACCGAGCAGGGCTCCGTGCTACCCCGGGGGAGGGCAGAGAGTACCACTGCCTATGCTGCTCTAACCAAACACACACAGGGCTGCTGGACAAGCCGGCTACACTCCGTAACCTCACTGCAGATAGTCTCTGACTACGCTGCTCGCCTTGCTTTTGGTGTTTTATAACCGGTGCTGGTGGGGAACGCCGCCTGCTGCAGAAGGTTATACAGCTATGCAGGACCGTTATCCATTCTCCTCCTATACCCTGGGCAGTGCTCGAGACATGTAGCTATTGTTAGATTCTGGCCATTGACCAGTTCTAAGAAACCCATGAGATACATTGAGACGTTTATAAACCAAAAACTGATGCCACCACCTTTGCTGGCATTACGTGGTCATGTCTGCTCGGGTGGTCACTGAGTATTTACTAAGCAGTGTCCTTCTCCTCGACATCCCTGTGATTGGGTTACCAGTTGTCTGTAAGGTCCAGCGGTTCATAGTCGCCATCTAACATACATTGTTATGGAAGAAGAAGGTTTGTATTTATATACATAGTCGCCCGGTGTCTTTGTTCCCTTCTATTAGGACTCATGGACAACGGCAGAACGCAGACTTGTCGCTCATGTTGGGGAGCAGAAACTCCTCATCTATATTGCACTTTGCAAGGTACTAGCTATGTATAATATAGAGTACACAGTATACAACGTGTATACAGTACATTGGCTGCCTGCAGTTGCACCTCAGGTAATACTTGAGCACCAACATGACGTGGGCAAGGATTGATCATCTATATTTTTGGTGCTAACCATTTAATGCCTTATTACAGAGGCAGACAACCTGCAAATCTCTAGCTGTGTTTAAGCTGTAATGCCAGGTCTTGCTGGGACTTGCAGTTCAATCACAGCCGGGAATCAGGAGTTGCCTAAGCCTGCCTTTCTACTTTCCGTTTGGTTGTAACAATACAGACGCATTTCGCATCTGCTCAGCATAGGGCTAAAAGCAGCGCATCCAGTTCCGTTACCCGTGGCGCGAAAGTCCTCATGTTGTGTTATATTTTTACTGCCATTCTTCACAGTCCAGCGCAGGGGATTCAGACACCGGGACGTGTTCAGTGATGACTGTTGGTACAATTGTTCAATACCTCACGCATTTTGGACCATGTAAGAATTGCTAGACAGAAACACAATCTTACAATGACATTGCACTGAAATATAGCTTATGTTTTTATTGTAGGGTTAACCACACCCTTATTTACTTGTTATCGGTCCTGCGGGGTCAGACGCCCGTTGCGAGGCAAACGACGCCGTTTGCGGAAATGAACGGCGGTTTTTTATCTCTATACATAAAAGCATCCAAAGCTGAATGACAAAAGTTATGCTCACCCAAATAGCAAGTCCAGCTGTCAAACAATAGGGATCAACCGTCACAAAGACCCAGGCCGTTCCCTGATTCCCGCCCCCAGCACCGATACCCGTAACTGTGAATATGGCTGGATGTTTCATATCACTGACAATTTTCACAAAATAAAAAAGATGATCTATATTTATAGTTTTGGGATTCTGTATATAAGTCACAATTCTTTGGCTAATATTGATGGGTGCGAGTGTATGAAACGCGTCGTTCTATATATAACACTGTATTGTCTCTTATAATATCGGGAAGCCGGTCTGCCTGTAAGTATAATTAATGGGAAACCATATTTTGTTTTTTGATCTTTTGCAAAGTAGCTTCTTTCGAAGACATTTTGCCATTGCCGCCAGCTCAGTATCTGCACGATCGGGTGTATGAAGACTGTTAGGTTCCATCTGGGCTGGCCGATACATAGAATCGCTGAACTTGAATCTCCTCTGTTCTACGGGACATGACTTCCAATCGCCTTTTAAAAACACCTTCTTATAGTGACCATATCTCCTCTCGTTCCAGATTCTATGCAACATTATTATTAAAGGGGGCCTGACGTGACCTGTTCATAGATGGCGTTAATAATAATATGAATAAAATAATGACTTCAGCTCCCATTCTGTAAATGTTAAATATTTGACGTGAATGCGATGGGGTATTAAATCTGTCTGTTAATACTTTTTATTGCGGATCGTACAGAAATGTTTCTGACCAGATGTAAATTTTCACCTTGTAACATAGAAATTGTAAATATCTGATGAAACTGCTGCATTTTTGATGAGATTTTTTAGACCTTTTAAAACAAACAAACAACAAAGACTTAGGAAGTGCGTATTTTGTGTAAGGCTTTCGCCTCCGTTCATTTTGGTTCATTTATTTGTCGTTATATGAATTTTCTCATGGTCAGATCAGATCGTGGCAAGACGAACAAAAATTGATGATTGTACCAGTCTTAAATTATTGCTGATAAAATAAAATCCAGGCGTTATTTACCCAGCGTGCGTTTATTCTCTCTCTCTCCCCGTAAATCTGGTCACCGGAGCACTTTGTCCTGTAGGAACTTTCTATAGAATAACCTGAAATGAGTAAAGAAATGGTAAAAAAAAAAATAATATTCAATGCCCAGATCCTCGTGCGATCATCTAAAGGGCTATAACTCTGTACCAGTCACCTTGTGGGCACATTATTAAACTGACTAAAAAAAAAAAATGGATGTTCCAGGTAGGGAATCTTTTACATAGGCTCTATAGTCAATTATTACCTAATGACGTCTGTAATATATAACCCCAAATAACAGTTTTGAGTATACTTATAAGTAATCTGATTTTGATATAATTGTAATTCTACTGTATGCCACTAGAGGGTGTGTGTCTGCCGGCATCTGGACAGCTGCACCCTGCATGAACCACACCAGCCAAGGGTGTAGCTACCTGTATAGTGAGCACCTGTCAGGGCCGGTTTAGCTTCTACCAATGCTGAACTTGTGTCCTGCACCAGGGCCGTAAATAGGGGTGTGCAAGAGGGTCCCTTGCTTCTGGCTAGCCAGGATCGCTGCTGCAGGACGCTGCCAGTGGCTGTACAGACTGCAGGGCATCTGCCTGGACCGTCCGCAGTATGCTGGTGTGGGCTCTGCCCCCTCTGCACGACATCATGACTGTATGTGCTCAGAACGAGCAAGCACAGGGCGCACTTGCTCTGCCCAATTTCCATCTGTGCAATTTTGACATGTGAAATACTGATACCGACATTCTGCACATACCGGAGAGTTAGGGTTAGGCCTTGGGGGGGGGGGGGGGGTTAGGCACCACTAAGGGAGGGTTAGGGGAGGGGAGGGTACATACCTTAACTGTTGGGATCTTCACAGTCCGGGCTTCCTAGTCGGCTAATGAGCCGCCTGTATATCACACCCATGTCATCACTACACCTGAGCTGCAGGCTGCTACTTACCTGTATTCATTGCATCCCAGACACCTGGCAGGAAGTTGGGTGTAACCAATGAACGGATGATCCAGCCCAGTTCTACCACTATTGGCAGAGGTCATCCTGGCTACTTACTCTCAGCAACGATGGGCTTGTAGAGCGGGCGCAAGATATAATATATTGCCCCATACAGTTTGCAAGTACGTGAAAAGATGATTACTATGTGGGGTTTTGTGACGTATTTTCAGTTTTTGGTTGTGGGTTCCACTTCAGATCGGATCAAATTTTTATATAGGAAAGCAGCTCATCAGTAGTTGTTGAACTACAAGTTCCAGGTTGTGCAAGGCCTATATCTGCTGTATTGGGTGATGTCTAAGTTTTGGACCACAGCGCTATATCAGGTCTAGAGATGAGCAGGTCCGGTTCCCTGAGAACCGGACCCACCCAAATTTTGGGGATCCGGGGCGATCTGAGCGCAGATCGGATCTCCCTGCCTGCTCCAGATCCCTGACCCGAGGCAAAACCTTGCGTCCCCTCTGTCGAGTCGCAAGGTTTTGTTTTGAGCGGGCTTAATGCTGATTGGCTGAGAGAGCCGTCTGTCACGGCTCTCAGTCAATCAGCGTTAAGCCCATTGAAAACACTACAAAGGAGGAAAAAAAGATGGAGCCTACCATCCCCCGCCGCCGGCACCCCCCACTGCCGGCACCGACACTCCTGCACTGCTGCCCAACGTACTGAGGACACCATCGGCTACCCCCACACTGCCGACATTCCCACAGTGAGGACACCACCAGCATCCCCGCACTGCCGTCACAGTCAGCAAACCTGCACTGAGGACACCGCTGGCACCCCCGCTCTGCCAACACAGCCAGCAAATCTGCACTAAAGACACCACTGGCACGCCCGCACTGCCAACACAGCCAGCAAATCTGCACTAAAGACACCACTGGCACCCCCGCACTGCCGACACAGCCAGCAAACCTGCACTAAAGACACCACTGGCACCCCCGCACTGCCGACAGTCAGTAAACCTGCAATGAGGACACCACTGGCACCCCCGCACTGCCGACACAGCCAGCAAATCTGCACTAAAGACACCACTGGCACCCCCGCACTGCCGACACAGCCAGCAAACCTGTACTAAAGACACCGCTGGCACCCCCGCACTGCCGACACAGCCAGCAAACCTGCACTAAAGATACTGCTGGCACCCCCGCACTGCCAGCATCACCGGTACCCTTGCCAACACCAATGCACTGCCATTCCATGTACTGAGGACGCCATCAGCAACCCCCGCTCTGCCGACACTGCTGTTACAGTAAGTGCACTATTGGTGTATACAACCCACACTGTATAACACACTGTATCCGTGTTGGAAATTAGAAGCTGAGCTGCCACATGTTAGTGCCGCCCACTGTGTCGCTTAGCTTAGTCAGCCAGCTAGCTGGATGCAACCTTTTGGCCTTAATTAGATGAAGCAAATAATATTGTGAGGTGGTTAAAATTGATTGGAAATAAATGTTATTGAGGTTAATTATACTGTAGGAACAAAAACCGGCCCATTTTATGTGATTTTTAGCTGTTTTTATGTTTTTTTTAAGAAAAAAATCCAGATCCAAAACCAAAACACGAAAACAAAACACCAAGGAAAAAAATCCAAAACCAGATTCAGATCCAAAACCAGGGGAGATCCAAAACCAAAACACGAGGGTCGGCGCACATCTCTAGTCAGGACACCAAGAGAATTATTCTTAGCCGAGAGGGAGCAAAGCAAAAAGAACAAGTAACTTTGTATCTGGAACAAACCAAGTTGCATTGTAAGGGGGGCAAAAACATTTATCATGTTTGCAGGCAGGGTAAATACTGACTGCTTCTGCATGTAAACCCAAATGCTTTATTCTAAAGGGGCCTATCCATTAGGCGACCTGAACGTCTAACGTTCAGACCTTCAGGTCGCCGAGGTGCGGGCACCGCACTGAACGGCATTCACTGAACGTTATTCAGTGCAGGAGCCCGACCTCCTATCGCCAAACATGCCGAACCTGAGGAGCATCGTCAGGATGACGGGCATGTTCAGTAGATACTCGGGGTCGGCAAGGAACCAGCGTGCACGCGCATCGCTGGTCCTTGCCGGCTATCCATTACCCGACTTTGTGAACAATGTGACCCAGACCTCCTGGTTTTCGTCTGATTGTTCACAAAATCGGGTAATGGATATTTTATGAACCCATGACCTCATTGCTGTGAGGCAATAACGATTATATAAGAATAAGGATAGGCCCCTTTACACTGCAATTTAGAGTTGAGTTTGGAGACACCCCTCCCAAATCTAATCTCTCTGCACATTTACATCTCCCCAAAATTGTTACTTCATCAGACTCAGTGTTACAGAAATTTTTATTCAATGTACAAATTTAACTTGTCCTTTTATCGATTCTGGCCACCAGGTGGCAGCATTGTCCAGTTAAACGTTGTCACACTGTCCTTAAAGAATCATAACCCCCATCGCTGGATCATCTCAGCAACCAATTGTGACTCTAAATCTAGATTGGTGGAAAATTTGCAAGTAGACTCGTGACACACAACTGGGGTTATATTTTTTGCACAGGCGGTGTAATTGTTAGCATTACTGCCTCACAGCACTGGGCTCGTGGGTTCGATTCCTAGTATGGCCCTAACTGTGTGGAGTTTGTATATTCTCCCTGTGCTTGCGTGGGTTTCCTCCGGGTGCTCCGGTTTCCTCCCACCCTCCCAAAATATACTGGTAGGTTAATTGGGTAACAACGAAAAATTAACCCTAGTGTGTATGTGTGTGAGTGTACGTGTGGTAGGGAATATAGAGTGTAAGCTCCACTGGGGCAGGGGCTGATGTGAATGGACAAATACTCTGTACAGCACTGCGGAATATGTGTGCGCTATATAAATAACTGCTAATAAATACATTCTCACATCAAAGCAAACAATAATGCAGCCCCCACTTACACATGTATTTGGAAACCGTCTTGGTACACCACAGACATGGATTGCAGCAAAGCAGTTGATGGACTTTCTAAAGGTTTAAATACATGTTAAAGTTTAAGTTAATTCATTGTTGCATATACAATCTCTTGCTGGAGGTTAACTAACACATCAATCAATCAATGCATTAGTTATTAAGAACAGATAATAGTGAGAACAGAGAATGTATCATTTCCATCTGTACAAATTTCAAATATAGCAATTTCCTGGGACCTTGTGCACAATAAAAGCTTCTGTATTTTATCTGTTTCCACTATACTGCAGTCGTTATCCAAAAGATCTACAGATGGGTGACATGTTAGAGACATGGATCTATTACATGTTTTATTTAGTCACTGTAATTACATCAATTTAAATGATATTGAATGGAGCGTATAATTACAAAAAAAATAGAACTCGCAAAGCTATTAAGTGTGTTTTTCTGATTTTTCTCATAAAAAATTCACAAAGGTGAATAGTTTGCATCCAAAGTTGTTGTTATTATTCCATATGACATGTGCTACTTTCATTTTACATGTCTGTCAAATAGTTTTTTAACATCTGAGTAATTAACTAAAATGATTTCTTGAAAATTAAAAATAATTTTTTGCTTTTTTTTTCTAAACAGATAATTTATATATCAGTGCAAATAACTCCATGAATATCAATTTGACATTTTTCAGACTAATATTGCGATTTAAAATATATATATATATAGGTTGAGTCTCCCATATCCAAAATGCTTGTGACCAGGGGTATTTTGGATATCGGAATATTCCGTATATTGGAATATTTCCATACCATAATGAGATATCTTGGGAATGGGACCCAAATCTAAACACAGAATGCATTTATGTTTTATATACACCTTATACACACAGCCTGCATCTAATTTTATACAATATTTTCAATAACTTTGTGGCTCAAGCAAAGTTTGTGTACATACATGAAATTAATTTATGTTCAGATACACTTTTATACACAAAGCCTGCAGGTAATTTTATACAATATTTTTGATAATCTTCTGTCTAAATGAAGTTTGTGTACATTGAACCGTCAAAAAGCAAAGGCTTCACTATCTCAGCCATGCTAGAAAAAAAATCCGTATTTGTGGGAGACTCAACCTGTGTGTGTGCGTATATATATATATATTTCTTAAATAAAAAAAAAATAATTTCATTTAAAAAAATTATATAATTTTTAAAACCTGTTCATTTTAACTTATATGCATCTTATTTGTATATCTTTGGCCATGACTTCAGTGTTTTTTCTGCTATTGTAGTTTTACAGGATTATTTTAATGCTAATCTGATGCTAAAAATGTGATTTATAGAACTTATTTTATCACCATTTCCTGCAGTCCTACATTTTATAGTGAAATTTAGCTGTTAAACTTTTTTTTATCTTTTTTTTTTTTTTTCTTCCATTTAGACATTTTTTTTTCTGTAGAATACTGCAAAACATCTCTTGGTACCCTGACTCTACATGTTTAGTGGCAGAATGTTGACCTGCCCAATAAACTGCATTTGTCAGTAAGAAAAAAAAATATCCTCTTGACACTCGTATAGCACTCACAAGTATCACTCTAATGGTTTTAAGATTGTGCCGAATCGTTGGCATCTGCCTGGTAATAATATCTGTACTTTGCCTACAGATAATGCTTCTACTTTAAATGTTTTTCATTTTGCAGAAATGTTATAAAATGTCAGTAAAAAATTCTGGTCATTAGTACATTTAAAAGTAAAAATAAATAAGCATTTATAGGCAAATAAAAAAAAAATTGGCCATTGGTTTTCACAGCCTCTGTTTAGTGGCCACACAAAGTGATGTAGAATCAGGGGTGTCACTGTAACGAGGTAACTGAGGCCGCTGTCTTGGGGGCAGCAACATGGAGGGAATTAACTGAAAAAATTGTAATTTTCTTGATGCAAAATTCTAAATGAGTGTTTTTTATTTTATTGGTGCAGTAGATCTAATAATGCTTAAAAAAATTAAAATATTTATTTTTAACGTGCACGCAATTGACATACAATTGTGCCTGGAAGTTTGAACAATAGACAATAATGGGGGCACTGCATGCAGTTTATACCCCCTCATCTCCTATGGGTAGAGTGTAGCACACAAGGACCCCTCAATCTGCCCCTGCATTATCCACCCAAGGTGTTTGTTACTTGATTTGTCCTAATGGGCTATAGACCCCCTAGTGTGATCCATGAATGTGACATTGGATACCAATCAGATCTACCACTGGGTTCCCTTTCACCTACGTCGCTCTGATTGATATTCGTCAGGGATGAACAGGCTTTTGTAATGGACCCCTGTGTGCGGACTTCCTGCCATCATCCATTAACAGTCGCGTCGTATCTCTCCGCAGCCGATATCTGTGGTGCAGATGTTGGTGCTTTGAAATAAAGAATAATAATATTCCAGGGCCTGATTCAGAGGCGGTCGTGGGCGTATCACGGTCAGCGACTGCGTATTATTTTTTTTTGTAGTTTCATTAGCGCCATGTTCTGACATTCTGTGCAAACACAGGGCTACTCTAATGTCCGGTGGTGCGACTATTTACACAACGCGGCGGATTAGTGAAGCAGCCGGTGGGCGTTTCTGTACAGATTCCATCGGCAGCATCATTAGCATAAAGACGCATTTGCAGCAGCATAGTACCCGCCTCTATATTAGGCCGCCAGTTAGTAACAGCTAGTGAATGTACGACGGCTGATTGAGAAGTAATGAGACTGATGTGTTTATTCAGAATCAGATGACTCCACAGGATCTGAACATTTTTATTTTTCAAAGTAGCGTCCTTCACATTCAATAAATTTTTTCCAGCGTTTTAACAACGATTCATAGACGCGCAGTAGACGGTTTTGTGAGATCACTGTTAGTGTTGCACCTGTGGCATTTTCACTTCATTATCTGCTGAGAACTTCTCTCCGCGCAGTTGTTTATTCAGGGTTGGGAATGCCCAGAAATCACAGGCGCTAAGTCCGGGCTACGTAGAGGGTGTTCCAGTCTCATTCATTTCAGTCAGTGCTGCCGATGCAACAGCAGGAACATGGGGTCGGGAATTGTCTTGGAGCAAAAACCACTGTTTCCTCATGGCTCCACGCAAATGGGTTTTCAGGACGTTTGCGTAGTAGTCACCATTACTTGTCTGTCCATGGGGAACCCAGCGCTGTGTAGGATCATACCGTGCGCATCATAGAACAGCAGGAGCATGGCTTTACACGCCGAAGGAATCACACGGAATATTTGGACAGGGGCAAATTCGCATGTTTCCATACACTGGACTATTGTTTGGATTCCGGATCATAATGACGAATCCACGATTCGTCACACGTCAGAATCGATGTCAGGAAAACGGGGATCCTCTCTGACATTTGAACGGAGTTATTGCACAATTCAACTCATCGTTGCATCTGCTCTTCTGTGAGTTCTCTGGGTACCCACCTGGCAGACGCGCGATGTATTTTCAGTTCCTCTGTCACAGTATACTGAACCCGTTGGAATGAGATGTAAAGTGAAGCGTAAAGTTACTTTCTGTCATTATGCAAAATCTCCGCAGCTTTGGTAATGTCATCTGTAACCGCGGTGGATGGTCTTCCAGAACGCGTTTCGTCAGTCACTCTCGTATTACGCTCTTTGAAGTGCTTCCACCACCGATATACTGCAGCGCGGCTAATTGTTTCTCCACCGAATGCTTACCGTAACATTTCATGGGTTTCATTTCCGCTATAACACAAAATTCAGTAACACATCTCTGACGTAATCTCACAGACACGTCTTCCTCATCCACCATGACGAAACGTACGAAGATCTTCCACTCGCTGTTACCAAACAAAGAAGTCTACGGCAGTCCAACCGCAGGTTCAGACACATCGATGTACGAGCTTCACAATAACCAGCATAGCGTTGCCACGTCCATGGGTGTAAGTACCGTAGGTGGAAGGGGTACAGCTGCTATGGGGCCTAGAGCTGAAGGGGGTCCATCTTCCTTGACAAAGTTACATATGTTATATAAATTTTTCACTACTGAGTGGTACACGGGCCCTTACAAACCTTTTGCTATGGGGCCTCAAAATACTGTACCTATTGTAGTTACGCCCCTGACCACGTCTACCTGTAGGACAGAAAAACAGAGGCAGTCTCATTACTTTTCAATCAGCCCTCGTAATAGCAGAAACACCTGGGTTAATTATGCAAATAACACCAAAGCATATTTAGGGACATGGACTGCCCCAGTTGTGTACAATTATTGCCAACATGGCTGCAAGAGGAGACTTCAGCGGCTCTGAAAGGCTGTTTGCCAGCGGAACTTGTTAATGTTTCACGGGACGCAGTGTCTAAGGCGATGTCCGAGGGAAGAGCCGAATAGGATGTTAATAGGGAGAAGCATCTACTCCAGGATCTGTGCATTCATTTGTGGCGTGACCACCATGGGAAGTCCACAGAACAGGACGTCTAGATGTGTTACAGTGTATAAACCGCTCGTTACGCCTGCAATGCTCATCTGTGAGCTCAGTGCTACAAAGCAGTGGAGGATGGTGCTATCATCTAATGAATCCTGGACAGACAAATGTAGGCGCAACCTGAAGAACTCTACAGCACCTAGACCTTGTTATGGGTACTGGAGGTTCTGTCATTTTGTGGGTGCATAAGTCCTGGCATGGACTGGGTGCAGTCATTGCCCCAAAAGGAGAGGTAATTTCTAACCATAAGTGACCATCTTCATCCCATGTTGCAGCATCTCTGTCCTCCAGGATGACAATGCCCAGGCCATGTGTGGTCACCCAATGCGTGGATGAGCAGGACACTGATGCTGTCCACATCACCTGGCCTCCTCCGTCATCACATCTGGAACTAACTGATAATTTATAGGATATTATGGAATGACATCAGAGAGAGAGAGTTCCAGGTTGGGTATGGGATGCCGGTGCTTACTACAAAAAAAAAAGGTGAATTTAAGGGCTTGGAGATTAATTTTAGGGAATTAAGACTTAACCTTAGCTGTTTGCCAACACCTGGGGTTTTCTGTCCTAAAATTGGATTGAACTTAATATTAAAGGTTTTCACCATACAGTACTATGGTGTCCTTTGCTGTTTGTGATGAAATAAAGAGGAGGAATTATTACACAAAGCTGTGATGGACAGGCCAGGTGAGAATTGATGGTGATTAATGTTGCCAGGGGTTCATCACTCAGATTGTTAAAGTAAATATAACAAATTGACTTTATTGCCCTCTGATAGCTCAAACTAAATATTCTGCATTGTGCATGAAGTATCTACTGTATAAGTTATTTATGGTACAGAATATATGTTATTGTCCCTCCATACCAACCCTTATAAATGGATTTAATTGCAGGTTACATGTGTTGGAGAGGGGAGTGCTTTTTGGGCAGAAGCAGTGACCACTATAATATATTTGAAAAAAACGTGCACCCAAAGTAGCTGTGAAAGGTAAAACACCACTAGAGGCACAGTCTGGAAGAAAGCCAGGTGTCAATCATCTCAGAGTCTTTAGATGCAGAGCATATGCATACATCCCTAAGGAGAAAAGGTTTACGCTAGATCCCAAATCAATCGTGTATCATGCTTGGATAATGCCAAGAAAGTAAAGGGTACAGACTATGGGACATTACAAAGGCTTATAAAATCCAGGGATGTGGTGTTCCATGAAAAAGCACCACCTAATGTGATTCTGGGATAACCTCAGCACAAGTTTATTAAGCTGGATATGCCAGAAACTGAAAATGTGTCTGAGTTTGAGACTGTTAATGTGGATATTGCCTGTTACAAAGCCCTCAAAAATCTGGGATTGACTATGGGAAAATCTTGCATGTTGCAAGGTGCAGTCATCAGCTGGGAAAGCAGAACGTAACCCACTGTTATCCACCACTGAGGAGGGTAAATGGCATTTACAGAAACTGCCCAGGAACCCTTATGGTAAAAAAGATATTGTGTGAGTTAAGTCTACTTTGCCGAGATGAGACTGACAACAACAGTGCGACTGACTTGTCCTCTTGTACCATGGATGGTCCAAGCACATTGCTATTATTATTATTATTATCCTTTATTTATATGGGGCCACAAGGGTTTCACAGCGCCTTACACAGTACATAAGCAAATGATCTCACAAGAAAACATAATTAACAGTACCAAACAATGCAGGGCAAGGACATAGTTGATACGTTTAGCTACATTAGCGATTGTAACACTTAAAAAAGCAGCAGGAAGTCAGCAACCAAGTGTAAGTGATAGTATAAATAAAGGAAGGAGAAGCACATGAGGGAAGAGGGCCCTGCTCGTGAGAGCTTACTGTACATTCTAAAGACTCCATAGGTGAATTAGTGGAGAAAAGCTCTAGCAGCGTAACCTACGAAGCAGCGGAAGATAGTATTTCAATGAAAGGACTGATGTCACAATCACTAAATGTGTTCCTGAAAATATGTGGACTGAAATATATTTAATTGTTGATCTCTTTCACTGTTACTGTTTCAATGTTTTTGGTTACAGGAGGACTGAGAAATGTCTATGCAAAGTGTAATATTTATGCGTAGCCGGAGACAGCCCTGAGTAGGGGGAGTGCGTCCGCGCCGTCTCCTGATGCAATGCCGGGGTGTGGGCACCAAGCCTTGATGAGCTTTGTTACAGTGTCAGACTGCTGTACAGACGCATAGTACATAGCTCCCATCAGAGACTTGTTATTACTGCCTCCCGCTATTACCGCATTAACCCTCTGTGTTACCGCTGTTACTAATAAACCATCATGCTGGTTAGAGGTGTCTGTGTTGATGAATATCCATTTCACATTCACACCTACAGCAATCATATAGGTTCTACCAATAACATGCTCCAGTACGATTATTTCCTACCTATGGACATTTCACCATCTCAAGTTATTCTTCCTTTCAGAAACATCAATATTAGCGTTTGTCTAGATCAGTGGTTCTCAAACTCGGTCCTCAGGACCCCTCACAGTTCACTTTTTGCAGGTCACCCAGCAGGTGCACAGGTGTATTCATTACTCACTGACACATTATAAAATATCAACAGATGCAGCTAATTATTTCACTAGTAATTATGTGAGGAGACCTGCAAAACATGCACTGTTTGGGGTCCTGAGGACCGAATTTGAGAACCTGTGGTCTAGATCTTTGAAGCAGTGTTAGCAACAGACATCTAAGATTGGAGATAAGCAGGTGAAATATTGTATAAGGTGCAGTACAGAGCTCGCTTTTGAGGAGGACCCCTTGTATGTGACATTAGTATTCCCTAGGGAATACACATTATATAGTAAATCATGGAACCCATCAGTGTGGTATTATATGGTAAGTAAATTATGTAACTACTCAGTGTAGCACTATATATGGTATATGATGGAACTCTTCAGTGTGGTGTTATATGGTAAATGATGGAACCCATCAGTGTAGCATTACTGTATATGGTAAAAGCTGGAACCCATCAGTGTGGTATTACATGGTAAATGATGGAACCCATCAGTGTGGTGCTACATGGTCAATTATGGAACTCCTCAGTGTGGTGTTATATGGTAAATGATGGAACCCATCAGTGTGGTGTTATATGGTAAGTGATGGAACCCATCAGTGTGATGTTATATGGTAAATGATGGAACCCATCAGTGTGGTGTTATATGGTAAATGATTGGAACCCATCAGTGTGGTGTCATGTGGTAAATGATGGAACCCATCAGTGTGGTGTCATATGGTAAATGATGGAACCCATCAGTGTGGTGTTATATGGTATATGATGGAACTCTTCAGTGTGGTGTTATATGGTAAATGATGGAACTCCTCAGTGTAGCATTACTGTATATGGTAAATGATGGAACCCATCAGTGTAGCATTACTGTATATGGTAAAAGCTGGAACCCATCAGTGTGGTATTACATGGTAAATGATGGAACCCATCAGTGTGGTGCTACATGGTCAATTATGGAACTCCTCAGTGTGGTGTTATATGGTAAATGATGGAACCCATCAGTGTGGTGTTATATGGTAAGTGATGGAACCCATCAGTGTGATGTTATATGGTAAATGATGGAACCCATCAGTGTGGTGTTATATGGTAAATGATTGGAACCCATCAGTGTGGTGTCATGTGGTAAATGATGGAACCCATCAGTGTGGTGTCATATGGTAAATGATGGAACCCATCAGTGTGGTGTTATATGGTAAATGATGGAACCCATCAGTGTGGTGTTATATGGTAAATGATGGAACCCATCAGTGTAGCGTTATATGATGGAACCCATCAGTGTGGTGTTATATGGTAAATGATGGAACCCATCAGTGTGGTGCTACATGGTAAATGATGGAACCCATCAGTGTGGTTATATGGTAAATGATGGAACCCATCAGTGTGGTGTTATATGATTGAACCCATCAGTGTGGTGTTATATGGTAAATGATGGAACCCATCAGAGTGGTGTTATATGGTAAATGATGGAACCCATCAGTGTGGTGTTATATGGTAATTGATGGAACCCATCAGTGTGGTGTTATATGGTAAATGATGGAACCCATCAGTGTGGTGTTATATGGTAAATGATGGAACCCATCAGTGTGGTGTTATATGGTAAATTATGAAACCCATCAGTGTAGTGTTATATGATGGAACCCATCAGTGTGGTGCTACATGGTAAATGATGGAACCCATCAGAGTGGTATTATATGGTCAATTATGGAACTCCTCAGTGTGGTGTTATATGGTAAATGATGGAACCCATCAGTGTGGTTATATGGTAAATGATGGAACCCATCAGTGTGGTGTTATATGATGGAACCCATCAGTGTGATGTTATATGGTAAATGATGGAACCCATCAGTGTGGTGTTATATGGTAAATGATGGAACCCATCAGTGTGGTGTTATATGGTAATTGATGGAACCCATCAGTGTGGTGTTATATGGTAAATGATTGAACCCATCAGTGTGGTGTTATATGGTAAATGATTGGAACCCATCAGTGTGGTGTCATGTGGTAAATGATGGAACCCATCAGTGTGGTGTCATATGGTAAATGATGGAACCCATCAGTGTGGTGTTATATGGTAAATGATGAAACCCATCAGTGTGGTGTTATATGGTCAATTATGGAACTCCTCAGTGTGGTGTTATATGGTAAATGTTGGAACTCCTCAGTATGGTGTTATATGGTAAATGATGGAACCCATCAGTGTGGTTATATGGTCAATTATGGAACTCCTCAGTGTGGTGTTATATGGTAAATGATGGAACCCATCAGTGTGGTGTTATATGGTAAATGATGGAACCCATCAGTGTGGTGTTATATGGTAAATGATGGAACCCATCAGTGTGGTGTTATATGGTAAATGATGGAACCCATCAGTGTGGTGTTATATGGTAAATGATGGAACTGTGTATGGTAAATGATTGAACCCATCAGTGTGGTGTTATATGGTAAATGATGGAACCCATTAGTGTGGTGTTATATGATGGAACCCATCAGTGTGGTGTTATATGGTAAATGATGGAACCTATCAGTGTGGTGTTATATGGTAAATGATGGAACCCATCAGTGTAGCATTACTGTATATGGTAAATGATGGAACCCATCAGTGTAGCATTACTGTATATGGTAAATGATGGAACTGTGTATGGTAAATGATGGAACCCATCAGTGTGGTGTCATGTGGTAATTGATGGAACCCATCAGTGTGGTGTTATATGGTAAATGATGGAACCCATCAGTGTAGCATTACTGTATATGGTAAATGATGGAACTGTGTATGGTAAATGATGGAACCCATCAGTGTGGTGTTATATGGTAATTGATGGAACCCATCAGTGTGGTGTTATATGGTAAATGATGGAACCCATCATTGTGGTGTTATATGGTAAATGATGGAACCCATCAGTGTGGTGTTATATGATGGAACCCATCAGTGTGGTGTTATATGGTAATTGATGGAACCCATCAGTGTGGTGTTATATGATGGAACCCATCAGTGTGGTGTTATATGATGGAACCCATCAGTGTAGCATTACTGTATATGGTAAATGATGGAACTGTGTATGGTAAATGATGGAACCCATCAGTGTGGTGTTATATGATGGAACCCATCAGTGTGGTGTTATATGATGGAACCCATCAGAGTGGTATTATATGGTCAATTATGGAACTCCTCAGTGTGGTGTTATATGGTCAATTATGGAACTCCTCAGTGTGGTGTTATATGGTCAATTATGGATCTCCTCAGTGTGGTTATATGGTAAATGATGGAACCCATTAGTGTGGTGTTATATGATGGAACCCATCAGTGTGGTGTTATATGGTAAACGATGGAACCCATCAGTGTGGTGTTATATGGTAAATGATGGAACCCATCAGTGTGGTGTTATATGGTAAGTGATGGAACCCATCAGTGTGATGTTATATGGTAAATGATGGAACCCATCAGTGTGGTGTTATATGGTAAATGATTGGAACCCATCAATGTGGTGTCATGTGGTAAATGATGGAACCCATCAGTGTGGTGTCATATGGTAAATGATGGAACCCATCAGTGTGGTGTTATATGGTATATGATGGAACTCTTCAGTGTGGTGTTATATGGTAAATGATGGAACTCCTCAGTGTAGCATTACTGTATATGGTAAATGATGGAACCCATCAGTGTAGCATTACTGTATATGGTAAAAGCTGGAACCCATCAGTGTGGTATTACATGGTAAATGATGGAACCCATCAGTGTGGTGCTACATGGTCAATTATGGAACTCCTCAGTGTGGTGTTATATGGTAAATGATGGAACCCATCAGTGTGGTGTTATATGGTAAGTGATGGAACCCATCAGTGTGATGTTATATGGTAAATGATGGAACCCATCAGTGTGGTGTTATATGGTAAATGATTGGAACCCATCAGTGTGGTGTCATGTGGTAAATGATGGAACCCATCAGTGTGGTGTCATATGGTAAATGATGGAACCCATCAGTGTGGTGTTATATGGTAAATGATGGAACCCATCAGTGTGGTGTTATATGGTAAATGATGGAACCCATCAGTGTAGCGTTATATGATGGAACCCATCAGTGTGGTGTTATATGGTAAATGATGGAACCCATCAGTGTGGTGCTACATGGTAAATGATGGAACCCATCAGTGTGGTTATATGGTAAATGATGGAACCCATCAGTGTGGTGTTATATGATTGAACCCATCAGTGTGGTGTTATATGGTAAATGATGGAACCCATCAGAGTGGTGTTATATGGTAAATGATGGAACCCATCAGTGTGGTGTTATATGGTAATTGATGGAACCCATCAGTGTGGTGTTATATGGTAAATGATGGAACCCATCAGTGTGGTGTTATATGGTAAATGATGGAACCCATCAGTGTGGTGTTATATGGTCAATTATGAAACCCATCAGTGTAGTGTTATATGATGGAACCCATCAGTGTGGTGCTACATGGTAAATGATGGAACCCATCAGAGTGGTATTATATGGTCAATTATGGAACTCCTCAGTGTGGTGTTATATGGTAAATGATGGAACCCATCAGTGTGGTTATATGGTAAATGATGGAACCCATCAGTGTGGTGTTATATGGTAAGTGATGGAACCCATCAGTGTGATGTTATATGGTAAATGATGGAACCCATCAGTGTGGTGTTATATGGTAAATGATTGGAACCCATCAGTGTGGTGTCATGTGGTAAATGATGGAACCCATCAGTGTGGTGTCATATGGTAAATGATTGGAACCCATCAGTGTGGTGTTATATGGTAAATGATGGAACCCATCAGTGTGGTGTTATATGGTAAATGATGGAACCCATCAGTGTGGTGTCATGTGGTAAATGATGGAACCCATCAGTGTAGCATTACTGTATATGGTAAATGATGGAACCCATCAGTGTGGTGTTATATGGTAATTGATGGAACCCATCAGTGTGGTGTTATATGGTAAATGATTGAACCCATCAGTGTGGTGTTATATGGTAAATGATTGGAACCCATCAGTCTGGTGTCATGTGGTAAATGATGGAACCCATCAGTGTGGTGTCATATGGTAAATGATGGAACCCATCAGTGTGGTGTTATATGGTAAATGATGAAACCCATCAGTGTGGTGTTATATGGTCAATTATGGAACTCCTCAGTGTGGTGTTATATGGTAAATGTTGGAACTCCTCAGTATGGTGTTATATGGTAAATGATGGAACCCATCAGTGTGGTTATATGGTCAATTATGGAACTCCTCAGTGTGGTGTTATATGGTAAATGATGGAACCCATCAGTGTGGTGTTATATGGTAAATGATGGAACCCATCAGTGTGGTGTTATATGGTAAATGATGGAACCCATCAGTGTGGTGTTATATGGTAAATGATGGAACCCATCAGTGTGGTGTTATATGGTAAATGATGGAACTGTGTATGGTAAATGATTGAACCCATCAGTGTGGTGTTATATGGTAAATGATGGAACCCATTAGTGTGGTGTTATATGATGGAACCCATCAGTGTGGTGTTATATGGTAAATGATGGAACCTATCAGTGTGGTGTTATATGGTAAATGATGGAACCCATCAGTGTAGCATTACTGTATATGGTAAATGATGGAACCCATCAGTGTAGCATTACTGTATATGGTAAATGATGGAACTGTGTATGGTAAATGATGGAACCCATCAGTGTGGTGTCATGTGGTAATTGATGGAACCCATCAGTGTGGTGTTATATGGTAAATGATGGAACCCATCAGTGTAGCATTACTGTATATGGTAAATGATGGAACTGTGTATGGTAAATGATGGAACCCATCAGTGTGGTGTTATATGGTAATTGATGGAACCCATCAGTGTGGTGTTATATGGTAAATGATGGAACCCATCAGTGTGGTGTTATATGGTAAATGGTGGAACCCATCAGTGTGGTGTTATATGATGGAACCCATCAGTGTGGTGTTATATGGTAATTGATGGAACCCATCAGTGTGGTGTTATATGATGGAACCCATCAGTGTGGTGTTATATGATGGAACCCATCAGTGTAGCATTACTGTATATGGTAAATGATGGAACTGTGTATGGTAAATGATTGAACCCATCAGTGTGGTGTTATATGGTAAATGATGGAACCCATTAGTGTGGTGTTATATGATGGAACCCATCAGTGTGGTGTCATATGGCAAATGATGGAACCCATCAGTGTGGTGTTATATGGTAAATGATGGAACCCATCAGTGT
This sequence comes from Taudactylus pleione, assembly GCA_031769625.1. Lineage (NCBI taxonomy): Eukaryota > Metazoa > Chordata > Amphibia > Anura > Myobatrachidae > Taudactylus > Taudactylus pleione. The sequence goes on from JAUIMM010000874.1 coordinate 2,501,987, forward strand.
GGTGTTATATGGTAAATGATGGAACCCATCAGTGTGGTGTTATATGGTAAATGATGGAACCCATCAGTGTGGTGTTATATGGTAAATGATGGAACCCATCAGTGTGGTGTTATATGATGGAACCCATCAGTGTGGTGTTATATGGTAAATGATGGAACCCATCAGTGTGGTGTTATATGGTAAATGATGGAACCCATCAATGTAGCATTACTGTATATGGTAAATGATGGAACCCATCAGTGTAGCATTACTGTATATGGTAAATGATGGAACTGTGTATGGTAAATGATTGAACCCATCAGTGTGGTGTTATATGGTAAATGATGGAACCCATTAGTGTGGTGTTATATGATGGAACCCATCAGTGTGGTGTCATATGGCAAATGATGGAACCCATCAGTGTGGTGTTATATGGTAAATGATGGAACCCATCAGTGTGGTGTTATATGGTAAATGATGGAACCCATCAGTGTGGTGTTATATGGTAAATGATGGAACCCATCAGTGTGGTGTTATATGATGGAACCCATCAGTGTGGTGTTATATGGTAAATGATGGAACCCATCAGTGTGGTGTTATATGGTAAATGATGGAACCCATCAATGTAGCATTACTGTATATGGTAAATGATGGAACCCATCAGTGTAGCATTACTGTATATGGTAAATGATGGAACTGTGTATGGTAAATTATTGAACCCATCAGTGTGGTGTTATATGGTAAATGATGGAACCCATTAGTGTGGTGTTATATGATGGAACCCATCAGTGTGGTGTCATATGGCAAATGATGGAACCCATCAGTGTGGTGTTATATGGTAAATGATGGAACCCATCAGTGTGGTGTTATATGGTAAATGATGGAACCCATCAATGTAGCATTACTGTATATGGTAAATGATGGAACCCATCAGTGTAGCATTACTGTATATGGTAAATGATGGAACTGTGTATGGTAAATGATTGAACCCATCAGTGTGGTGTTATGTGGTAAATGATGGAACCCATTAGTGTGGTGTTATATGATGGAACCCATCAGTGTGGTGTCATATGGCAAATGATGGAACCCATCAGTGTGGTGTTATATGGTAAATGATGGAACCCATTAGTGTGGTGTTATATGATGGAACCCATCAGTGTGGTGTCATATGGCAAATGATGGAACCCATCAGTGTGGTGTTATATGGTAAATGATGGAACCCATCAGTGTGATGTTATATGGTAAATGATGGAACCCATCAGTGTGGTGTTATATGGTAAATGATGGAACCCATCAGTGTGGTGTTATATGATGGAACCCATCAGTGTGGTGTTATATGATGGAACCTATCAGTGTAGCATTACTGTATATGGTAAATGATGGAACCCATCAGTGTGGTGTTATATGGTAATTGATGGAACCCATCAGTGTGGTGTTATATGATGGAACCCATCAGTGTGGTGTTATATGATGGAACCCATCAGAGTGGTATTATATGGTCAATTATGGAACTCCTCAGTGTGGTGTTATATGGTCAATTATGGAACTCCTCAGTGTGGTGTTATATGGTCAATTATGGATCTCCTCAGTGTGGTTATATGGTAAATGATGGAACCCATTAGTGTGGTGTTATATGATGGAACCCATCAGTGTGGTGTTATAAGGTAAATGATGGAACCCATCAGTGTGGTGTTATATGGTAAATGATGGAACCCATCAGTGTGGTGTTATATGGTAAATGATGGAACCCATCAGTGTGGTGTCATATGGTAAATGATGGAACCCACCAGTGTGGTGTTATATGGTAAATGATGGAACCCATCAGTGTGATGTTATATGGTAAATGATGGAACCCATCAATGTAGCATTACTGTATATGGTAAATGATGGAACTGTGTATGGTAAATGATGGAACCCATCTGTGTGGTGTCATATGGTAAATGATGGAACCCATCAGTGTGGTGTTATATGGTAAATGATGGAACCCATCAGTGTGGTGTTATATGATGGAACCCATCAGTGTGGTGTTATATGGTAAATGATGGAACCCATCAGTGTGGTGTTATATGGTAAATGATGGAACCCATCAGTGTAGCATTACTGTATATGGTAAATGATGGAACTGTGTATGGTAAATGATTGAACCCATCAGTGTGGTGTTATATGGTAAATGATGGAACCCATCAGTGTGGTGTCATATGGCAAATGATGGAACCCATCAGTGTGGTGTTATATGGTAATTGATGGAACCCATCAGTGTGGTGTTATATGATGGAACCCATCAGTGTGGTGTTATATGATGGAACCCATCAGAGTGGTATTATATGGTCAATTATGGAACTCCTCAGTGTGGTGTTATATGGTCAATTATGGAACTCCTCAGTGTGGTGTTATATGGTCAATTATGGATCTCCTCAGTGTGGTTATATGGTAAATGATGGAACCCATTAGTGTGGTGTTATATGATGGAACCCATCAGTGTGGTGTCATATGGTAAATGATGGAACCCACCAGTGTGGTGTTATATGGTAAATGATGGAACCCATCAGTGTGATGTTATATGGTAAATGATGGAACCCATCAATGTAGCATTACTGTATATGGTAAATGATGGAACTGTGTATGGTAAATGATGGAACCCATCAGTGTGGTGTCATATGGTAAATGATGGAACCCATCAGTGTGGTGTTATATGGTAAATGATGGAACCCATCAGTGTGGTGTCATATGGTAAATGATGGAACCCATCAGTGTGGTGTCATATGGTAAATGATGGAACCCACCAGTGTGGTGTCATATGGCAAATGATGGAACCCATCAGTGTGGTGTTATATGGTAAATGATGGAACCCATCAGTGTGGTGTTACATGATGGAACCCATCAGTGTGGTGTTATATGATGGAACCCATCAGTGTGATGTTATATGGTAAATGATGGAACCCATCAGTGTGGTGTTATATGATGGAACCCATCAGTGTGGTGTTATATGATGGAACCCATCAGTGTGGTGTTATATGGTAAATGATGGAACCCATCAGTGTGGTGTTACATGATGGAACCCATCAGTGTGGTGTTATATGATGGAACCCATCAGTGTGATGTTATATGGTAAATGATGGAACCCATCAGTGTGGTGTTATATGATGGAACCCATCAGTGTGGTGTTATATGATGGAACCCATCAGTGTGGTGTTATATGGTAAATGACTGGAACCCATCAGTGTAGCATTACTGTATATGGTAAATGATGGAACTGTGTATGGTAAATGATGGAACCCATCAGTGTGGTGTTATATGGTAAATGATGGAACCCATCAGTGTGGTGTTATATGATGGAACGAATCAGTGTGGTGTTATATGGTAAATGATGGAACCCATCAGTGTGGTGTTATATGGTAAATGATGGAACCCATCAATGTAGCATTACTGTATATGGTAAATGATGGAACCCATCAGTGTAGCATTACTGTATATGGTAAATGATGGAACTGTGTATGGTAAATGATGGAACCCATTAGTGTGGTGTTATATGATGGAACCCATCAGTGTGGTGTCATATGGTAAATGATTGAACCCATCAGTGTGGTGTTATATGGTAAATGATGGAACCCATCAGTGTGGTGTTATATGGTAAATGATGGAACCCATCAGTGTAGCATTACTGTATATGGTAAATGATGGAACTGTGTATGGTAATTGATGGAACCCATCAGTGTGGTGTTATATGGTAATTGATGGAACCCATCAGTGTGGTGTTATATGATGGAACCCATCAGTGTGGTGTTATATGATGGAACCCATCAGTGTGGTGTTATATGATGGAACCCATCAGTGTAGCATTACTGTATATGGTAAATGATGGAACCCATCAGTGTGGTGTTATATGATGGAACCCATCAGTGTGGTGTTATATGATGGAACCCATCAGAGTGGTATTATATGGTCAATTATGGAACTCCTCAGTGTGGTGTTATATGGTCAATTATGGATCTCCTCAGTGTGGTTATATGGTAAATGATGGAACCCATTAGTGTGGTGTCATATGGTAAATGATGGAACCCATCAGTGTGGTGTTATATGGTCAATTATGGATCTCCTCAGTGTGGTTATATGGTAAATGATGGAACCCATTAGTGTGGTGTTATATGATGGAACCCATCAGTGTGGTGTTATATGGTAAACGATGGAACCCATCAGTGTGGTGTTATATGGTAAATGATGGAACCCATCAGTGTGGTGTTATATGGTAAATGATGGAACCCATTAGTGTGGTGTTATATGATGGAACCCATCAGTGTGGTGTCATATGGTAAATGATGGAACCCATCAACGTGGTGTTATATGGTAAATGATGGAACCCATCAGTGTGATGTTATATGGTAAATGATGGAACCCATCAATGTAGCATTACTGTATATGGTAAATGATGGAACCCATCAATGTAGCATTACTGTATATGGTAAATGATGGAACTGTGTATGGTAAATGATTGAACCCATCAGTGTGGTGTTATATGGTAAATGATGGAACCCATCAGTGTGGTGTTATATGATGGAACCCATCAGTGTGGTGTTATATGGTAAATGATGGAACCCATCAGTGTAGCATTACTGTATATGGTAAATGATGGAACTGTGTATGGTAAATGATTGAACCCATCAGTGTGGTGTTATATGGTAAATGATGGAACCCATTAGTGTGGTGTTAAATGATGGAACCCATCAGTGTGGTGTCATATGGTAAATGATGGAACCCATCAACGTGGTGTTATATGGTAAATGATGGAACCCATCAGTGTGATGTTATATGGTAAATGATGGAACCCATCAGTGTGATGTTATATGGTAAATGATGGAACCCATCAGTGTAGCATTACTGTATATGGTAAATGATGGAACTGTGTATGGTAATTGATGGAACCCATCAGTGTGGTGTTATATGGTAATTGATGGAACCCATCAGTGTGGTGTTATATGATGGAACCCATCAGTGTGGTGTTATATGATGGAACCCATCAGTGTGGTGTTATATGGTAAATGACTGGAACCCATCAGTGTGGTGTTATATGGTAAATGATGGAACCCATCAGTGTGGTGTTATATGGTAAATGATGGAACCCATCAATGTAGCATTACTGTATATGGTAAATGATGGAACCCATCAGTGTAGCATTACTGTATATGGTAAATGATGGAACTGTGTATGGTAAATGATGGAACCCATCAGTGTGGTGGTGTATGGTAAATGATGGAACCCATCAGTGTGGTGTTATATGGTAAATTATTAACAACTTGGTTAATACAAAAACATTAAATCCCTGAAGACCACAAAAATAAATGTCAAAATGAAAATAACTACTATTTATTTGGCAGTTGTATTGTTCATTATATACATATAAAAATCTGTACATCTGTAGAATAGAAAATAAATGCTTCTTTATAACTTATATGTAAAAATCTAAATTTTTTAGTTTAAAACCCCCCAAAACAAAAATGAATTCTATCCCATTTAGAATATACAATAACATTGGCATAAAATACCCATACATCTTGTGTACAATATAGCGTACATTTATATACAGCTGTGGATACACAGCAAAGTTACCATCAGAGAGAATGCCTCAATATTGTCTTCCCCCCACCACCCAACACAGGTACATATACAAAGATATAACATACACAACAATAGTATAAACTCACACATCCACATGATAAACGCACACACCCATATGATAAACATACACAATAGGAGAAACATACACAACAATATGATTAACATACACACCTGCATAATAAACATAAACAACAGTATGATAAACATACACAACAATATGATAAACATACACACCCATATGATAAACATACACAACAGTATGATAAACTAACACACCAATATGATAAACATACACAATAGGAGAAACATACACAACAATCTGATAAACATACACACCCATATGATAAACATACACAACAATATGATAAACTCACACACCCATATGATAAACATACACAATAGGAGAAACATACACAACAATCTGATAAATATACACAATGTGATAAACATAGACACCTGCATAATAAACATACACACCCATATGATAAACTCACACACCAATATGATAAACATACACAATAGGATAAACATACACAATGTGATAAACATACACACCTGCATAATAAACATACACACCGATATGATAAACTCGCACACCAATATGATAAACATACACAATAGGAGAAACATACACAACAATATGATAAACATACACACCCATATGATAAACATACACAAAAATATTCTAAACATATACACCCATATGATAAACATACACAATAGGAGAAACATACACAACAATCTGATAAACATACACAATCTGATAAACATACACACCCGCATAATAAACATACACAAAAGAATGATAAACATACATACACACCCATATGATAAACATATACACCCATATGATAAACATATACATCCATATGATAAACTCACACACCCATATGATAAACATACACAATGTGATAAACATACACAAAAGTATGATAAACATACACAAAAGTATGATAAACAGACATACACTATATGATAAACATACACACCCATATGATAAACATACCCACCCATATGATAAACATACACAATATGATAAACATACACAACAATATCATAAACAAACACACCTATATGATACACATACACAATATGATAAACATACACACCCATATGATACACATACACTACAATATCATAAACATAAAAATAAGATGTTGTTTCACATAGAACATAGGAGAGATTGGCAACTACTGGTCATCCAGCTGTTGTAGAACTACAAATATCAGCATGCCCTGCTAACCTCTGACTGCCAGGGAATCCTGGGAATTGTAGTTCCACAGCTGCTGCATTGCCACATGCTACCTACATCTATTATATAGAGCTTCTGAAGTGGGAAGGGGCACAACATTGGACACCTCTCCAATTCTTCAATAAAATTACTATAATACATGAGTGCAGAGTCCTTGGTGAGGAAAGTAGGGACTATGAGACTGTGATCTCATCCTCCTGATCCCCCTCCTCTGAGTCTGAGAGGTCTGACTGCTTGCTGTGACTGCTGGAGCCTGTGTATGGGGAAGGGGGTAACTGTGAGTCCACCACTAGGTGGAGCTCTGCACGCTGGTAAGACAGGGCATCTTCCTCTCCTTCCAGAATCTTCTTCCCCACATCACTGAGGTCAGGGTTGGGGTTAAACTTGGTGGGCAAGGTCTGCTCCCGGCAGCCCCCAGAGGAGAGCAGTTCCCTCTCTTTGGAGTTCCTCCACTTCATCCTCCTGTTTTGGAACCAGATTTTCACCTAATATTAAAATAATAATAAAAAATTATTCAGATGAAAAGTAGTACAACAGGTAGTCATACCTTCTAGTGGACAAATATCACTTGTCTCCTTTGTCTACAACAGGCTTATATTACTGATCATGAACAAAGTGTAAACCGAGTGCGAGAGCCTTATATTGCCCTTAATAAAGTAGGGATTTTAGGGGTCCTCACCTGAGAGTCCTTCAGCCCCAGTTTCCCGGCCAGTTTCTTCCTATCCGGTTTGCTGATATATTTCTGTTTCTGAAACATCTTCTCCAGAGCTTTGCGCTGCACATCAGAAAACACGGCTCTGCGGAGCATCCCCCGGCGGGGCTTCCCACGGGCAGCCAGGGGCCACGAGAAGGTGCCAGGCATGGGCACCACTGAGGAGGAAGCTGCCAACAGGAACAAGAGAGGGTAACGTTTATTATCTCAATCAGTCCAACAAATAATGATGATGACACTGATTATATATATATATATACTCTCTCTCTCACTCTCCCTCTCACTCTCTCCCTTTCTCCCCTTCTCTCCCTCTCCCTCTCTCCCTCTCCCTCTCTCCCCCTCTCTCTCCCTCGCACTCTCTCCCCCTCTCCCTCTCCCCCTCTCCCTCTCACTCTCTCCCTTGCACTCTCTCCCCCTCTCTCTCTCCCTCTCACTCTCTCCCCCTCTCCCTCGCACTC